>JALJEV010000316.1:0-16089 GCA_026586105.1 Hylodesmum podocarpum | reverse complement strand
CTATTAAAGAAAATATGATATGATAAACTCGCAAAGTGTTAAATGTACCTATATCAACTAACACCTATCTTGAGAATGATGAAACGAGTCGGATGTGGATCCAACCTTATACGAGAGGACTAGTAGGATCTTTACTCGTACCTAACGACCACGAGACTGGATATTATGTATGTCAGTATGTTTATGTGCTAGATTTCAATCTACACCTAAACAATCACATTGGCTAACGGTGAAGAAGATTCTCAAATACCTTAAAGGAACCATCAATTGTGGTTTATGTATATGAGTATCAGGACCTGCCATTACTTTGCGGTTTTTAATGACTACGATTTTCAGGAGTAGCAAGATAGGCAGGGGAAAAGCAGCAGTGGAATATGTCAATATTTGGAGAGATGGCATCGATATCTTAGCGTAAGAAACAAGCATTGTGTACTATCAACATGAAGTTGAATATGTAGTTCTTGGTATTCTCAACTTGACTATTTGGATTGAAACACCAAGTATTTAGAGGACTTGAAATTTAAAGATCGCGATCATTCCACGAAATCTGACAACACAAAAGCGCGTTATAAGTATCTGAAGACCACGTCGCCCGCACTTTCAAGAACAAAACACATAGAAGTCGACATTATTTTATCCGAGATCACAGAGGACTGTGATATCTAATCGTTGGACACTGAAACCAACTGTAGCCGACATCTTTCACCAAGGCACTACCAAAAGAAAGGTTTTACAAACTTAGATCAAACATCCATTTTGAGTGAGACATCTGCTAAACTTCTTACTTGATTACATTTTATCCATAAAATTGTTTTTGTGAAAATTTTCCAAGAAAATCTTTTTCTGATAGGAAATAATCGATTACGAGAAAAATGTAATCGATTACTTCAATCAAATTTTCAATTCTTAGAAAGATTGGCATTGTAGTAGTCGATTACCACGATCCCATAATCGACAATAATAAAACCAGGTTATAAGGTTTTGTAAACCCCTGAGTAATCGACACAGAATAGGTCAATCGATTACCACGACTGTTTTCTTGATTTCCTTCTTCTCTCTATATAAGGAACTCAGATAATCGATTTTCAATGATAATCTATTACCTCGTTTTGGACTAATTTCTTGGGCTTTTTTCTCTCTTTAAGGGAGGTGCGAAGTGAAACCTACAAGTTCACTATTCATCTTCTTCCTCCAAAACCCTAAGAAATGCTTTCTCTCACCGGCAACTATGGAAAACCAAAAGGAAAGGGAAAACGAATCAAGGAAATGAGGCAACGGATACACTCGAGAGAGGGGAGATAAAAGGTAGAAGAAGGTAGGAGAATCTCAAAGGAAGCAAACCTACTTCACAGCTCACGGCTTGAGAAAGAGCTCCAGCTCCTCCACCTGAATCTGGCTGTCGGCCAGGTGGTTCTGTACCAAAGGACAGAAACGAGATTCCATGCGGGTTTGGCTAACAAGGTCTTGTTCCACCAAAGATTCTAGACCTACGATGGCTAGATGACCGGAGTTTTACACTTGCAAAGCTACCTTGAGCGACAACATTTGGAGAGATTTGTGGGATTAAAAGGCTTTGTCTGAGATTTGGTTAGTCTTATTCGAATCTGAGGCAAAGATGGAACGAATAAGCGTAAGTTACGAAGTTAAGGGTATTAAAATGATTAACCCTTGCCGTTTTCTTCCAAATTCTTGGTATCGGGAAAAAGGAATCATTGCACATATAGACAAAAACTTCGAGAGAAAGGATTTGATCTACAAAAGGACACCTTACATATGAGCATCTTGAGAACCCTGAGAATTGGGGAAGATGAAAAGAATTAAAGGAGATCACAAGGCAAAAAAGGTGACATACAACATAGGAGGCCTAAATGTTGATGATAGGCTACTTAAATTTACACCATTTCTTGGATCTTAACCATGAAAACCATGCACAAATCGGTGAAGATGACATGATACTCATGGCAGCACTGAAAGAATGGAATTCAAATGGATTGGACACGCATCATAATGGACAATATCTTGAAGACTAGAAGACTTTTTTGATAATAAATGTTTATATTCTCATTTCTAGACTAATTGAAATTTTCCGAGATCGATACAATTGATGAATCCGAGAGAATTAGTCAAGGATATCCACATGGTTAGTAAGAGAGCCTTGAAGATGATGAGGCTGATTAAAACGATGTAGGGATGGATCACCCGAGAGAAGAACAACAACAAGCTAATCCCTTTCCGGAAAGAAGGAGCGCGGAACGAAGATGAAGATGAAGACAATCTAGCATCGGAGAGTACATTCAAGATCTCGATTTGAATCCCATCAGTTAATGAGAATGGACGAATTAGAAGAGCGATCCCGCAAAAGGATAGATGATCTGGAAAAATGTCAAGACTTGCACTTCCTAGAGATGACGGATTTGATGGAGGCAATGATGGAAAGAGCTGTACAGGATGACCGGTTGGCCCAACTGACTCACCTCTCATAATCTTATTTGATATACCAAATAGGGGGAGTAGAAGTGTAGAAGTGTAGTTATTATATGTTTTCATTTATGTTTTCATTTGATATCTTTTTGAATTTTATTTGATTATCTTTGAACAATTTGAATCTGTAAATTCTTAAGTATTTTACTTAGGGGAGTGAGATCAAAATTTGAACAATTATGGATTACCTGTAATAGCATTAGATTTAATTTCTTTGCAATTGATTACTTAGATGCTATAATATTACTCGTTAATTGAAAAGTGATATGAATTGTATATTACTTAAAAGTTGTATGCAAAAGGATACTAACATTTCAGGACACATCAAAGCCTTTTTCATTAGATCCTCGACTACACTATGATTTGGTACATCAAAACCAAAAAGGGGAGATTGTTGGACTTGAAGCTGAAGAAGTCGTCTCTTATTTTTTTAGTTTTGATCTACTTGTACTCTTGAATTTAATGATAGATTGTAAATAGGAGCTTAATTGTATTGATTGTTATAGAATAGGCTTTGAGTGTGGTTTCTATTCAATTTCACTTCACGTAAGTTGAATCTACTCTGAGAATCAAGCTAGAAGCAAGTTTGGGAACCCTAACTTTGATTTGACAAGTTGAGAACCTGTTTTTAAATGATTTTAGTGTAAAGTAATCGATTACCATATATCAAGTAATCGATTACCAACAATTCAGAAATCAGGAATCCTAAACCTATCCGGAGTAATCGATTACCACATCCTAGTAATCGATTACCTCGTGTCTGAGATAACGAGGAGCCTAAAACTCTTTGGAGTAATCGATTACCACATTCTAGTAATCGATTACCCACACCAGAACTCATCTCAAAAATGTTTTTAAATTGTTTTAAATTGAAACCTCTTAGAATTCATTCAAAAAAATAAAAAGGAGAAATCTTTGAGTTTTTTTTTCAAGAAGAAAGGAAGAGCGAAAAGCTGAGTTTACAAAGAACACAAGTTCTAAGAGTTCTCTTCAAGATTTCAAAAGATTTTCTCTAGAGATGAAGAGTGTGTGAAGGATTGAATACTTGGTTATAAACTTAATCAGATCATACACATCAGATGTAATCTTTACTGATCTTTATCTTGTTTTTGTATTTGTTTTTGTTCAAACTCTTAAGAGAAAGTTGTTCTCTAGAAGAAGAGTTAAGGAATTTGAGAGAGGTACTCTCAAAGGTGATTCTTGAAGGATTCAAGAATTAGAGAGATATGTTCTTAGGAGAAGAACATGTATTTTGGTTATTTTGATTTTGTTTGTGTTTGTGCAGCTGTGTTTGTATTAGACACAGAAATCATTATAGTGGAAACCGATCGCAATCAGTTGTTGGGTTGGGATCGGACGTAGGCCGAACGTCGAACCAGGATAAATCTTTGTCCAAACTTTCTCTCTACCTTATCTCTTATCTTTACCTGAATCTATTGCTTTACAATTGCTTTTACCTGATTCATTCTAAAAGTGTTTTGAAAAGGTGTGTCAATTTCTTTCTATGTCCGTCGCTACCTCTCTCGAATTGTTATTCTTAACATAGATAAAACTGAATCAGGAAAGATATTGACAAAGGCTAAAATTGAACATCGGGAACTTGAATCTATTCACCCCCCCCCCTCTCTAGATTCAACATAGGGACCAACACCCCAAGATGCTTCGGATGATTGAAGATCATGAAGCTACCATGGCTTATCGTCAGGGAAACCAAATTTGGGATGAAGATTATGCCAATTCTGCTGGTGATGTTATCCCAGCGCAAAGATCATTTATCTTCTCATGCGTCTAATACAACAACTAGTGAGTCAACATCGTTTTATTTCGTATGAGATAGATCTTCCAAGACGGCATGAGCTTCCTCCGTTTCCGCGCCTCAAGGGGATCTCAAGTTAAGTCCATTATAGAGAAGTAGATTCTCGATGATGAACCCCAACTTATTGAACATCATTTTCACGAGTTCGGCCAAGAGTATAGTACCTTGTAAAGTTAAATATGTTCAATGGAGAAAGTTATGAAAGAATATGAAAAGAATATAAGTGCAACTTAAAGATAATCAAGGGTTATTATCAAGCTTTTAGATGATAGCATCTAAAGTATAGTCATGAATCTTGGATTACATCACCAATTCTCCGCCATCATGATTTTGATGATTCTTAGCCCAAGGTAGAATATTTGAAGAAAGGAGATGTTTCAAGGAAGATCAAGTTAAAGTGGAGCTTTGGAAGAGGTAAAAAAGACCTGGAGCTCAAGATGGAAGATGAAGAACGTCTACATAGTATTGTATCTTTACATAAAATATTTTTTTGCTATAGGTTTTATTTAATACAATTACTTATTCTTTATTGATTCATCAGATTGTCTTTGCTTCCATTCTTTACTCCGATTTTGTAATTGTATAAATGGATTACATCATTGATGTAAATAAATCTTGAGAAAGAGAAAATATTTAGAGAACATCGCTCCTTGATGTAATTTGCATGATAAATCGCTTTTTTTGGCATCTTGTTCTTTATGCAGATGTATCCTTCAAGATTATCCTTTTGTATGGTTTGTAATCATCAAAAGGGGAAGATTGTTGGATCTAGATGATTAACGCCTCAAGTCTGATTGACACTATAGAAAAAACTAACATATCGACCAAGTATCATAAGCCAAAAAAGATTGAACAAGCCTCGATTTGTTGCAAATCAATAAAAAGTTGAAGTATTGACCAAAGCTTGGAAGATTGATCGCTCAGAAGAATCAAGAAGTCCAAGTTTTTTCCCAAGAACGACGCGCGAAAACTCAAATGCTTACGTTACTCAAGAAGCTTCCAAAGAGAATGAACGGACTCGCGTTTTACCTATGAACACGAAAAGTAAATCTACTTTTAGCTAACTAATTCGCTTAAGTCAGAAAAAGGTTCTTACGGTCCATTTTGTACGAACTTGTCAAATCCATTATTATACTCAATGATTGAAAACTTCAAGGAAGGAAAGGACAATGGGCAAATTGTAGATTACAACGGATCTATCAAATCCTTGCCTATATAAAGGACTTCACTTGCAACTTTGAAGTTGGTGAACACCACGGTGTATACATTTGTGATTTCGGTCTGCAGACCAACTATATACCTGCTTCTCAGAAGGTGGAGAACTTGTTTTTAGAAACTTAGTTTAAATCCACTTTGTGGTGTTTTAGCTCCAGGGAGGCTATATTCCAAAGAATACATTTGTATTAGCCCTGAGAGGCCGAGTTCAAAGAATACTTAGTTGTTTAGCTTGGGAAGGATGTGGCAAAGAATATCTTATATTAGCCGAAAGTGGATTTGGGTTCAAAGAATACTTGTAAAGCATTTCAGTAGTTTTGGTATTGAAAACTCATGACATTTCTTTAAGGTAAATGGGCGTAATCTTGAATAGACGAACTAGTATAAAAATAATCAGTGTTTATTTTTGTTAAGCTTGTGACTAACGGGGATAATCAAAAGGTAACGGCTTGTTGTAAATCAATCTTTTGAAAATAGAAAGAACAAAGTTTAGTCCCAATAATTTTAAACCAATAGACGAAAGGACAAAATTTTTAATTAACAAATTCAACCCCCTTCTTGTGTTTTGTCTTTTAAAGTCTTGGCTACTAACCACTTTTATCCTTAGGAGACTAATTTAGAGTGTATATGTAGTACATGTTGCAATTCACATGCAAGTAACATGATCCACATTGTACTATTGTAAAAAACCACAAAACCAAGAAGATGAACTACAAGGATTATTGCCCAAAAAATTACAATATTTTATTTAATTATTACAATAATATTAAATACATATTGACTTAGGGCACAAAAAGTTTATATGATTAAAAAATCAAAATTAAAACTTAAAAAATGCTTAATAAAATAATAGTTCCAAAAAGTAAAAACAACATAGTTTAGCCCATACAACAACCCACTTGTTCATTAAATCATGTGCATTTTACTTTTAAGACTTTTTTAGCATTGAAAAAAAAATATAAGAGTATAAACATAAGTAAAACTAACATTTGAGATTGACTTAATGTGTGTGGGTGTATTTGTATCAGAATTAGGTGAAATCTGCGAGGAAAATCGTGAAAATGAACTAAGAATAAAAAAAAGGCAATGAGGAAACAGAGAAAAGGAGAAGAGCGAAAGGAAAAAGAATAGTCTCTCACTTGGTGGGAAGAAGAACGACAATAGAAGGAGAAATGATGTTCTCAACAATGAAGAATACTACTCCACAACCATGACAAATGGTGAAAGAGATAAAAGGGTTTTTTACAAACTTAACGATGAAGGAGAAATAAAAATATGGGATAAGAACAATGAAGGCGAAAATGAGAACGACACAGCGAATGAAGCGAGAGTGAAGGAGAACGCGAATGGAGGGATTATTGTATGAATACATTAATTGTCCCATGGGAGGAGGGTCTGGTGGGACAAGTATAGTTAACTCATGGTGCTTGATCTATTATCTCTTTAAAAATTCCTTGTTATTATAGGTGCCCATTTTTCATGTGACAAGTTATCTGCACATAAAGTTAAATTTTATAGCTTAAAGAAGGTTTAAAGGCATGGTGATTAAGTTATGTATAATATATTAGACAAAGTGTGAAGTATGTAAGAAGGCTTCATAAGGAAGGCTAAGAGAATCAAAAATAGAAAGTATTATTAAAGGAGGTAGATTAACTAGTGAAGGTAGTTTAGGAGGCTAGAATGTTAAACTAGGATAGGAATGCTACACGTATGTTACTTCAAGTGCCATTGGAAAAATTGTCAGGTTTTTTGTTTATCTTTTAGGATATTGATAGAAAGTATAAGTTTTTCCTATAATAAACGAATGAAAAAAATTAAAAATATTAACAATTTTGTTTTTTTATCATATTACCTAGGCGATTTATGGGTTCATCCTATAACTATTTCTTAACTTGTAATTCAGAAAGATGTAATCATAGAGATGAAGTTAAATAAAATCTAAGTAATGAATTTAAGGTGATTAAAACTATGGAAACAAAGTGTGATGGCCATATTTGATTAGTATTGGAGAATAATGCAGACTCAATGTATTTAAAAGTGTTCTTAACCTCAAGTCTAAGTTGATATTTATAAGCTTTTTGTAACAAGAGAGCGTTTACTCATTGGTCATTAACAAAGAAGTCTTAAGGTTAAGAAGGGTTTGTATGTACATTTTAATAAATATTTAAGTCGTAGCAATGCCACCAAGCTTCGTCTACCTACCTAGTTCAATCTAAAGATATTTGTCCACTTCATCCATCAACTTTTGATTTGGAATGCACTCTTTCATATGTAAGTTTTACTATTTTAGTAATATAAATTGTGTTTCCATTCATTGTTTTATATTTATTTTATAGTTTTAATGGTTCTCAAATGGTAGAAGTACCATGAAAAATTGTACAAATGACTTCAAATGATAAATCTGAACTTGATATATATTTAGAAGACTGCATTGTCATGATGCCTTTACATGTTGAAAGTTGAATCAACACCGCTTATTAACTTGCAAAAATGGCATGTGAGATTTACAACATCTCGATCTGGCAATTGCTTGAAAATCTTCATTTAATATTGGGAGGTCCTCTTAACTAAGTATAGAAGTTTCTTACTCCTAGACATGTATAAGCTATCATTTATATATATAAGTAATTAGGAGTACAATTATAAGCATGTTTTGATGTTATGACAATAAATATTTATAATTATGTTTACTCTTTTAAAATTACAATTTACATATTGTTAGTTGGATTTGAGGTGTCCTAACTCGGCACTGTCTTGAGAATCCAGATGCTTTGAGGGGTTGGTAGAACCCTCGTTGATTTGTATGAGTAATTTAGGTTTTATTAAGTCTGTATGTTAAAAGTCCTCCCTATCGGTATTTATAGATCCATAATTAGGGTTCCATATTCGTGGATTTCGTGAAAAGATTGCTTCGAGCCGAGATCTCGATATATCGGGGAAGAGATATTGTCCAGATTTGTCCCAGATATATTCTCGTTTATGTCCAGCTCGGCGCGGTCGGTGAGGTGAGCCGGTGGTCAAGGATGAGCTCGGTGCTCATCCTTAGCCACGATTACATATCACTCCAAGCTCGAGGCCGAAGCGTCAGTGGCATGAGTTTAAGTTATGAGCTCGGTGCTTAGATGTCAAATGGCGGGAAACTGGCGAAACGGTTGGTATTCCTTCATTCATTTTTCTTATTAAATTTTTTATTTAACTTTATTTTAAAGATTAAAACCAGGGGTTTTTGCGGTTATTGTAATTTCTGGCATGCGTCTCCCATCTGAACGGCTTTCTTGCTTTTGAAAAATTTCTTTGCATTTCATTTTCCTTTCGTTACTCATTTTCACCCTTTCGCTTCTTCTTGCTGCCCCTCCCCCTTTTGCTCTCGGACTTCTCTTCTTGTTCTCGGGAAATCACCGGTGTCTTTCTTCCCAGGGTGCTCTCTCTCGTTCGCGAGCTCCTCTTAACTGTTCTACTGAATCGCCGTTGTCTTTCTTCCCCTGGGTGTTTCTCTCATTCCACGAACTTCTTCTGCTTTCGTTCTTAGGGTTCGGTTTGTTGAAGGCTGATTTGTCTTCTCACTGCTGTCGCTTTTCTCTACGTCCACCAAATTCTGCATGTCTTTCTCTTTCTTCACTACTGCCGTGGCCTCGTAGAGCATGGTCTAGTTCAGTCTGGGAGCTCAGCCCAAATCGGTAGAGGCTTTACCTCTCCCATGAGATGTGCGAGGCGGAGGGCCGATTCCAGGTTTGGGGCCCCGTCCCCGTAGCTACCGAGGTTCCCTGTCCAGAGGCCCAGGTAAGGACTGTGGATTGTGCCGTGGAGGTATCCCGTGGCGGAGGTGTTCTTCTGGTGTGAGCTAAGGATGGGGTAAAAGTAGAGCCTTTGAGGAGGCCGACCTCGTTATCAATCCTAGCCCTATGAGCCCCACTTCGTGTGGCTCCTGGGAGAGGGTTTTTAGCTCGCGCTTCCTCTTATGATAGCGTAGGAGAAGGTTCAAGCCCTTATAGATAGGTACGAAGTCTTAAGGGAGGGTACGATGATGTGGTGAGATTCAGAACATGTGGGCGTCGTCAAAAAGTGCGTTCAACCCTCAGATGGTCGGCACTGATTATAACAGTCTCACAGTACATGTTTAAGGAGTATGGCCCTGGTTTTTCCCTTGAGCATTTCAGCTGGAAACCGAGGTCTTAGCCTTCCTCCATGTGGCCCCTAGCCAGCTCCGTCCTAATAGTTAGGGTTTTCATCGTGCTTTTCAAATTCTATGTAAAATGCTCGGTGTTAGTAGAGAGCTCTTGTGTCTTCCTTTATCATTATCGACTTAAGCACGGCTCTAAAGTGGGTTGGGCTTCTCTTAGCAGTTCTCGTGTGTGTGGGAGTTTACTCATGCCTATACTGTCAATCGTACAAAAAGTTTAAAGAAACGATACTTGAAGTTGTCCCTCATCGATAATAGGGATAGTTAAGGCCTTTTTGAATGATGACTTGGAGCCGAGGTCCCTTTGCATTGGTGTCTTCCTCGTAAATACACCAAATTTCCTAAGGACATGTTACGACAAAATATCATCCAAGTCTTGCATGGTCTTCCCCACCCATTAGCGTCGGACTCCGATACATTAGGGTGGAGGACCACTTTCCATGCTTCTTAGGTAATTACTTGATGTATTTTAGGCCGAACCGTGGAATGTGTTAATTGACCTATGTCTTTGTTTGCATATTTGATGTCGGACAACTTCAACTTGGTTGCCGTTTTGAAGGCCCTCAAGTCGGGCTCGAGCAAGAGGGTCGAGGCGATCTCTCGAGGCCCGGCCGGTACCTCGGCTCCCCATCTCGAAGCTACTCAAAGCCTGGAAGAGCAGAAGGCGAAGGGGCGAGACCCAGCTAAAGGAGCAAAGGCCTCCTCAAGAGACCGAGGTGTGAAGAGGAAGACACCACACACCTCGGTTCTCCTACCCCAGGGAGGAGGTGGTGGTGCGGAGGTCAAGGCGGTGCCGAGAAATCGGAGGTGTGCCCCGACTTCGTGAAGACCTCCGCCCGAGCTTCCTTCTAGTGCTTCTGCTCGAGCGAGGAGGTGCGGAGCCCGAATTGAGCAAATGGCGGCCAGACGTCCCTTCTGGACAATCTCTATGTGACTCTTCTCTCAGGTGAGCACATCCAGATCGGCACAACCCTTCCCCAACTCTACGATAATGGCTCTAGACGCGGTGGGGGTGGTAGATAATTTGATGGGGCCGAGTGTTGCGACGCCTGCGACCATAGTTCGGCATGGCAAGAGGTGGGCTACACAAATGGCCGACCTCGGCTCGGAGCAAGCACTCGGCGCTGAAAGTGGTTAGAGGGTTGCCTCTTCTCGCGAGAGCAAGAGTTCGCAACTCGGGTGGCGACTTGGGAGATTGAGGCCAACACGAGGCTTTGAAGAGAGAAATAGAAGCGAAAGAGCTCGTCTCTCCAAGGCTAACGGGGAGCTCATGTGTCGCTCGCCTCTCGGCCAAGTTAGGCTGTGAAACTCCGAAACCAAGGTCCTGAGTGACGGAGAAGCTCGAAGTGGCGAAGACTATCTCACAACGAAAGGCCACCATGGAGCAAATGGAGGAGGTCGTGTGACCAGCTTACGCTCGGGCTTTGATGGGGCCGTCCGTTGAGCTCTGCTACTTGGCCCCAACTCAGATCCCGATTCCTTTGACTATCTTGGGATGTCGTGGATGGGGAGTGGGTGGACCGACTTGCCTAAGTAGCTCCTGGGCTTGGTGCGTCCTTCCTTTTTTGTTCTTGTATCTTCTCTTTTTTTATTTTTTGTTGTCGGCATTAAAGTTCGGTTTTGGGTTGTAACTAAGGTCATTTCGTTGTACAATGTTTACTTTCCTTGCTTTAATATCATTGTCGTGTCTTTATGCTATGTTCTTCTAAGCTCGTTCCTTTCGAATACTCGTTGTTTCGTTTGCCACCAGACTCCCAACGGGTCTCGGGTGTGTGTTCTTAGTCCCCAGTTGACCGAGCACGATTAAGGACTCTGGTGTCCTGCCAAAGGGACATATCTCCTTTAGCTCGAGTCCGCGAGCTGGTAAAGGCTTCGTAAAAGGGACGTGATGTCTCCTTTAGCTCGGGAGGCTAGAGCACGGTAAAGAATGGAAAAGGACGGAATGTCTCAGTCGGTAGTCGCTGAGCTCGATAAAGGATTTGTAAAGGGATGCGATGTCTCCTTTAGCTCGGAGCGCGTCTGATGGTAAAGGACTTGTAAAGGGACGTGATGTCTCCTTTAGCTCGGTAGCAACCGAGCCCCGAAAGGATTTGTAAAGGGACGCGCTGCTCCTTTAGCTCGGGAGCCAGAAAGCACGATAAAGGACTTGTAAAGGGACGCGATGTCTCCTTTAGCTTAGTAAAAAAGATAGGTGTGAATGTTGAAATTCTCTCTTTATTGAATACTAATGTGGTGTCTCCTTAAAACCTTTTCTCGAAAAAACCCTTCTTAGGAAAAACCCGGCTTAGGAAAAAGAGTACACCTCTCTATTACAAATTGAAAACATAACGAATTCTTTAAATTTTATTGAATTGAATACTAAATTAGTAGGAATACTTAACCGAAATAGGTCTTGATGATGGTAGCGTTCAAGTTCTTGGGATTAGACGTCCTCCCCCATTTCCGTAACTTGTAGTCGTTGATGGTTCTTAAGGATACGGAAGGTCGTCCCGGTTAGCGGTGAGCTTCGCCGTGAGCTCGGTCTCCGTCTCCTCCCGGTCTTCTCCGACGAGGTGTCTGGGATGAAAGATCGTTCCGGGATGTGGGGAAATACCAGGCTACAAACCAGTGGCCAATTCCTTTACCCGAGCTTCTTCGGACTTCCCAATAAGGTCGAGCTCCTCCTCGAGAAGTCTCGTTACTTGAAGTTGCATAAGTCAGTTTCTCCACGACGTTCACGACCTCAATCGGTATCATGGCGTCAACCCGTAAGTGAAATGAAATGGTGTTTCCGTTGGTTGAGATTAGTATGATGGTATCCGTAGTACACTTGCTTAGCATTTCCTCAGCCATCTCCTTTTACTTTGTCGAGCTTCTTTTTCAACTCGTTGAGAATGACCTTATTTGCCGCTTGACTTGTCCATTTTTTCAGGTGCTCCACCGATGATGTCTTATGTTGGATACCAAGTTGAGATAAGAATGTCAACGTTGGCATTTGTGAACTACCTACCGTTATCATTGATCAGGCCATGAGGTATGCCGTGTCGTAAATGATATGTCTCCAAACAAATTTTTGAACTTGTTTGGTGATATCATGGCTACGGATTCGGCCTCGATCCATTTTGTAAAGTAGTCAATGGCCTGGTAAGAACTTGGTTTGTCTGTCTTTGGTGGGAATGGATAGGGATATTCATTCCACAATAAGGCGAATGGCCAAAGTGACAGAGATGAGCTAGAGCTCGGTTGAAGGTGCGGCACCAATGAACCGCGTTCTTGACACCTTTTACAACTCCTAACATAGTCTTTAGCATCCTTAACATTGTAGGCCGGTAGTAACCAGCTCGGACTAATCGGGCCGTGTTCTTCAGCACGAGTACATCTTTGCGGATGCCCCGTGTAGACTCGTCCATCACGTCTTGGGCTTGGGCTTTGGTCAAGCATTTTGACAAAGGAGTAGAAAAGCCTGCGGAACGGCCTGCGCGATCCGCGAAGTCTACGTTGTAAGAGGCTTGATGACGTGCCATGGGCCCTCGTTCTTGTCGTCGAGGCGAGATGTTGTCCTAAAAATAAGATATAAGAGGGGTCATCCATGAGCTCGGTTACGTATTAATCGAGCGGACCTCATCGTTGTCCCGGCTCGGGGAGAATGAAGTACTTCTTGAATGATCGAGTGGTGTTGTCCCAGCTTAGGGAACTCATTAGCTTAAATAGGATATCGGCTCTATCGTTTTGTTCGCGAGGACATGGACGATCTGAATTTGGCGAAGGGAAAGCATGTTCTTCACTCGATGATAGTATTGTTGTAGGAGAGGCTCCGCTTGGCTTGGAAATTCATCTCGACTTGAGGAGGTGACAATTTGGGAATCACTCGAAACAGCAGTGTCGAACACCCAGTAATACCAGGGCTAACTGGTGGCAGCTGATTGTTAGAACCCGCAAACGAGAAGCGTATAGCTTGTTCTAGAATCGAGATCGCCCGGTCCTTCCAATATGACCCCGCTCACGCTCCCTTTCTTGTTAGAAGAGCCATCAACTTCTCAATATCAAACCTAGCTCGCGCTCTCCGATCTCGGGTGACTCGATGAGAAACTCCAGCTAGGACCGGGCTTTCATAGGACCTCGGGATTCAAATTGGAGTCCGAACTCGGACAATTCTACTGCTCAGGTTGTCATGTGACCAGACAAGGTCGGGTCGTTGCAATATCTACACGATCGAATAGTCCGAGCCTTACAATTACATCATGGCTTCGAAAGTAATGTCATAGTCGGCGACAGGTGAATACAAGGACGAGCACTAGCTTCTATTTTTTGATACCTGGTCTCCTGCAGTGGAGTGTCCGACTCACAAAGTACAGCGGCGTACGGACTTTGTCAATTTCTTTGACCGAACCGAGTCGATGGCGACCTCGGAAACTACTAGTAAACGTACAAAGCGGCTCGGAGGATGGGTTGGTGAAGTTGGCGAAGGAAAATGTTTGTGTCTTGACAGCTCGAATGTGGAGGCATATTCATCCCATTCCATTCAAAGCGGGCTAGCGTTTTAATAATGTGAACATGGGTTTCTGCTCACACTCAACCCGGCAGCGGCTTAGAGATAGAGCGATCAGGCACCCGTTAAGTCTCTCTTGGTCTTTCCAAGCGGTAGAAATTTTGAGCATGTTTATAAGGTTGCATTTATCTGGGTTAGCCTCGATTCCTCTTTGGGAGATCGTAAAGCGGGAACACCTCCACAGCATTACTATTACTCACAGTTCATCAGGATTTGATGTCAGCCAGATTTAATTCATCGGCGTCTTTGTAATCCAGCATGATCGATGGTAGGTAAGGGGTAGGGTTTCTTGTGTGATTTTATTGAGTCGATCTAGCTCCGTGCCCATCCTTCATTTCCCATTTGCCTTTTTGACCATCACAACGTTGGCTAGCCAAGTGGTGTAAATTATCTCTCGAATGAAGCGGGCTTAGAAGCTTGCGACACTCTTTCGAACAACAAGGCGGCGCTCCTCACCTAGCTTTCTCTTACGTTACGCCAGCGGCAGGCATGAGGAAGCAGGGGATAGCTTGTGGCACATGAGGTTGGCATCGATCGCGGGCATATCGGATGGTTTCCATGCAAACAGTCCGCATTTTCTTGTAGGGTTGATATGACTTCTTGAAGGTTGGCCTCGCTTTAGGGCCGAGTTAGTAAGTGGTTCAGAGGGCTCGACAAATGAGGGATGTTCTCCTCAAACTCAGCTTCGGGGGTCGATATGCAGATGGTTCATCTGTCTTGTTGTGGACCGAACATATGTTCGAGGTTGAGTCTCGTATCTTCTTTCTTGATAAAGTATGGGGTGACCTTGGACTCAGAGCATAGCATACCCGAGCTGTCTTCGGATCGACCTTGATCGTAACTATTTTTCCCCTTCTCACTAGGAACTTCATGGCCATGTGTGGAGCTGGACCTGATGGCTCCCAATTGGTTGAGTGTTCTTGTGGATGATGACATTGTAAAGCGTGTCGGCGTCGATTAAGAATGTACGACCTCCACAGATTTGTAGGCACTCCGCTTCCCACGAAGGTAGTAAGTAGGGTCAATATAGCCTCGGAGTGGACTCCTCTAGAGCAAAGCCGAGCGGTGGCTCGGGGGTATGGCTTGACGATGGACTCGAGCGGCTCCAGCCTGTTTGAAAATAGACCGATATAGTACATCAGCCAGAGCTCCTCAGTCGATCGGTACTGCGGACTGACTGGTTGGCTATGGTGCAAGAGATGACCATGGGATCGATCTGGTCGGGGTCCTTATGTCTTTGGTCGGCGTGCGAGAGAAGCGTGATGGATGGCAAGGTTTTCTTCTTAGGCGACCGATGTGATTGATACACTTCTGCGTGCGTTTGCGGGCAGGCGTGGCTCCCACTGCGAAGCCTCCAACCAGTTGTGTTGATAGTCCCTTCGACCTTGTCAGATTTTGATCGATCTTGTACTCCCAGCCTCGGTCTGCGTTTATTACGGCTATCTCAGGTATCCCAGTCCGATTCCCGAGGCGGGTCTTTGCGCTCGGCCCGGTGTATCTTTCGGGGTGTTTTGCCGTCTTGGACGAATGCTTCATAACTCACCCGATCTTATTAGGCGTTCCATGGTGTGCCGATAGTCCCGATGGTAAGGTGCATCGTTTGGTCGAGTCGGCGTACGAGGGAGATTGGGAAGCTTTAGGACGGCACTACTGTGATGCAAACCCATGAAGCTATGATGGTGTACACCACCGAGATTCAACACCTCGAATGCCCAATCTTCAATTCGCCAAGTGATCTCCTCATGAAAACATGTACAAGCTTACGGAATAGGCTATATTTTAGGTTAGTGTTTCGGTTTGGAACCAAAGGAAGAAGAAATCCAAAAATGGAAGGAGAACTAGAGAAGGATGGTAGTGCCATGAGGCTCC
>JALJEV010000309.1:0-22037 GCA_026586105.1 Hylodesmum podocarpum | reverse complement strand
AAGTTTGATGCAAAAGGCTGATGAAGCCATTTCATGGTTATTCAAACACCAGTCAAGCATATAGGATCTTTAATAAAGAAACAATGTGCATTGGCGATGTCGTGGTAGATTTGATGAAACTAACGCTTTCCAGAAGGAAAGATTGTTGCATGATGATGAAACAATGCAGGTGAAGAAAAGCATGAGACATCTGACAACAAACATCAATAAACTCAACTGCCACCTGTACTAGAACACAGCAAGAGCTGGAGGACACCTAGGAACCTATCACTTGACAATGTCGTGGTGAGCATCCACAAGGGGTAACTACTAGATCCTCGAAGAATCTGTTTTGTTATAACCACCGCTTTTGTATCTCGGTAGAACCATCACTCCATAGAAGAAGCCTTGAACAATGAATTTTGGATCATGGCTATGCAAGAAGAACTCAACCAGATTCAAAAGGAATGGAGTTTGAGGAACTTGTTCAGGACAAGAGCAATATGAACATCATGAGTACAAAATGGGTTTACAAAGAACAAGCTGAGTGAAGAAGGAGTTGTGGTGAAACAAAGCAAACTTGTGGCAAAAGGACCTGTCAAACAAGTGATTCAGCTTTGAAGAAAACCTTTGCTCCTGTCGCAAGACTTGGAAGCTGTTAGACTACTCTGGCATATGCTTTTACATCAACAATTTCCAAGTTATACAGATGGATGTAAAAAGTGCATTCTTGAATGGTTATATCAATGAAGTATGGCCTGACCACACGGGTTTCATAGATGCTTTCTTACAGCACACATGTCTACAAACTTCATAAAGCCTTGTATGGGTTGGAGGAGAAGCACACAGGCAATGGTATGACAAAGCGGTAAGTTTCTCATATCTAAAGGATTCTGAGAGTGGTAAAAGTAGATAAGACTTTGTTTATTGAAATAAATCTGACTACATTTATTGGTTCAAATTTATGTTGACATTACTTTAGATCTTCTAACCAACGACTTTGTGAAGAGTTTGTGAAAGATATACGGGGAAGAATTTGATACATGATTGGAGAAGCGGTTTCTTCTTAGGACTTCAAATCAAGCAAATGGAAGGTGACACTTTCATACATCGAGGCTAAGTACAAGAACTACTTAGAAATATGATATGACTAATTGCAAAATGTCTAACACACCTATTTCTACTAACACTTACCTTGAAATTGCCATGAAGCGGGTGATGAGAGTTGATACTACCCTATACGGAAGTGTTATAGGATCCTTACTCTATCTTACGACTAGTAAGACTGCGATATCACTATGTATGTTTTATGTGCTAGATTTCAATCCTAGCCCTAAGCAATCTCATTAGGCTAACAGTGAAGAAGATTCTTAAATACCTAAAAGGAACAATAAGTTGTGGACTATGGTATACCGAAAGGGAACCTCACCACTACTTGTTGGTTTTGATGACTACGATTTTGCGGGTAGCAAAACGGATAGGAAAAGCACTAGTGGCACATGTCACGTCTTTGGAGAATGCTTGATATCTTGGAATAGCAGAAAGCAAGCTTGTGTACTTATCAATTACGACGAAATATGTAGGCACGGGAAGTTAACATTGCTCAAGCAATTTGGTTGAAACTCTTAGCAGGACTTTGGGCTAAAGATAGATCACATTCACGGAAATGTGACAACACGAGCATAAGTATCAAAGAATCTCTTACCTCGGGATAAAACACATTGAAGTCGGACATCACTTTATCGAGAGATCACATTCTGAGAAAGGAGATTGTAACATCGAATTCATAGAACACGGAGAATCCAGGTGTAGCGGATATATTCTAAAAGCATTACCAAAGGAAAGGTTTTAAAAACTTAGATCAAACCTCGGCATATTGAGTGAGCAATCTAAACTAAACCTTCTTACTTGATTACAACATCCATAGCGTTTTTGTGAAAAATTTTTCCAAAAACCTTCTTGATAGAAATATGTCCGATTACCAGGGAGAAAATCGATTACTTCATGTTTAAATTCACTGCGGGAAGGATTTTGAGACTAAGATAATGTCGATTACCCACGACCTTGTCAATTACAAAACGCCTGATTTTCAATATTTTTGTGAAACACCCCTGGATGTCGATTACCCGCAGCGATGTCGATTACCATAAATGCTTTTTTAATGTTTTAGAGAAATCAGGTAGATGTCGATTACCATTTCTGATGTCGATTACCGCATTTTCTCGTTTTTACTAACTCTTCCTCAATATAAGGAGCTGAGATGTCCGATTTCCAAGCTGGTAATCAATTACCTCGTTCTTGAGCTATCTTTTTGGGCTTTGTTCTCTTTTATAAGAGATACGGGCGTGACTCTTCATTCACCACTCAACTTGCTTAAAGAAACTAAATGCTTCTCCGAACCACTAGGTTTCATTCTCTCGGCAATGGAAGGACAGGTAAGGTAAGAGAATCAAAATGAGGGCAAACGCTACACTCAAAGAAGAGATTAAAGGAAAGAAAAGACAGAGAATCCTCCAAGGGAAGAAACCTACCCCCTGGGCTTGATAGACAATTCCTCCTCCACAACCAGAAGTATTAGAAATTGAGCGTTGGTTCAACGCCGAAAAGGGACAAGAGACGGTTGATATCGGACTTTGCGAACAAAGTCTAGTTCCTCCGAAGATACTTGACCTTGGATGGCAACAATCAAGTTTCCATTCCAGACCTTCTCAGGCAACAGCATTTGGAGGAGGTTTGTAGGGATGAAAGGATTCATCTATCAGTTTGGTTCACAGGAGTTTTCTCGACCCTCGAGCCCAATATGGAGAGGATGATTGTGACCTACGAGAAATCAAAGGTATCCATTTCCCTAACCCTTGCACCTTTATGGATGTGCTGGATTGAAAGGAAAGGATTATAGCACATACGGACAAACTCGAGAGAAAAGGGTTTGATTTTTGCAAAAGATTCCTTCTTTATAGCCTTACGAAGGAATCTCAACAACTTTGGGAAGAGGAGAAGAAATTCTAAAAGGGCTTTGGGCAAGAAAGTTACCTATAACATTGAGTGGCCCTGCACAGCCAGATGTGGCTACTTCACTACATTTTGGCTGGATCTTGGCTAAGAGAGGAGCAAACCATGCCAATTGAGCGAGGATGACATGATCCTCATTCTTGCCTTGAAGAACAACATTCAAGTGGATTGGACTCGCGTGATCATGAATGACATCTTTGAAAACAAGGAGACTACTTGATAATAAGTGTCCTTACTCTCTCTTTATTTCTAAACTAATGAAATTTTTGAGGATAGACACTGCGATGAAGCAAGAGAATTAGTCAAGGATGTTCATGTCATCGGTGATGGAGCATTGAAAAGATGGGCTCTAAAACCCGATCTTTGGATGGATCCGAGAGAAGAAGCCTGACAAGAGCATGAAGAACCACAACAAGAAACAGAGGAAGCACATCATGAAGATATGGATGAAGACAATTAAGAAGTACATTCCGATCTCGCTTTGATCCATTATGATATAGAATGGATGAATTGAAAGCAACTGATCAACAAGCGCGTTGATGATCTGGAAAGAGGATCTGCATTTCCTAGAAATGAAGGACTTGATGGAAACTATCATGAAGACGACTCAATCAGGATGATAGCGACTGAGATTAAACTTCATCTACTTCTCTCTTTTGATTTGATATACCAAATAAGGGAGTATATGTAGTTAGTGATTTTAGTTGTTTAATCTTTAGCTTTTTTAGTATTTGATTTGCTTTTCTCTTTTTTGATTGTTTTGTTTTTTTTGAAAAGTTTTAAATCTGTTTGTACCTAGGCACCTGACTTAGGGGGCTTGAGCGTTAACACATTTGAAACTATTATTGGATGACTGTAATAGATAGATTTAAATTTCTGCAAATGATTGTCTTTATATATCAGGCTTGAATATTGATATTTTTGACATGAGTTGGATGATACATATAGCTTGTATGTGAATTCTTGAATAGAATTGATGAAAAAAAAAAGAAAAAAAAAAAAAACACACTAACATTTGCAGGACACATCAAAGCCATCATCTACATAAGGGATCAACTACACAAGATTTGGTACATCAAAACCAAAAAGGGGGAGATTGTTGGACTTGAGAAATTTTGAAAGTCTTTCTAGTTTTAGTTTTGATATACTTGTAATTTTGATCTTTATGATAGATTGTATATAGGAGTTGAAATGTATTGATTGTTATAGTTTAGGCTTTTGAGTGTGGTTTTATTCAATCTTTTCATAGAAAATTTGTTTTAACTCTTGTAAGATGAGCTAAGTGAGTTTTGAACCCATTTTGTTTTGAAAAGAACTTCAAAAAACTTTGGTTTTTAAAGTTTTAAGTTGAAATGTCCGATTACCACGAAGCATTTATCGATTACCAAGCGAACTTAAGAAAGGAGGGGGAACTCATTGGCTATGGAGTAAGATGTCGATTACCCTCCACATGTCGTGCCGTGCTGCGCCTTAAAATACGAGGGAAAGACAAAATCTCTGCAGTAATCGTTAACATCATGTAATCGATTACCAAAATTCATCTCAATGGTTTTGAAGCGCTTTAAATAGAATTTCTTCATTTTGTTTTCTAGAGAGATCTTTTAATGTTTTTCAGAAAAAAAAAAAGGAAGAAAAACACTGGTTTACAGTTAAAACCTCTTAAAAGATTTCAAAAAAAAGATTTTCTCAAAAGAGATGAATATTGTGAAAGGGAAGGATTGGATACATTTGTTATCATGTTTGATTAGGCATACACACCAGGTGTAATCTTTACTTGATCTTTATCTTTTGTTTGATAGTTTTGTTTTTTAAGTTTGAAAACTCTTAAGAGAGGTGTTCTCTAGAAAGAAGAGTTAAAGGTTTTGAAGAGGGGACTACCGAAGAGATTCTTGAAGGATTCAAAAATTGGAGAGATATGTTCTTAGGTGAAGAACATAGAGAGTTTTGAGTATTTGATTTGTTTTGTGTTTGTCGAGAAGTGATTGTATTAACACAGATTGTAGTGGAATACCAATTAGCAGTTGTTGGGTTGGGACTGGATGTAGGCCTAAAGCCGAACGATATAAATCTTCTACCTCTCTTCTCTATGCCTTGACTTTACTTTCCATTGATTTCTTGCATTATATTTTCTGTATCTTTCATTTATATATCTACGGTACATTGCTTATAATATAGATAAAATTGAATCGGAAAAAGCGAGAAAAGATATTGCTTGTATTAGGAAGCAAGATCATTCACCTTGCTCTAGATTCATATAGGGACCACAAGACGTGACTATGTTCGTGTATGTTTATGTGCGTTTTAATCTGATCCTAGAGAATCACATCACACCCAAGCCTTAAACGCGTATTTTAAGATATCTTATTGGAACCACTAATCTCTCTATGTTTTATAAGAAAGAAAGTGATTTCAATCTAAGTGGTTATTGATGCTGATTATCTTTGGAGATAAAGTGGAGAGGAAAAGCACAAGTGGTGGATGTCGATTTCTTGGCTCGTCACTAATCTCTTGGTCAGCGGAAAGCCAACTCCATTGCACTTTCAGCTGACGAGAATATATTCTTCGGTGGTGTTACTCACAAACTACTTTGGGTAAAACATCAAACTTGAAGATTACTCCAGGGTTTAAAACCCAAATACTAGTGTTTTGTGATAATACAGTGCAATTAATCTGCAAAAAAAATCTTATTCAACATTCAAAAGCTAAACATATTGAAATCCAATTTCATTTTATAAGTGTATATTAAAAAAAAAGGTATTTTGACATACGGTTTGTTCAAACTGATTTTCAATGACCAGAGATATCTTTACAAGCTTTAGACAAAACTACAGCTTTAATTCATTAAAGAAAATTTGGGAATTATTTCTTTAATTGATTAAGTTTTTAGTGAGCATTTCATTTAGTTTGTACATTTTAAAATGCCTTAGATTCAAGAAGAAGCATTGATCTGATCAAGGAAGTTGAATGGTGAGAAAATTCAACCAGGCGCAAGGATTATTATTTAATTAATTTAAAGTTAAGCGTCTGGACAACTTAAAAGGCGACATTAAATGTTAAATGTCATTTGTGGCACTATTCTAGGACTTTGAAAACCTGTATTTGTGAATTGTAGAAGTCAATCAATCATTAAAGGGTAATGATGGAGCCCGTCAAATGGGGACGGTTTCAACTTCTTTCGTCGATGAATTATAACAGTTTTGTCTTTGATTATAAATATCTCAAAGTTTACACTTTTACCTCTTACTACACTCTTACTATCTCCAGTATTTTATTCACACATTCTTCTCTCTTTTCAAAATTAAGAACGATGGCGCCAAGAACATCAAAGCAACTAAAGCAACCTTCTTTGTGCAAGATCTCTTCTTGCCTAACAAGTGGGTTTCAAGGACCACCATACAAGGCATCCTCGACGGGGTATCAAAAATGTTAATATACAATGGCTGATGGACTTTAACGGAGAGATGAGAAGCCCGTGGTTGATGGAGGCCTAAGTTCCGGAGCGGCAGCGAAGGAGTTTGATGATGATATTGTGGGTACCATTGACAACAAGCAATATATTATCACAATAGACTCCATTCTTGGAAATTAGGCTGCAAAAGGCTGAAGGCGCTTTTATTGCGTTATTTGGATGAGGTTAGAATCGGGAACATGTAGACAGATTCTGTGGAGAGGTTTGTGACCCCGAAGATCCCGAGTTTCGAGATGCGGGAATCTACTATCCCACGAGCGAGTTATCCTGACCTTATACAACATCTTCACCCGAGAACAAGCTCACGAGACAATGTAATACTCGTGGCGATTCTGCATCTACTACTAATGCAGAAAAGCAAAGGTTAAGTCTTCCTCACATTATTCTCATGACCATTGGATAAATGCGTTAAAGAATAGGAATATTCGTAGGAAGAGTAGTATTCCCACTACACCACTCTTTTCTCAAATCATCTTAAACCAAGGTTTTGATGCTCTTGGTGTCGTATGGCATGACGAAAGGAAAAGGGAGGTCAAAGGAAGCACCTTTTATAAGATGCGTACGGTCTAGCTGCTTCATCGGTATAGGTGAAGATAAAGTTCCACTCTTTCTCTGCTCCACCAAAGATCCCTCCTCCGAACCCTGAATCAAGCAGCGCCCAAAACCCAGAACACAAACCCAAACACAAACCCAAACACAAGAAACACAAACCCAAAAACAAACCCAAATACCTATCCATCTTTTCCACTGTGTTGATTGTATCCAAGTCCACTTTTGAGGATGTAAGAAGAACTCTTAGAAAGAAAGAAAATGACTATCGAATAAAGCAGTTGGTCTAAGAAACGGGAGGAAGGAGATATCCTTGATGAAGATGAAGGGGTTAAGAAAACATCCCTAAAGTGTAACGTACGTAAAGATTCTCATAGGCGAAGAAAAGCAGAAGAAGCAATTGAAGAGAAAGCAAAAAAGCTAGAGAAATTGCTCTTGAAAAAGCGCCAAAGGCAAAGAGAAAATGAAGCGAGAAGCTTCTTTGCGTCGTGATTGTTGGAGAAACGGATGAAGCAAGCCAACTAAAAAGAAGGCTAAGAGTCTCTATCTTTGCTTCAAGTTGAAAGAAAGAATCTTTCTCGAAGAGCATTAAGGGCATTGGATCGTCTGAAGAGGCTGCGTCACACCGAGCGACCGAGAGGGCATGAATAGTGAAGCGCTTGAGGATCGGAAAGGACAATGCCGGTTAGCGAGAAATTGGAACTATGCTTAATGAAGAAGCTCCAACTATGGAGAGTTTTGCATAACACTCGAGAGCGAACATAGGATAGCGTCTGCATCTATTGTTGTATATATAAAAATTGCTTATTGATGACGATACACTGCTGATGCGGAAGCATCCCTATCTCTGAGACGATGGAAATTTTAATGGAAGTAATAATCATTGAATATGCGTATTCTTGAACGTATTTATTATAAAAGATGGATGCACAATGGTGAGATCTCCGCGACAGTTTTAAATGCGAAGATCTTCCACCTAAACGCAGTACGACCCAATGCGTTTCTTAACAAATTATTGAGAAAATTTGTTCAGTTCTTATGCTGAAAAACTAAGTTAAACTGGTAGTTCTTGGAGATGAGCTTGAAGATATCTCCAATAAAGGGTGAATCGTGGTCACACTACAAAGATAGTTACTCGTGACTGATAGAAGACTACTTTATGAAGGACAATTTCACATATTGAGTTGAAGAATCCTTATCGGTCACAGAGGTAAAAAAGGATTCAACAGGAGATTTGTCAACCCTATCATCTATCACAAACCCACGATGCTAGTGGATTTCAAAGAAGATCTCATTTATACTCTGAGAGAACAACGGAATGGTTGAACCGCTGCTGTAAGGAAAAGCTGGCTTATCTTTTAGACATCAAGGGTTTAGAAGGAATAAACAGTCAAAGGATCATCTAGTGGTCGACAATTGAAGGACCAGCTCTTGGCTCTGAACCCCATTCCCTTGAGGAGAGAATATCAAGTGGAAGGTTCGACTTGAACAATTCCCCTGCATTTCACCATTTAGAGGTATGGAGATCCCAGCTCCACCATTTATGAGACAAAAAGTGTTGTCGTTGACATTTGGCGCCGTTGATCGCCATGATCCTGTACCACTTCACAATTCCAATGAACCAAACACAGTATGTGGTCTAGGACATGCTCTTAGGTGTTCTCCACTTGGACAATACCATTGTTCGGTATTTATCCATATCTTCTCCGTCCTCCTCCATGAATATGAAAACCCAGAAGAGTTTGCTCAGTCTTCTTGAAGAATTACAACACGGCTTTTGGCTGATGGCAAAAAATGGTGATAAAAGGAAGAAAAGCTAGATGGCTTCCTTCATCATTGAAAGGAGAGCAAGGAGTCAGATACTATCCTTCATGTTGGGATCTCCATTCTCTTCTCTCCTTTCAAACGTCACCAGGTTTTTGTTGTCTTAGGCCAAGAAAATGACCTTGCTTGGTCAAGTTTTGGCCTAAAAAGGAAAGGAAGACTTCGTTTGTCCCCAAAACAACCTTCAAGTTTGAGGCACGTCCCAAGAACTTAAGTCCATTGAATACTGCCCTCAAATCCATTCAAGGCAAAGCCTCGAAGGCCTATCAATCCAAAATTCAAGGTTGATATAAGATCAGGCCCATCTGCCCTTTTGCTCAGACTTCATTTGATGAAGATTCCACGATCGTGGCAAGGTGTTTCTTGGAGAAGTTTTTAAACCCCATACACATCCAGTGGGAAGACATCCGAGATCTTGAGCTCTCGCTCTCCAACAGAGTGTTCACTTGGCAATGGAAGAGAGACTACACTGCATATCTCACACTTCCTCTTTTCACTCGCATGATTGCTGAGGACTCCAACTGTGTTCATTGAAGATAATGAATCTGTTCCTATTGTTGAAGAGCCTCAAACGCCTCTTGTGGAGAATGATGACAACGTAGAGGTTATCGTTGTTGAGAGTGAAGTTGTGAACGCTGATGAGTATCATACTCTGAAGCGTAAGTATGATGCATTGGAGGAAAATTGCGAGCATTCGAAGAAGAAGAACAAAGAGATTGAGGACAATCAAGCCTCTCTCACATCTCGAGATGCAAACAACTGAGGGAGATCGTCATGAGGCTTGTCCAACGTAAGCCTAAACCTCCTTCTTGAAGAAGCTTTTGATGATTCTCAGCCTCAAGGGGTAGAATATCTTAGAAGGAAGAAAAGGTGGTGCTAAGCTAAGGGGAAGCCTTCGTCCGAGGGGGAGTTAGCATTCCGAGGGAAGTTAGCATTTTTTTTTAATTTATTCTTCATTAATTTGTATAGCTTTATACATTTATTCTTGGAGCTTTTGTTTTCAGTATACCTTGTAATATCTGTACATGGTTTACATCACATTGATGTAACGATTCTTATAAAGAGGTATTGTTTCGAAAACATCGTCTTGATGTAAACCGACTTATGCTTAAATTGTTCACCTATCCTGTCTCAGGCAGATGCTTCCTGAAGAAAGTTATCAAGTATGGTCCGTAATCATCGAAAGGGGCAGATTGTTAGATCAAGATGATTAACATCTCTAAAGTTTTGATTATTACAAGACAGATCTGAACATCTACTGATCTGAACATCAAGTCGACGCAACGAGCAATGCTACGGAAGATGACCCCTCAAAGTTGAAGTCATTCGTCTGTCTCAAGTCAAGTCATCGACGATAAAGGTCAAGAAAACTCTTAAGATCAAGAAGTTCATCGTCACAAAAGTTAAGTTGAAGGTGCATTTAGTCACTCGCGCCAAGATTTCAAATCTTAAGAAGTACTCATTCGAAGCATCCAAGATCAAGATGGGGATTCACGCCTACATATGCAACTCGAAAAGGTCATCACCTTTTTGTCGAAATCTCCGTACAAGTCGAAAAGTACCGCGCACGCTATCTATATCCGCGCACAAGCCATCAATCAACCAAGTGCTCTCTCGACACCTTTTGGACTTCGCTTGTAAAGTGCTTCAACGGCTTTCTTCTCAGTGTCTAACTGGATATCCGAAGATTTTCGCCTATTTAAAGACTTCGCTTCTTCAAAGTTCAGCTTGGCGAACACGCTTCAATATTCTACCTTATTGTGAATTCGCTTCTCGTTACTTTTGCTCTTCATTGTAAAACCCTCTCTCGCAAAGAGGAAACTCTCTTTTTATAGAACTCTTCCAAATCCACTTGTGTGGTGTTTTAGCCTCGAGTGAGGCTCGGTTGTTCAAAGAATACCCTTGTTGTTTAGCTTGCGAAGGTCAGTGTTCAAAGAATATCGTGTTATAACCGAAGTGGTCAGGCGCAAATAATACTTGTAACCCTTTCACTGTTAGTAATAGTGAAAACTCGAGCTTGATTATCCGGGTAACCGTGACGTAGGATAATTAAACCATAACGTCTCTGTTCATTAAAATCAACCTTTGAAGATTAAGATTGTTTCGTCTCGAACATATTTAAACGCATATTGAAAGGAACAAATTTTTTTAAGTAACACAATTCAACTCCCCTCTCTTGTGTTCTTATCTTTTACAATAACCTTAGGATTTGGGAGTGATCACATGTCCACTATTGAAGTTAAGAAGAGGCAAGAACGATGTTCTTAAGTTTGAATTTCATCCCTTTGATTAGATCTAAATCAAGAGGTTGAAATTCACTCTTAAGTGGCAAGAGACATGTGACTTAAGTTTGAATTTCCACCTCTTGATTGAATCTAGATCAAGAGGTTTAAATTCATTCTTGCACACACATGTCAAGACATGCTTCTTTGATTTAATTCATCCTAGCCTCGTGGAGAGCTCATCTCACTACTAGGTTTGAATTAAAGCTATGAATTATCAGCCAACTTCCTCCAAAATTTCTCCACTTTCCATACCACTCTCTCTCAAATATACATTAAAGTTTAGTCTTCTACCTATTACAAGGTCGACATGATCAGGCAAATACATGTCCAATTATTAAATCAAAAGGCCTAACTACAAGTTCAAATAATCCTAAGACTATTACAAGGTTTATGGACCAAGAAAGTCCATGAGGAGTTAGATCGGCTGACTTTGACTTTGAGTCAATTTCCTCTCTTCTTCTTGTATTCTTCTAGCGTAATTTATGTCTTCTTGAATTGTTGACTTCATTGTTGGAGTAGATGGACCTCCATCACTACCCATACAATAACTACTCTGCAGTGAAGATTATCGAGATGCTCGTTTAGAGTAATCATTGGACCCGAGTTGCGGTATCGGAGATACCGTTGCTAAAGCCGTCATCACCGAGTCGTCGCTATCGGTGGCCGTTACCTGCATGCATAACATAACCGCATGTAGTACTACTCGCGCCATTAACAGCTACCGCTGACGAGGCCGCACTGTTGGAGATTCCGCTTAGCGTGTAATCACGGAGATAATCATTACAAAGAGCGTGCAGACTTACCTGAAAGTCATGGTCATTTGGGACGCTACCCATAAGGAAACTACTACTGCAGGTAGTACTACTAGAGATGCTACTTCCTGAGCTACCGCTAGAAGAAAGGAAGACTGCTGGAGATACCATTACCGCTGTAGCCAGACCGCCGAGTCAGTTACTGCCGAAAATGTTACCCGAACAAATAAATTACTACCGCAGTAGGCGATCACCGGAGGCATCATGCCCGAGTAACTGGTTGGACGAGCCGCACTGTTGGAGATACCGCTGCTAGAGCGGGCACTACGGTAGCTGTCGATGTCGGGGATGCTACCCGTACGAAACTACTATTGCATGTAGTACTCGCTGGCGATGCCATCGCTCGAGCTACTATCGGACGTGCCGCACTTAATCGGAGATACCACCGTTAGAGCGGAGCACTGCGTCTGAGTATATCGTCGCTAGAGCGGCACGCCGTAGCTGTGCCGCCGTCGGGATGCTACCCCTGCGTAAACTACTACGCTGAAGTATTACTCACTGGAGATGCTACCGTCCGAGCTACCGGTTGACTAATCCGCACCTGTTTCGAGATACCATCGCTAGACGGCACCGCCTGAGCCGCCACTGTCGAAAATGCTACCCGTACGTAAACTACTGTCATCGTGATGCAAGATTACCAGCGATGCTATTGGCCACCAACCGCTAGACTGGGCTTCGCACCGCCGGAGATACCACCTGCAGAATGCGTGCACCTGCTCGCGGATAACAAGCCGCTAGACCGGCAATCGCCGAGCTATCAGCCGCTGTGACGCTTACCCGTACGTAGAAACTACTACCGTAGGTAAGTACTCATCGGAGATGCTACTTCCCGAGCTATCGTTGGACGAGCCGCGACTGCCGAAGATACCGTCGGCTAGAGCAGGCACCGCCGAAAGTCGGGCATCGCTTCTGTGATGCTACCCTCGAAAAGAACTATGCATCGTGCAGTAATACTACATATGGATGCTACCACCCGACGAGCCGCTCGGACAAGCCGCACCTATCAAAAGATATCGCTACTGTGACCCGCCACTTCTCGGATCTATTGTTGTCTCGGGGATGCCACCCTCGATAGCACACTGCTACCACCGCAGTAATACTACCGGAGATGCCAGATCGCCTAAGTTCGGCGCCGAATCGAGCCGCACCCGTCAGTAGATATCGCGCGCGGAGCTCGGGAACCGCGAGTCGACCCTGTGTCAGTGGATCGGGATGCCATCGCTCGACGTGTGCCGTCGGGACGAGCCGCACCTATGTGAGATATCATCGCCAGAGCTGCGGCACAACGAATCGAAATAGTAAATTTACCGTGATAAAAATTACCGTGGTAAATAGTAAAATTACCGAGGTAAATAGTAAAATCACCGAGGTAAATAGTAAAATCACTAAGGTAAATAGTAAAATTACTCGTAGTAGAATATTCTCAGGAATATTCTCAGTAATATTTGTGGAACATTCCTAGAATATTCTATGAACATTCTCGTGGAATATTCTCGTAGAATATAGAATATTCTCGTATAATATTCTCGTAGAATATTCTATATTCTCGTAGAATATTCTCAGAAAGCAAATAGTACCTTGAATTCTATAAATAGGGCCTAGGGATTTCGATGAGAAAACAAACCAAAGAACATTTCTATATTCTCTCAAGCTCTCTCTTAGGAAGAAATATCTCTAAAAGAGGAGCAAGTAGAGGAAGAGTATAGGAAGTCTGGAGAAACCTCGTAAGGGAGCCGTCCTTATCCTACTCTTTCTATTCTTTGTTTTGTTGTTACTTTCATTATATTTCTTTAGTTTTTCTGGATACTAAGGTGCGAAGATAATTCTTAGTATGCTCTGTGGTTGCGGTTTTGTCCGATCTTCCACATCAATCGAACTATTCTTGTTACAGGAAAAGTATGTTTATTGGTTCTTGATGGATTTTGAGTTTCTTGGATTTATGAGTTTATTGGTGTTTCTTGGTGTTGATTTCACATGCATGAATAAGTGGTGACATGCATGATTGCATGAAATTGGTGATGGACTTGAATTGCTTAATGACCGATTTGAAATGCCTAGTGGAGAGGCAATATTCTAAGATTGCTTGGTGAATAGGCAATGCTTAGAATGAGGTTGAAATGAATATGACCTAGTGGAAAGGTCAATATTTAAAATGTGATAAAGGTCATTATACAATTCAAGGTCCTAGAGCATGTTGCATGATGACCGGATAGTAGTAGACCAAGTCCGTAAGTCACGATTCCCGTCCGAGAGAGTGGAATGCCGTGGACTAGGGGTTCTCTTGGTGGGGAAATTGCCCCGCTTCATGATGATCACATGTTGCGGGGAGGTCCCGCTCGACACCGAGGAACTCGACAAATTACGAGTGTCTACCACTCGTGGGTCCGATTGAGATGTGAGAACCGATGCCCCAGGCTATTTTCGGAGGATGGCGCCACATTGCATGTTGAGTAAATAGGGAAAACATGGTAAGGATACATGCATCATATAGTCTAAGAGCATGCAATAGTGATTATGTGTTTTGATTGAATACATGATTATGGTGATAAATTGTTTGATTTGTTTTATGGTTGATTGGTGGTTTTACCTTGTGAATTGAATTAATGGTTTGGACATCATGGATATCAATAAATTACTATTTTTAAAATGAAATTGAAGAATATTAACTTTATTGGTTTTATGAATATTTTTCCTTATTTTCAAAAGTTTTACTATAATTAAAATTATTTGAGGATTAAGGAAAGCTCACCCTTGCAATTCTATTTTTACAGATTGGCAGGATTGAGAAGTTGTCACTGTTTCGCAATGGTTGTTACTATTATCTTGTTGAAGATGCTTGCTATGTTTTGCATGTAGAAGTGTTGAGTAAATGTTCTAAGGTAGTAGAAAGGTAGTTATGTAAAATAATAATAGGACAAAGTTATGTAATCTGGTTGTAATGAACTTTAAAACCTATGTAATAAAAGTGTTGTTTTCTAAATCTCTCTTTTATCTACTATATCATTACCCACTTTAAATTACAAAATATAAGTAAAATAAGTAAATAAGAGGAGGGTGTTACACATGGTATGTTGAGTAAATAGGGAAAGTACATCGTGAGGATACATGCATCATATAGGAATAATGATTGTTTGAGCATGCAATAGTGATTATTATTTTGTGTTTTGATTGAATACATGATTATTGTGATAAATTAATGAAAAATTTTTTGGTTGATTGGTGGTTTTACCTTGTGAATTGAATTAATGGTTTGGACACAGGTTTTATATCAATAAATTACTATTTTTAAAGAAATTGAAGAATATTAAAGAATATTGGTTTTATGAATATTTTTCCTTATTTTCAAAAGTTTTACTATAATTAAAATTATTTGAGGATTAAGGAAAGCTCACCCTAAAAATTCTATTTTTGAAATTACTATAAAATAGTAATTTACTATAGTTAGTCAATTATTTAGCAATGGTTGTTACTATTATCTTGTAAATAGTAAGATGCTTGAACTATTTTTGCATGTAGAAGTGTTGAGTAAATGTTCAAAGGTAGTTATGTAAAATAATAATAGGACAAAGTTATGTAATCTGAAAATTGTAATGAACTTTAAAACCTATGTAATAAAAGTGTTGTTTTTGAAATCTCTATTTATCTACTATATCATTATAATCCAAATTCAAGAACTTTAAATTACAAAATATAAAAAATAAGTAAATAAGAGGAGGGTGTTACATTAGTGGTATCGGAAGATATGAAGCTAGAGGAATTGGTAAACCGGCTATCCTTATCTTACTAGTTATGTGTATCTTTGTTTTTGTTGTGTGAATGATTTTTTATGTGTGCTTTGTGTGCTTGTTTGATTATTTGGTATGCTTTTTCTTGTGAATGAATTGATTAATTGGTGTTTACTTGATTGCTTCTTGGATCACTTAATGAAAAAATTAGTTTTAAGGTTAGTGACATGGCTCTTTTCCCGGATTAGATGTAGTTTAATCTATTAGGAATAGAAAGTAGCGGTTGAAAGAAGTTATAGAATTGTAGTTAAAGCCCTATAAGTTCTTACCTAAGTTTTTGATAAGTAGGGTAGGCTAAGAAGAAAAATGAAGAGTTTAGGAAAAGGAGTTGTTGTTGAACTTATAAAGGATGTTCCTACCAACTAAGACTAAAGATTTAAGGAGAAAATTACCCTTTTAAGAGTATTTTCCATAAAAGAGAACTCCCTTAGAAGAGAAAAAGATAGAAATTTTTAGAACTAAGATTAATATATGAAGTTCTCCTTAAAAAGTAGCAAATCAAATAAAGAGGATCGAAAGTGAATCCTAAAAGAAGCCAATTTTAGGAAATGATCCCTTTAAAGGAGAAGTCGTACTAAGGAATAGGAAAAACCTAAGAATATCACCAAAGTTAAAAGTCCTTAAGATAACTTTATAGGAAATGATTAGTAACTACCTAGCTCTTATCCTAATACAAACCTTTTGACAACACTAAGATGCATTTAGAAGATATACTAAGATGATACAATAATGGTTGATGCATTTTGATGGTTAAAGAAACCTTAAGAGAATCTAGAAGGATTCAAAATCCAAAGAGTAACTAATATTTTTGAGGTAGAAAGAGTTTAGTTAAAGGAGGAATAAGTAGTAACCCAAGGAGGAATTAAAGTTGATACGCTTAGGAAGATTACCTAATGTTAAAGGATTAACCACCTTGACTTGAGAAGACTAAGTTTTGTATAGCATGACCAATAGTTTTAAAGAGGCACCAACAATATCAACTATGGAAAATCAAAGGTTGTAGGAAGAATATTCACCCTTGATGGAGTTAAGGCCTCCAATACCAATAATCTAGTACAAGGTACATGCTCCATACATGGAATTATTTTACCTAGATAATTGACTCTGTGCCATTCATTCCTTTATATCTTTGATTGTGCTAAAAGGTTACAACTTCCACTATCTTTTCTAAACATTGATTTAATAATAACTACCCCTACCAATGAGTCGTTTCAACCACTTATATCTGTTCGATTGTCAAATCGAACTAAATAACAAAACTTTCCTAGTTAACTTGGTTTGTCTACCACTTAAAACAAATTGATATTATTCTTAGAATGGACTGGTTATCTTCCAACCATGTCCTTATAAAATGCTTCGATAAAACCTTAATCTTTTTCGAATTTAAATAAGAAAGGATATGGAGATAATCTCTACCAAACCAAGTAAAAAGGGACTTAAAGAAAAAACAATGACGTGTACATGATCCTTTCTAACCTAGAAGTGGAACGAAAGGTCACATTCGATAATATACCGGTAGTACAGAATTTCTCTCGAGGTATTTTCTAAAGAAGTAAACCAACTACCATCTACAAGGGAAATTGAATTTTCTATAGACCTACCCGGACTGGACCAATTTCTATTGCACCTTATAGGATGTCACCCTTAGAATTAGTGGAGCTAAAGAAACAAATAGAAGAACTATTGAAGAAACAGTTTATTAGACCTAGTGTATCACCTTGGGGAGCACCCGTACTCCTAGTAAAGAAGAAAGATGGAACTATAAGACTTTGTGTAGATTATAGACAACTAAATAAGGTAACCATTAAGAATAAGTACCCCTTACCAAGGATAGATGATCTTATGGACCAACTAGTAGGAGCTTGTGTATTTAGTAAGATTGATCTAAGGTCTGGATATCACCAAATAAGGGTAAAAGCCAAGATATCCCTAAAACGGCTTTTAGTACCCGATATGGACACTATGAGTACATGGTTATACCCTTTGGAGTAACTAATGCACCTACGGTATTTATGGATTACATGAATAGGATATTTCAACAATACTTGGATAAATTTGTGGTAGTATTTATAGATGACATTTTGGTATACTCAAGAACCAAAGAGGAACATGCTAAACATCTTAGAGTGGTGTTACAAATCTTGAAAGATCAACAGTTATATGCGAAATGGTCCAAATGTGAATTTTGGTTAGAAGAAGTTAGTTTCCTAGGACATGTAATATCACAAGGAGGAATTGCAGTAGATCCACATAAAGTAGATGCGTAGTTCTAAAATGGAAAGACCAAAAAATGTGACGAAAATAAAGAGTTTTCTAGATTAGCTGGATATTATAGAAGATTTATAAAAGATTTCTCCAAGATAGCTTTGCCTCTCACAACCTTAACTAGAAAAGGCCAAGCTTTTGTATGGAATAACGATCGTGAACAAAGTTTCCAAACCCTAAGAAAAAACTAACTCTCGCTCCCTGTTTTGACCTACCAAACCCAACCAATCGTTTGAAGTCTATTGTGATGCCTCTAAACTAGGTTTAGGAGGAGTGCTAATGCAAGGAGGAAAAGTGGTAGCCTATGCATCAAGACAATTGAAAAACCATGAAAGGAACTACCCAACCCATGACCTAGAACTAGCTGCAGAGTATTTACGCTTAAAATATGGCGACACTATCTTTTTGGAACAAGATTTGAGGTATTTAGTGATCACAAAAGCCTTAAGTATTTATTTAGCCAAAAGGAGTTAAACATGAGACAAAGAAGGTGGATGGAATTTTTAAAAGATTATGATTTTGATCTTAATACCATCCAGTGCAAAGCAAATGTAGTAGGATGCATTAAGTAGAAAGACCATAGCAATATCAAGTTTAATGGTTAAAGAGATGGATTTAATAGATCAATTTAGGAACTTCAACCTTGCATGTGAGTTTACTCCTGTTAGTATTAAGTTAGGAGCCTTAAGAATAACTAATGAATTTATGAATGAAATAAGATTTTAAAACAAGAAATGGATCATTTTCTTAATAATCGGATTGAAGCCATAAGAAAAGGAGAAAATAGTAACTTCAATATTGGAGTTGATGGAATTTTAAGATTTCAAAATAGAATATGCATACCTAATATATTGGAACTTAAGAAGGTAATCTTAGAGGAAGGACATAAAAGTAAGCTTAGTATTCACCCTAGTGCTACCAAGATGTATAAGGACCGAAGACCACTGTTTTGGTGGCCTAAAATGAAGAAAGAAGTGAACGAATTTGTATATGCATGCTTGGTATGTCAAAAGGCTAAAATCGAACACCAAAAACCTTCAGGAATGCTTTGAACCCTTAAATACCGTAATGGAAGTGGGATAGTATCTCTATGGATTTTGTAGTAGGATTACCAAGAACTTCAAAAGGCAGATTCTATTTGGGTAATAATAGATAGGTTAACCAAATCCGCTCATTTTATCCCAATTAATGTAAGGTATTCATTAGAAAAACTAGCCAATTTATATATAAGTGAAATAGTACGATTACATGGTGTACCCACAAGCATAGTTTCAGATAGAGATCCTAGATTCACTTCTAGATTTTGGGAAAGTTTGCAGGAAGCATTAGGAACAAGGCTAAAACTAAGTTACCCTATCACCCTCAAACAGATGGACAACCGAAAGAACTATTCAATCCTAGAAGATTTATTAAGGGCATGTATTTTGGAATATAAAGGAAATTGGGATAGCCATCTACCCTTAATAGAATTCACATATAATAATAGTTACCACTCTTCAATTGGAATGGCCCTATATGAGGCATTATATGGAAGAAGATGTAGGACACCTCTATGTTGGGTAGAGCCAGAAGATCACATAACCTTAGGACCTGAAATAATACAACAAACTACTGAAAAGATTAAACTAATTCAAGAGAAGATGAGAGCAGCACAAAATAGGCAAAAATGCTACTATGATGATAGAAGAAAGGACCTTGAGTTCGAAGAGGGGATCATGTATTCGTAAAAAAGTAACACCTTAGACCGGAGTTAGCGGGGCTCTCAAATCCCGCAAACTCACACCTCGTTTCATAGGACCTTTCCAAATTCTCAAAAAGGTTGGACCCGTAGCCTATCAAATTGCATTACCACCTACTCTGTCAAATCTTCATAATGTCTTTCATGTATCTCAATTGAAAAAGTATATCCATGATCCTTCACATGTGGTGGAACTTGACGATGTTCAAGTAAAAGAAAACCTCACGTTTGAAACCCGACCTTTAAAGATCGAGGATAAGAGGATCAAGTTCCCTGAGAGGAAGAGAAATTCCCTTGGTCAAGGTTATTTGGAAAAAACGAGCAAGTGAAGAGGTTACATGGGAATTGGAAGATCAAGTGAAAAGCAACTACCTAATTATTCCAATAAAGGTAAATTTCGAGGACAAAATTTTTTAAAAAGGAGGAGGATTGTAACATCCCAAAAATTTAAATATAGTTTAAGAGAGGTTTTTATAACGAGGAGAGAAATATAAAAATAATTAAAAATTATGAATTTTTGAAATTACGTAATAAATAGTAAATTACTTTTTCAGTAAATAGTAAAAATTACTGTGCAAATAGTTAATTATCATGCAAATAGTAAAATTACTGTACAAATAGTAAATTACTTGTAAATAATAAAATTACTATGGTAAATAGTAAAATTACTATGGTAAATAGTAAATTTACTATGATAAAATTATGTGGTAAATAGTAAAATTACTTGTAGTAAATAATAAAATCACCGAGGTAAATAGTAAAATCACTAAGGTAAATAGTAAAATTACTTTGTAGTAGAATATTCTGGGAATATTCATGGAACATTCTATAATATTCTATAGAACATTCTTATGGAATATTACCTAGAATATAGAATATTCTCATATAATATTCGTAGAATATTCTATATTACATAGAATATTCTCGTAGCAAATAGTACCTTGGGAATTATAAATAGGGCCTAGGGGTTTCGGATGAGAAAACAAACCAAAGAACATTTCTATATTCTCTCAAGCTCTCTCTTAGGAAGAAATATCTCTAAAAGAGGAGCAAGTAAGTAGAGGAAGAGTATAGGAAAGTGGAGAAACCAAGTATAAGGGAGCCGTCCTTATCCTACTCTTCTATTCTTTGTTTTGTTGTTACTTTCATTATATTTCTTTAGTTTTTCGGATACTAAGGTGCGAAGATAATTCTTAGTATGCTCTCGTGGTTGCGGTTTTGTCCGATCTTCCACATCGAAACGAAATTATTCTTGTTACGAGGAAAAGTGTGTTACTTTTTATTGGTTCTTGATGGTTCCTGATAATTCTTGGTGTTTCTTGTTTCTTGATTTCTTGATTTATTGGTGTTTATTGGTGTCTTCGTGTTGATTTCATATCGAAATATGTCCGTTTTGAGTTGGATATGAGTAAGTGGTGACATGCATGGTTGCATGAAATTGGTGATGGACTTGAATTGCTTAATGACCGATTTGAAATGCCTAGTGGAGAGGCAATATTCTAAGATTGCTTGGTGAATAGGCAATGCTTAGAAGGTTTTGAAATGAATATGACCTAGTAAAGAGGTCAAGATTTAAAATGTGATAAAGGTCATTATACAATTCAAGGTCCTAGAGCATGTTGCATGATGACTGATAGTAGTAGACCAAGTCCGTAAGTTACAGATTCCCGTCTGTGTGAATGGAATACCGTGGACTGAGGGGGTTCTCTTGGTGGGGAAATTGCCCTCGCTCATGATGATCACATGTTGCGGAGGTCTGCTTTGACACCGAGGAACTCGACAATTACGGAGTGTCTACCACCGGTGGGTCCTGGAGGATGTGAGGACCGAGATGCCCCAGGCTATTTTCGGTGGATGGCGCCACATTGCATGTTGAGTAAATAGGGAAAGTACATCGTGAGGATACATGCATCATATAGGAATAAGAGCATGCAATAGTGATTATGTGTTTTGATTGAATACATGATTATTGTGATAAATTACCTATTCGTTTTATGGTTGATTGGTGGTTTTACCTTGTGAATTGAATTAATTGTTTGGACAGGTTTTATATCAATAAATTACTATTTTTAAAGAAATTGAAGAATATTAAAGAATATTGGTTTTATGAATATTTTTCCTTATTTTCAAAAGTTTTACTATAATTAAAATTATTTGAGGATTAAGGAAAGCTCACCCTTGCAATTCTATTTTTACAGATCGCGGATTGAGAAGTTGTCACTTGTTTCGCAATGGTTGTTACTATTATCTTGTTGAAGATGCTTGATATGTTTTGCATGTAGAAGTGTTGAGTAAATGTTCAAAGGTATTTATGTAAAA
>JALJEV010000307.1:0-502442 GCA_026586105.1 Hylodesmum podocarpum | reverse complement strand
TAGCTATAACACAAGGTGCCTTTGGTGTTTTAATATATGTGGAAATTTGTAATGTGCCCTCCTTCTTTACTTCATTCATCAACCTATATGAACAATTAATATCATAAGAGTAAAAGTTAGTAGGCACAATTAAAAATTCTACATTTCTAAATTCAATGGTTTTTCATGGCTCAATGTTTCTCAAGGTTGGCAACCCATGTGGAATGTCCTTGGGAAACACATCTTTGAACTCCTCCTTGAATGCATCCAAATCTTGTTGCTTACCTACAATGTTAGTGCTCAACACAAAAGGATTAGGTAAACAAAGAAATATGTTTTTCCTAGCTAGGAATTCTCTCCTCAACTCACCTTTCCCAATAAGCAAACTCTCATTAAGATCTACCTTACATGAACTCTCGGTTTGCCTATGCTTAAAGGAGGTTTCTCTTTTGTTTTTCAACCTAGAATCACTAGTGGCATGCTTGGTAATTAATCTTGAACTCTCGGCCAAGGCTAGCTTTCTAGGGGTTTTGGTTTCCTTTTTCATTGTTTTGGTGGAAATCTCGGCCTTAGCATCCCTAGGTCCTAGATTCTCACCCTTTTTCTCATTTTCTCTTTTTAACTTCATCTTTATTTGATCCTCACACACTTCCCTAGGTGACAAAGGTTTGAGGGAGACCTTCTTGCTCATATGAGAAAAGACATAGGTGTTGGAAACACCATCATGAATGGCATGCTTGTCATATTGCCAAGGTCTTCCTAGTAAAAGGTGGGTGGCTTCCATAGGCACTACATCACACAACACATCATCTCTATACTTGCCTATGGTGAAGTTAATAAGGACTTGCTTACTAACTACCATCTCTTCCTTATCACTCAACCATTGTAATTTGTAAGGTTTAGGGTGTGGGGATGTCCTAAGCTCTAGCTTATTTACTATCCTAGTACTAACAATATTTGTACAACTACCACTATCTATGATAAGAGAACATACCTTCCCTTCCACTAGGCATCTAGAATGGAAGATATTTTCCCTTTGTGAGTCATCCAATTCCTTGAGGGCACTTCCAAGCATCTTCCTCACCATGAGGAGGTCTCCATCTTCCGGTTGCTCCATGCTTGAGTGTTCACTAGTGATCCCTCCATCTACTCTCATGATCATGGCCTTCTTGTTGGGACATTGGGAAGCTATATGACCATGTCCTAAACACTTGAAACACTTAATGTTAGAAGGCTTAGAAATAGGTTTAGAGACTTCATTACCTTTAGGGTCATCTCGGCTAGACTTGTAGAAAGTCTTGGATGATCCCTCCTTCTTTTCCTTGTCCTTCCAACTTGAAGATCCATGTGTGAAAGACTTCTTGAAGGAGCTCTTCCTCTTTAGTTGGCCCTCAATCCTCTCGGCCTTGTGAATGGCATCCTCCAAGGTTCTATAATGTTGGAGTTCCAAGACATCTTGGATCTCCCTATTCAAACCATTAGTGAACCTAGCAATTGTGGCTTCCTTCTCCTCTTCATAGCCGGCCCTCATCAAGGTCAATTCTAGATCCTTGTAGTACTCTTGCACACTCCTTCCACCTTGAGTTAATCTTTAGAGCTTCACATGGAGGTCCCTTGTATAAGATTTAGGCACAAATCTCCCCTTCATGGCATCCTTCAATTGGGTCCAAGAAGTGATGTGTGGCCTTCTCTTTTTGGCATCTACAAGGACTTGGTTCCACCAAACCAAGGCATAACCTTCAAACTCCAAGATGGCTAAGTTAAACCTCTTCTCTTCACTCAAGTGTGGGTAGCAAGAATAAACTTGATCAACCTTCATCACCCAATCTAGGTAACTCTCGGCCTCACTATCTCCAAGGAACTTGGGTAGCTTAATCTTGTTGCTTCTTTCCCACTCTCTAGGTTCATCCTCTTCCACATTTCTTCTAGGGGTGTGATTCGGCCTTCTAGGTTGAGGATCTCTCCTTCCCCCTTTGCATTCCTATTGCCTCTAAAGGGTTCATCCTCATCATAGTTGTTTCCCCAATCACTCTCCCTAGGTGTGCTATAGTCCCCTCTAGGAATTCCTTCCTCACTTCCACTACCTCTATAGCTATTTCTCCTACTCCTAGGTACTTCATTGCTTAGGCTTCCACGGCCCTCTCAAGGTACAGCCTCTCCCCCATTGTGACCACCATGATTGCCACTAGTGTCCCTAAGGATCCTCTTCTCCAATTCCTTCTTTATCCTTCTTTCCTCCTTTAACCTCCTCTCTTGGTCAAACCTCTCCTCCAAGCTAGCACTAAGCATGGACTTCACCATATCCATCATCCTTTTAGACCTTGGGGAGAGATCATTTCCGACACTAGGAGAAGTATCCATTGCTGCACAAGAAAAGGTTAGATAACAAATACAATTATATAAGGGATCCTTGCCTCTCTCTAAGTGTTTCACCCTAGTAGCACTCGTGTATCACTCTTGAGATGGCTTTTTCTATGATGTGCACACTTGCCTTTTTCCTCTCAATCTCCTTAAAGTTTCTTGAGGAACCTCTATCAATTATCAATGGCCAATGTACTCAAATGAAAGAGGAACAATTCACTACAAGCTTAAGGAAATTCAAAGGAGACAAATACTCAAGACAAAACTAGTAGGAAGCCAAAGAAGACAAGCAACAAACAAGACTCAATGACAAAGTTAGCTACTCAAAAATGGAAATTCATGATTAGACAAAGGCTAATATATTTACTACACTAAAAATGAAGGAAAACTAGTATTTAACAACTGCAAAAAATTTTGAAACAAAACACAAAGAAGGAAAGAAGTCAAGTGCAATTTTGCTGGACAATTTGCGCCTCCTGTTTGCGCCTTGGCGCAAATTTGCGCCTCTTGTTTGCGCCCTGGCGCAAAATTCCAGAGAAGGAGGTAGATTTGCGCCTCCTGTTGCTCTGATTTGCGCCTAGGCGCAAATGCTGGTGTTTCTTGGAAAATTTGACAGCAACCGTCACCAAAATTTGCCCAACTTGTGAAATTTTTTTAGCATAGCAAAAGAGCTTGGAAAATTATGAAACTTTCCAGTTGAGCTTATATATATGTATATTGAATGACCAAATGCCCAGAATTCAATAAATCAATGTTTAACCCCTTGAACCAACTGCAAACCCAAAACTGCCACAAGAATAAAGAAACCGTCACTAAGTGGAAGTTAGGCTTGAAAATTGGCTCAAAATGACTTGAAATTTTGGGGAATGGTATGTGTGATGTTTAGGCACGAAATAAGCTCAAATTAAGGTGCAGGGAAGCCACAAATATGGGTCCAAAAACAGGGCAAAGACAGGGCAAATATGTCTAGGCACATGCAAAGCACACTTCAAGTTCAAATATCATGTTATTAGCAATTTTGACACAATTTGTAATATGATGCTTGAGCCAAATGAGTAATTGTTGCCTAATTGAGCTTGGACACAAAATTTGTGGGTGTTTAATGATCCCAATTTCCCAATGTACTGCACTCAATTTTTCCCAAAAATTCTACTACAAGAGCTACTCAAAATTTCACTCTAATTTTTCTTCAAACTTCTTTTCTTGTATTTTTCTTTTCTTGAATTTTTTTTTTCTTTGACTCTTTTTCTTGTATATTTTCTCTTGCTCTTTTCTTTTCTTTTGTTTTTCTATATTTTTCTTTTGGCTATTCTTTGCTGGACAGTCCAAGTATAGGCTCAAATACTCAAGCAAGTCAAGTCAAACATTGCTAACAAGCAAGATAAAGCATGGTAGTGGTAACTTGAACTTATAATGAGCAATGCACATAATAATAACACATATAAGACTAATTAAGCCACATAAGATGCAGGGGATTAACAATTCCAGCAAGAGACTCAAAATACATATTGAGAGAATTCATCAAACACATGGGGGCTATCAACTAGAATGTGTCTAGCATGTAAGATAAGCCATGTATGATCAACCATGAGTGTCAGAACATCTCATCTATGCATTGGACAGCCAAGACACACAACAAAACTCAAATAAAAATTCAATTGAATCAAAAATTGAAATAAAAAAGATAGGAGCTAGACTCAATACCACAAGTGAAGAACAACTAGGTGAAGAACAAGCTCTTGATACCAAATTTGATGCAAACCCATGAAGTGATAAGTGATAGATTATACATGTTTTCCTAGGTGTTTTGAGTCCATTTTCATCCATTTTTACTAGGCTTAGTTATAGTTTAGACAAGAAAACAGTAAAAATATCATGTTTGTTTAATATTAGTCCTTAATTTAGTGTTTCATTAGTTTTATAGGTTTTTCTTGTGTTTTTAAGTCATTTTAATCTCTTTCTTGTTGTTTTCTAGGTTCATTCTTGGAATGAAGAAGAGATAGGAGCAAGGAGTGGATTGAAGACACAAATTGAAGCTTGGAATGACAACCCATAGACCTAAGATAAAGACTTAGAGTGCAAGCTATCAAGAATACAAGAAATGGAAGCTCAAGTCAAGGAAACAGGACCAGCATTTGCGCCAGGGCGCAACACAGGGCCAAGCCAGGGCCCAAATCTTCATTCCTTGCTGTCAGGATGCGCCAGGGCGCAAACCAGGGCCAAGCCAGGCGCAAATCTTCACCCCTTTGCTGTCAGGATGCGCCAGGGCGCAAATCTGGGCCAAGGGAGACGCAAATCTTCACCCCTTTGCTGTCAGGATGCGCCTAGGCGCAAATCTGGGCCAAGGGAGGCGCAAATCTTCATTCTTTTCAGCCAAGATGCGCCCAGGCGCAATTCAGCTATACAGGGGGCGCAAATCATGTAGTATATATGAGTTTTTGAGCGCGAAAATAAGTGATTATTGGGGGATCTTCCTCCCCAATCTTCCTCTGCACGAATCTCTCTCTTCTCCACCTTCGTTCTCCATCCTCCACCATCAAACCTAGAGATTTCTGAGCTTGTGAGCTTGTGGAAGCAAGAATTGAGCAATTATGGAGTCTCTCTTGTGTTTGATTTCTTTTTTCTTTCTTTCTTTTCTCATTTCCATGCTAGATTAGATTTCTAGGTTAGGGATGGGGATTTTGATTCCGAACTCTTGTAACGGACTTCTATGTTAATTCAAGTGTAATTTCGTTAATTGATTGATCTCTTCCTCGCTTTATTGCTAATTCTTGAGGTTTAATTCATGAAGTTCAAGTAGTGATAGGGATATTAATGTTTGGACTGAATTGAACTGTTCCTTGAGTGTTTGTATCTCGTTTCAATTATGCAATTGGAAGATTGATAGTTGAATTAGGAGAGGAAGTGTATCACTATAGTTATGCATGAGTCTAGGGATAGAACTTGCATGCTATGAGATATTGTGAATTCATCTGTTTCGCTTCTTGAATGCACTTATGTTTTCACCTAAGGAATTAGGGATTATATTAGTCATTCAAAGGGACTAAAGACCTAGGAATAGGATTAGTCTTCGGTATCACGAATTCTAGTCTCCAATTGATTGATCCTTATTGAATTGACATAGGAAATTGTTACTTGAGGGAAGGAATTGAATGAACCTATTCCCTAACTCCATTCAGTATCCTTGAAACCTAAACATTTACTGCTTTTCCTTATTTTTTTACAGTAGATTGCTTACTTTTACATAATTGCCTATTTTTACACAAAATGCTTAATTCATTGATTCGTCCTAAGAGCAAAGCATGTTGAGTATTCGATACTTCATCAACTAGTCTCTGTGGTTCGACAACCCTCACTCATCTTTTCTAAACTTGTAACGACCGGTACACTTGCCGTAGTGTGACTAAAATAAAAGTCAACATGAAGCTAGGATGTAGACTCCACGGATCAACACCTTGTTTGCCCCATCTTCAATTCACCAAGTGATCCTCACTCAAGATCAAGAGAGGCTTGCGGATTTATAGGCTAAGATAGGTGATGGTTTCGGTATGTGACCAAGAAGAAGAAAATAAAAAATGGAAGAGACTAGGAAGGAGATAGCGCCATGATCCAAGGAGATCAATAAGCTAGGTGATGAATCGCCACTTGAGTCATGGATCAAGATAAGATTCAAGGTTCTATGAAGAAACCCTAGGAGAGCACTCTCCCTTTCTCAAGACACAAGTCTTAGAAAAATTCTATTTCATTCAATTCAAAAGTGATCACAAAATGGAAATTGTCTAAGTTATAAGACCCCTTATGTGTGGTTGGCCTTGAGTCATCCTAGCCACTTGATCCTTGATGGATTGATCAAGTGATGCTAAGCACCCATCACTTGATCAATTCAAGGATCTAGAGTTAATGAGATCAAGAGGCTCATAACTCATCTAAGTTTGTGATGATCATAAATTAATTAAGATGGAATTCTATTCCTTGGATTAGAAGTAAATCCTAAGGCTAGAATCCCTTCTTAAATGAGAGTCAACAATTTAGAACTTGACTTAAATTTACACCTTTGATTATAGAATAATCAAGTGGTGGAAATTTAAATGAAGTTAGTGGCAATTCCACTAATTCTCTCTCTTAATCCATCCACTCTCTTTTAAGAGAGTGTATTACACTTGCTTAGTTGGGTCATAAGACACTTAAGCCCATCTTAAGAGGCTTTGACCAACACAAATAGAAGTCAACATGTCCATAAAAGGAGCTTGGCCTAAATTCACAAACAAGCATAGGTCCAAACTTTACACAAATTAAAGCTAAACTAATTACAAAATACTTAGAAAATTACAAGGCTTCATTTGCCCACTTTGTTGACTTCCAAGTGTTGACCGTTGACTTTGACTTGTTGACTTTGACTTGGTCAACTCTTCTTCAACTTGGGCTTCAATTCTTCTTTGCATTGCCCTTGTAATCCTCATGTTTGGGAGATGGTCCTCCATCAATACCGCTGCTAGAGCGAGCACTGCTGGAGCTGTCGTTGTCGGGGATGCTACACGTACAGAAACTACTACTGTAGGTAGTACTACTGGAGATTCTACTGCCCGATTAGTCTTTGGACGAGCTGCACCTGTCGGAGATACCGCTTCTAGAGCGGGCACTGCCGGAGCAGTCGCTGTCGAAGATGCTAATCGTACACAACTACTACTGCAGGTAGTATTACTGGAGATTCTACTGCTCGATTAGCTGTTGCACGAGGTGTACCTGTCGGAGATACCGTTGCAAGAGTGGGCACAGCCGGAGCTGTCGTTGTCGGGGATGCTACACCTACGGAAACTACTACTGCCTTTATTACTACTGGAGATTATACTACCCGAGTTGCCGTTGGACGAGCTGCACCAGTCGGAGGTACCGCTACTAGAGCAGGCACTGCTGGAGCTGTCGCTGTCGAAGATGCTACCCGTATAGAAACTACTACTACAGGTAGTACTAATGGAGATGCTACTGCCCGAGTAGCCGTTGGACGAGCTGCCCCTGTCGGAGATACCGCTGCTAGAGCAGGCACTGCTGGAGCTGTTGTTGTCGGGGATGGTACCCGTACAGAAACTAATACTGTAGGTAGTTCTACTGGAGATTCTACTGCCCGATTAGTCTTTGGACGAGCTGCACCTGTCGGAGATACCGCTGCTAGAGCGGGCACTGCCGGAGCTGTCGCTGTCGAAGATGCTAATCGTACAGAAACTACTACTGCAGGTAGTATTACTGGAGATTCTACTGCTCGAATAGCCGTTGGACGAGGTGTACCAGTCAGAGATACCGTTGCTAGAGTGGGCACATCCTGAGCTGTCGTTGTCGGGGATGCTACCCATACAGAAACTACTACTGCCTTTATTACTACTGGAGATGTAACATCCCAAAAATTTAAATACGATTTGAAAAAGGTTTTTGATAACAGAGAGCAAAGAATAAAGAAAATATGAAGAACGGTTTAGAGAAGACATGAGTGATTTAATTGTGTTTGCTAAATTAATTTCTTGATTGTGGTCACTTGCCTTTGTTTGTGTCTAATATTAAAATTTTGTCTTTACCTTTGTTTTTGTTGTTGTCTTATCCATTATAAAACTTCTAAATTATTTTTTTTTTAAAAAAAAAAAACTTCTTGTTTATTGTATGTCTTTCTAGAAAATTCTTGGTCATTCTAGAATCTTCTTATTTATTCTAATTGTTTCTAGAAAATTCTTGTTATTATACTCTTTCTAGAAACTTCTAATTCATTCTACAATTTTCTGAAAAATTCTTGTCTATTCTAGAAACATCTTGTTTATTCTATCTATTTCTAGAAAAATGATGTGGATTACAGAAAATTCTTATTTATTCCACTTTTTTCTACAAACTTCTTGTTTATTCTACATGTTTCTAGAATATTCTTGCTCATTCTAGAAATATCTTTTTATTTTACCTTTTTTAGAAAATTATTGTTGATTCTAGAAACTTCTAATTTATTCTACTTTGTTCTAGAAACTTCTTGATTATTCTACATGTTTCTAGAAAGTTCTTGATTATTATAGAAATATCTTGTTTATTCTAGTTATTTCTAGAAAAATCTAATTATTTCTAGAAACTTCTTTTTCTACTTATTTCTAGAAACTTCTTATTCTATTTAGAAACTACTTGATTATTCTACTTATTTCTAGAAAAATCTTGATTATTCTACTTTGTTCTGGAAACTTCTTATTCTACTTATTTCTAGAAATTTCTTATTTTCTTACTTGTTTCTAGAAATTTCTTAATTCATTTTGAATATTTAATTTGAAAGATATTTCTAAACCATTCTAGAATTTTCTTTTACCTTTTAAGATATTTTGATGGAAACTAAGATATTTTGATGGAAACCAAGATATTTTGATGGAAACCCAGATATTTTGATGGAAACCCAGATATTTTGATGGAAACCAAGATATTTTTATAGAAACTAAGATTTTTCTTTGGAAACAATCTCCAATACTCTAGAAATTTCTTTGGAAGCCTATAAATAGGACTTAGGGGTGTCAAATGAAGACATAACCCAAAGAATACTCCTACATTCTCTCAAACTATCTTCACTACAAAAAACCTTTCTATACTTTCTCCATCTTAGGAAGAAATCTCTCCAACCAAAGTAGGAGCAAGTAGGCAGAGGAAGAATATAGGAAGCTAGGAGAAACCAGTAAGGGGATCTTTCCTTATCCTCCTTTTCTATTCTTTGTTTCCTTCCACTCTCTTTTTTGGTTCTTCCATTATCTTTCTTTGAATTCTTGGTGTTTCTTTTCTTCATTTTTCTTACACTCTTTTTAATTCTTTAAGTTGGTATTTTCTTTATCCTTTGAATAATTAATTTAATGTTGTTTTCCTTCTTTGATCAAACTTCTTTGAATATTAACATACTAAAAAGTATATGTCATAAACACATATTGATGATAGTAATATTGTTGTTTGATGGCCGGTTTTGTGCTTGATATGCAATTACTTGGTAAATTGGATGTGAGTAAGTGGTGAAATGCATGATTGCATTGAAATGAGGATGGACTTGAATTGTTTAATGACCGATTGGAAATGCCTAGTGGAGAGGCAACATTCTAAGATTGCTTGGTGAATGGGCAATACTTAGAATGGGGTGAGATGAAGATGACCTAGTGGAAAGGTCAATACCTAAAATATGATGAAGGTCATTATACAATTCATGGTCCTAGAACATGTTGCATTGGTGACTGGATAGTAGTAGACCAAGTTCGTAAGTCCTTGAACGGGTTCCCGTCTGAGTGAGTGGAATGTCGTGGACTGGGGGGTTCTCTTGGTGGGGAAATTGCCCTGCTCATGATGATCACATGTTGCGGGGGAGGTTCTGCCGGACACTAAGGGAACTCGACAAATTACGGAGTGTCTACCTCTGGTGGTCTGTTGAGTGTGAGAATCAGATGCCCCAGGCTATTCCAGTGGAGGGCGCCACATTGCATTTTGAGTGAATAGTGAAAATGCATGGTGAAGGTTCATGCATCATGTAGTCTTAGGAGCATACATTAGTGGTTGTGTGTTTGATTGAATATATGATTCATTGGAATTCATGCCTGAATCATTGATTGTGATTAATGGTTTGTTTGTTTTGGCTGATGGTTATCGGTTGCCTTACTTTGTGATTGATATTTTGATGATCATGGATAAGTATTGAAGTATTATTCTAAAAATGATATCTTCCTTTATTTTTTAACTATTTTATAATATCTTCATTCAATTTTATAAAAAATGATTATGAAATTTATACATTTTATCTTGAATTGTTTTTAAAGAAGAAATATCATATTTGTACTCTCAAATGAGTTTTGAAATAAAAGTTGATCTTTACACTATAAAATGATATTTTTGATGAAACCTTGAAGAATATTCTAGATTTATAAAAGAAAAGGTTTTCCTTGAACTACAATCAATTGTTTATAATTATGGTTAAGGAAAGCTTACCCTTGCAATTTGTGTTTTTAACACCTGTGATGATCTCGAACAACGTTCGGGGGAGCAGATTTGCAGGGTTAAGAAGATGTGGATGTTTTGCAATGATTGTTGATATTGTCTTGCCGAGAAGATGTTTTGTTATGTTTGGGGGTAGATTTGCTAAGTAAGTAGAGAGAAAATTATGTAGAATAATAAAATGACAAAGTTATGCAACCTAGATGTAATGACCTTTGAATATTATGTAATAAAAGTGTTGTTTCCTAAATCTCTCTTTTATCTACTACATCATTAACAATCTTAAATTACTAATTAAAAATAAGATAAGTAAGTAAATAAGAGGGGGTGTTACAGGAGATGCTACTACCCGAGTTGCCTTTGGACGAGCTGCACCGGTCGGAGATACCGCTGCTAGAGCAGGCTCTACTGGAGCTGTCGCTGTCGAAGATGCTACCCGTACAGAAACTACTACTGCAGGTAGTACTAATGGAGATGCTACTGCCCGAGCAGCCGTTGGACGAGGTGCAGCTATCGGAGATACCGCTGCTAGAGCGGGCACTGCTGGAGCTATCGTTGTCGGGGATTCTACTCGTACAGAAACTACTACTGTAGGTAGTACTACTGGACATTCTACTACCCGATTAGTTTTTGGACGAGTTGCACCGGTCGAAGATACCGCTGCTAGAGCGGGCACTGCCGAAGCTGTCGTTGTCGAAGATGCTAACCATACAGAAACTACTACTGCAGGTAGTATTACTGGAGATGCTAGTGCTCGATTAGCCGTTGGACGAGTTTTACCTGTTGGAGATACCGCCGCTAGAGCGGGCACTGCCGGAGCTGTCGTTGTCGGGGATGCTACCCGTACAGAAACTACTACTACAGGTTGTACTACTAGAGATGCTACTGCCCGATTAGTCTTTGGACGAGCTGCACCTGTCGGAGATACCGCTGCTAAAGCGGGCACTGCCGGAGGTGTCGCTGTGGAAGATGCTACCAACACAGAAACTACTACTGCAGGTAGTGTTACTGGAGATGCTACTGCTCGATTAGCCGTTGGACGAGTTGTACCCGATAGAGATACCGCTGTTAGAGCGGGCACGGCCGGAGCTGTCATCGTCGGGGACGCTACCCCTACGGAAACTACTACTACCTTTAGTACTACTGGAGATGCTACTACCTAGGTTGCCATTAAACGAGCTGCACCTGTCGGAGATACCGAAGCTAGAGCAGGCAATGCTGAAGCTGTCGCTGTCGAAGATGCTACCCGTACAGAAACTACTACTACAGGTAGTATAATGGAGATGCTACTCCCCGACTAGCCGTTGGACGAGCTGCACCTGTCGGAGATACCACTGCTAGAGCGGGCACTGCTGGAGCTGTCGTTGTCGTGGATGCTACCCGTATAGACACTACTACTGGAGATTCTACTACCCGATTATTCTATGGACAAGCTGCACCTGTCGGAGATACCATTGCAAGAGCGGGCACTGCCGGAGCTGTCGCTGTCGAAGATGTTACCAGTACAGAAACTACTACTGCATGTAGTATTACTGGAGATGCTACTGCTCGATTAGCCGTTGGACGAGTTATACCGTTGAGATACCGCCGCAAAGAGCGGCACGGGCCGAGGAGCCGTCGTTGTCGGGATGCTACCCCTGCGAAACTACTACTACCTTTAGTACTACTGGAGATGCCACTACCTCCGTTGCCGTTAAACGAGCTGCACCTGTCGGAGACACCGCAGCTAGAGCAGACACTGCTGGAGCTGTCACTGTCGAAGATGCTACCCGTACAGACACTACTACTGTCGGTAGTTCTAATGGAGATGCTACTGCCCGAGTAGCCGTTGGACGAGATGCACCTGTCGGAGATACCGAAGCTAGAGCGGGCACTGCTGGAGCGGTCGTTGTCGAGGATGCTACCCGTACAGAAACTACTACTGTAGGTAGTACTACTGGAGATTCTACTGCCCGATTAGTCTTTGGACGAGTTACACCTGTCGGAGATACCGCTGCTAGAGCGGGCACGGCCAGAGCTGTCACTGTCGAAGATGCTAATCATACAAAAACTACTACTGCATGTAGTATTATTGGATATGCTACTGTTCGATTAGCCGTTGGACGAGGTGTACCTGTCGGAGATACCGTTGCTAGAGGGGCACAAATGAGTTGTCGCGTTTGGGACGCGACCCTCACTAGCGTAAACTACTACGCTTTTATTACTACCGGAGATGATACTACCCGAGTCCGTTGGACGAGCCGCACTGGGCCGGAGATACCGTCGCCAGAAGCAGGCACCGCTGAGCTGCAAGCCGAAGAGGCTACCCGTACAGAAACTACTATTGCAGGTAGTACTAATGGAGATGCTACTGCCCGAGTAGCTGTTGGACGAGCTGCACCTGTAGGAGATACCACTGCTAGAGCCGGCGCAGCTGGAGCTGTCGTTGTCGGGGATGCTACCCATATAGAAACTACTAATGTAGGTAGTACTAATGGAGATTCTACTGCCTGATTAGTCTTTGGACGAGCTGCACCTGTAGGAGATACCACTGCTAGAGCCGGCGCAGCCGAAGCTGTCGTTGTCAAATATGCTAACCGTACAGAAACTACTACTGCAGGTAGTATTACTGGAGATGTTAGTGCTCGATTAGCCGTTGGACGAGTTTAACCTGTCGGAGATACCGCCGCTAGAGCAGCCACTGCCGGAGCTGTCGTTGTCGAGGATGCTAGCAGTACAGAAACTACTACTACAGGTAGTATTACTGGAGATGCTACTTCTCGATTAGCCGTTGGACGAGTTGTACCTGTCAGAGATACCGCTGCTAGAGCGGGCACGACCGGCGTTGTCGTTGTCGGGGATGCTACCCCTACGGAAACTACAACAACCTTTAGTACTACTGGAGATGCTACTACCTGAGTTGCCGTTAAACGAGCTGCACTTGTCGGATATACCGCTGCTAGAGAAGGCACTGCTGGAGCTGTCGCTATCGAAGATGCTACCCGTACAGAAACTACTACTGCAGGGAGTACTAATGGGGATGCTACTGCCCGATTAGTCTTTAGACAACTTGCACCTGTCGGAGATACCGCTGCTAGAGCGGGCACTGCCGGAGCTGTCGCTATCGAAGATGCTACCAGTACAGAAACTACTACTGCAGGTAGTATTACTGGAGATGCTACTACTGGATTAGTCGTTGGACGAGTTTTACCTGTCGGAGATACCGCTGCTAGTGCGGGCACTGCTGGAGCTGTCGTTGTCGGGGATGCTACCCGTACAAAAACTACTATTGTAGGTAGTACTACTGGAGATTCTACTGCCCGATTAGTCTTTGGACGTGCTGCACCTGTCGGAGATACCGCTTAGAGCACGACACCGCTCGAGCTGCTTGCCGAAGATGCTACCCGTCTGTAAACTACTACCGTGATGGGACTAATGGAGATCTTTGACGAGCCGCACCCGCCGAGATACCGTCGCTAGAGAGGGTACCGCCCCCGAGCCGTCCGCTGCCGAAGATGCTAACCGCATACGAAATCGCTACGCAGGTAGTATTACTGGAGATGCTACTGCTTGATTAGCCGTTGGACGAGTTTTACCAATTGGAGATACCGCTGCTAGAGATGGCACTGCCTGAGCTGTCGCTGTCGAAGATGCTAACCGTACAGAAACTAGTACTGCAGGTAGTATTACTGGAGATGCTACTGCTCGATTAGCCGTTGGACGAGTTGTACCTGTCAGAGATACCGCTGCTAGAGTGGGCACGGCCGGAGCTGTCGTTGTCCGGGGTGCTACCCCTACGAAACAACTATCGCCTTTAGTACTACCGGAGATGCTACTACCCGAGTTTCCGTTGGACGGCTACAACCGTCGGAGATGTCGCCGCTGAGCGGACCGCCGAGCCGCCGCTGAAGATGCTACCCGTACAGAAACTACTACTGCAGATAGTACTAATGGAGATGCCACTGCCTGAGTAGCCGTTGGACGAGCTGCATCTGTCGGAGATACCGCTGCTAAAGCGGGCACTGCTGGAGCTGTCGTTGTCGGGGATGCTACCCGTACTGAAACTACTACTGTACGTAGTACTACTGGAAATTCTACTGCCCGATTAGTCTTTGGATGAGTTGCACCTGTCGGAGATACCGCGGCTAGAGCGGGCACTGCCGGAGCTGTCGCTGTCGAAGATGATAACCTTACAGAAACTACTACTACAGGTAGTATTACTGTAGATGCTACTGCTCGATTAGCCGTTGGACAAGTTTTACCTGTCTGAGATACCACTGCTAGAGTGGGCACTGCCGCAACTGTCGTTGTCGGGATGCTAACCCTACAAAAACTACTACTGCCTATAGTACTACTGGAGATGCTACTGCCCGAGTTGTCGTTGGATGAGCTGAACTTGTCGGAGATACCGCTGCTAGAGCGGGCACCGCTGGAGCTGTCGCTGTCTGAGATGCTACCCGTACAGAAACTTCTACTACAGGTAGTATTACTTTAGATGCTACTGCTCGATTAGCCATTGGACTAGTTTTACCTCTCGGAGATACCGCTGCTAGAACGGGCACTGCCGGAGCTGTCGTTGTCGGCGATGCTACCCCTACAGACACTACTACTGTAGGTAGTACTACCGGAGATTCTACTGCCCGATTAGTCATTGGACGAGCTGCACCTGTTAGAGATACCGTTGCTAGAGCGGGCAATGCCGGAGCTGTCGCTGTCGAATATGCTACCAATATAGAAACTAGTACTGCAGGTAGTATTACTGGAGATGCTACTGCTCGATTAGCCGTTGAACGAGTTGTACTGCTTGTCTGGAGATACCGTCTGCCAGTGAGCGGCACAATGAGTGTCGTTGCTCGGGGATGCTACCCCTACGTAAACTACTACCGCCTTTAGTACTACCGGAGATGCTACTACCCGTGTTGCCGCTGGACGAGCCGCACGTGACGGAGATACACTCGATACAGCGGGGTACGCCGGAGTTTTTCGCTGTCGAAGATGCTACCGGTACAGAAACTACTACCGCAGGTAGTATTACTGGAGATGCTACTGCTCGATTAGCCGTTGGACGAGTTGTACCTGTCAGAGATACCGCTGCTAGAGCGGGCACGGCCGGAGCTGTCGTTGTTGGGGATGCTACATCTACAGAAACTATTACTGCCTGTAGTACTACTGGAGATGCTACTTCCTGAGTTGCCGTTAGACGAGCTGCACCTGTCGGAGATACCGCTGCTAGACCAGGCACTGCTGGAGCTATCGCTGTCGAAGATGCTACCCGTACAGAAACTACTACTGGAGGTAGTACTACTGTAGATGCTACGGCCCGATTAGTCTTTGGACGAGCTGCAACCGTTTGAGATACAACAAGCACAAATGGCACTACCGAGTAAGCATGCCGAAGATGCTAATTGTATAGAAACTACTACTGCAAGTAGTATTACTGGAGATGCTACTGCCCGAGTAGCCGTTGGACGAGCTGCACCTGTCGGAGATACCGTTGCTAGAGCGGGCACAGCCGGAGCTGTCGTTGTCGGGGATGCTACCCCTACAGAAACTACTACTGCCTTTAGTACTACTGGAGTTGCCGTTGGACGAGCTGCACCTGTCGGAGATACTGCTACTGGAGCTGTCTGATATGATCCTAACCCAGAATTAATAGAATACTCGATGTTTGAGAATTAGGGTTTGAAGACGGCTGAAATTTGAAAACTATTTTATATAATAAAAATGCAAAATAATAAATAAAGATAGATATGAAAAGGAAGGCGTCACACAAACAAGAATGTTTGATAAGCCAAGGATGATCGCCACACAAGAATCGAAGAATTCCTGATAAGATCGAGGATGCAAGGAAGAACCCTAGCAGAGCTTAAGCTCACAAAAATATCAAATTGAATAATGATTTGCCTCCGTTCTCAATTCCTATAAGTTTAATACTAATTAGGTTTACCTAATACGAAATGGGCCTATAAGTAAATGGGCCTTGTACGAAATTATTTATTTTAAAGTCTATTACAAAATAAATGGGCCTCCTAGTCCACCAGGCAGGCTATACATGTTATCAGCTTCCGCGTTTGTTAGGCCGCTAACAATTCAGTCTCAAGCACATGGGCCACCTTGAGTTGTAATGCTTCTTGGGCCTTTCTGAATCTGCTTCTAGTCATGGGTCCAATCATTTCATGGATTGGGTCTTGATTTTGATTCTTCTCATCATGGGCCTCATACTCTTGAGTTTTGATGTCCTCATCACTCCCTCCTTCTCGAGAAGGATTTGACTTCAAATCCAGAACTTCATCATCTGCATTGAAAGGGGACAAGTCAGATACATTAAAAGTAGTACTAATATTGTACTCACTGGGTATATCTATTATATATGCATTGTCATTGATCTTCTCTAACACTTGGAATGGACAATCTCCACTCAGTTGAAGTTTTGACTTTCTTTGTTCTGGGAACCTTTCCTTCCTCATGTGTACCCAAACCCAATCACCAGGTTCAAATACCACCTTTTTTCTTCCTTTGTTAGCTTGTCTAGCATAGCTCTCATTCTTCTTTTCAAGTTGAGCCTTCACTTGCTCATGCAACTTCTTCACATATTTAGCTTTGGCCTGTGCTTCTTGGTGCTTAAACTTAGAAATGTTAGGCATAGGCAGTAAATCAAGAGGAGTTAGAGAATTAAATCCATACACAATTTCAAAAGGAGAGCAATTAGTTGTGGTATGGATAGCTCTATTATAAGCAAACTCAACATGAGGTAAACATGCTTCCCAAGACTTAATATTTTTCTTTAAAGTAGTTCTAAGCAATGTTCCTAAAGTCCTATTGACTACCTCAGTTTGACCATCTGTTGTGGGTGACAAGTAGTAGAAAATAACAATTTAGTACCAATCTTACCCCACAAAGTCCGCCAAAAGTGGCTTAGGAATTTACTGTCTCTGTCACTTACAATGCTCCTAGGCAGTCCATGGAGTCTCACAATCTCCTTGAAGAACAAGTCAGCCACGTGGCAAGCATCATCTACCTTCTTGCAAGGTAGGAAATGTGCCATCTTAGAAAACCTGTCAACAACAACAAACACAGAATCCTTTCCACTCTTTGTTCTAGGCAATCCCAAAACAAAGTCCATAGAAATGTCAATCCAAGGATGATTGGGAATAGGCAAAGGGGTATATAATCCATGAGGCTTAACTTTGGATTTAGCCTTTTTACAAACAATACAACAATCACAAAATTTTTGCACATCACGCTTCATATGTGGCCAATAAAAATGTTCTTGCAAAATTTCCAAAATCTTTAGAACCCCAAAATGTCCCATTAAACCCCCTTCATGTGATTCACTCACAAGCAACTCTCTTATGGAACACCTAGGCACACACAATTTATTTGCTTTAAACAAAAATCCATTATGCCTATAGTAACCATTTTCAGATAATTTTTCACATGCAGCAAAAATTTTAGCAAAGTCCACATCTGTCTCATACATATCCCTCAAAGATTCAAGACCAAACAATTTAGTTTCAAGTACAGAAAGTAATGTATGCCTCCTAGAAAGTGCATCAGCCACTACATTCCCTTTCCATTTTTTATGTTTGATGACATATGGAAATTGCTCTAGAAATTCTACCCACTTAGCATGTCTTTTATTAAGCTTACCTTGTCCTTTTAAGTACTTTAAGGACTCATGATCACTATGAATGACAAACTCTTTGGGTAAAAGGTAATGTTGCCAAGTCTTTAAAGCTCTAACCAAAGAATATAATTCTTTATCATAGGTTGAATAGCTAAGGGTAGCCCCACTTAGTTTTTCACTAAAATATGTAGTTGGATGTTCTTCTTGCAATAAAACAGCCCCAATACCCACATTGGATGCATCACACTCAACCTCAAATGATTTTGAAAAATTAGGCATAGCAAGAATGGGTGCATTAGTTAATTCATGCTTAAGAGCAACAAATGCCTCTTCTTGTTTTTCACCCCACTTGAATTCTACGTTTTTCTTAGTAACTTCATTTAAAGGTGCAGCCAAGGTACTAAAATCTTTAACAAATCTCCTATAGAAACTTGCTAGCCCATGAAATCCCCTCACCTCACTCACAGTCTTAGGTGTTGCCCATTCTTGGATGGCCTTAACCTTTTCCACATCTACTTGTACCCCTTTAGCGCTAATAACATATCCAAGGAATACCACAAGATCAGAATAAAAGATGCATTTTTCCAGATTGGCATACAATTGCTCTTTTCTAAGCACATTCAAAACAGATTGCAAATGCTCAACATGTAAATCAAGACTAGTGCTATATATAAGAATATCATCAAAGTATACCACAACAAACTTGCCAATAAACTCCCTAAGAACATGGTTCATCAATCTCATGAAGGTACTAGGTGCATTAGTCAAACCAAAGGGCATAACTAACCACTCATACAAACCATACTTTGTTTTAAATGCAGTCTTCCATTCATCTCCTTCTCTAATTCTAATTTGGTTATATCCACTTTTCAAATCAATTTTAGAGAACACACATGAACCATACAGTTCATCAAGAAGATCATCTAACCTGGGAATTGGATGCATATACTTGATGGTGATGTTGTTTATAGCCCTACAATCCGAACACATTCTCCATGAGCCATCCTTCTTGGGTACTAGGATGACTGGTACAGCACATGGACTCATGCTATTTCTCACCCAACCTTTGCTCATGAGTTCAACCACCTATCTTTCAATCTCCTCAGTCTCTTGTGGGTTGCTTCTATATGTGGGCCTATTGGGTAAAGAAGCTCCTGGAATGAGATCAATGTGATGCTCAATCCCCCTCAATGATGGCAAGCCATCCGGTACACTTGCTGGAAAAATATCTTGATAATCCTGCAAAAGAGACTTAATACAAGAAGGTAATTCAGACTTATCAAATTGGTTAGCATACAAAATTTGACTTTGACAAAACATTAAATAGAGGGGTTGCCTTGCACAAAGCACCCTCTTTACCTCCTTTTCTCTTACTAAACAAAGGTGTTTGCCCTCAAGTGTTTCACTCTTTCTTTTTTCACTCTTTTTCTTTTCACTCTTTCTTCTCTCAAGTGTTTCACTCTTCCTCTCTACTGCTATTTTTTCTCTCATTCTCACTTGATCCTCACACACCTCTTTAGGGCTCAATGGTTTGAGTATAATTTTTTTATCTTGGTGCATAAAAGAGATCTTGTTGGAATAGCCATCATGAATGGCTCTAGTATCAAATTGCCAAGGCCTCCCCAAAAGTATGTGGCTGGCCTCCATTGGAACTACATCACATAACACCTTATCCTTGTATTTCCCAATTGCAATATCCACTTCTACTTGCTGCCTTACTTGTACCTCACCATCTTCACTAAGCCATTGAAGTTTGTATGGTCTAGGATGTGTTTTAGTGGCTAAATTCAGCTTTGACACTAACCTAGCACTAGCCACATTGGTGCAACTCCCTCCATCAATAATCACCATGCATACCTTCCCGTCGATAGAACATCTAGTGTGGAAAATGTTCTCTCTTTGACTCTCATCCAAAGGCTTTAATTGACTACCCAACAACCTCCTAATCATTAACAAGTGTCCCTTCGTAGCCTCCAACTCTTCTCCACTTTCAAATTCTTCCTCTCCCTCACTAGCTTCAGATTGACTTGTGTACTCTCCATTATCTTTGAGAAGAATTGTCTTCTTTGTAGGACATTCATAGGCATAATGACCCATGCCCAAACACTTGAAACACTTCACTTCCCTAGTTCTCTTTGATGGATGATCAACTTGTTTTTGAGGTGCTTTTCTCCGGTTAGTAAATGAAGCATTGCTAGAGGAAGTATCCCCTTCTTTGTTGATTCTATCCTTCCAATTTGGAGGGTTATAGCTAGTAGAACTCTTCCTCACTGTACTTCTTCTTTTTAGTTGTTGTTCTACTTGAACTGCCTTGTGCAAAAGATCTTCCATCTCTACAAATTCCTGCAACTCTACTACATCTCTAATGTTATTATTTAAACCATTAAGAAAGCGAGCCATAGTTACCTTAGCATCTTCTTCAATTTTGGCTTGGATGATTAACACTTCCATCTCCTTGTATACTCTTCCACCCCCTTGCTTCCTTGATACAATTTCTGCAGTTTGAGTTTCAAGTCTCTATGAAAGCTAGATGGTACATATCGCTTCCTCATGATTCCCTTCATTTCAGCCCAAGTGTCCACCATAGGCTCTTCGTTTCTTATTCTCTCCCTCTACAACTTATTCCACCATATGAGTGCATAGTTAGAAAATTCAGCAGCAGCAAGTCTTAACTTTTGGTCCTCACTATAATTATTACAAGAGAACACATGTTCAATTTTGAGCTCCCACTCCAAATATACCTCTGGATCACTCCTACCCTTGAAAGGTGGTACATTCAACTTGATTCCTTCTATTCTTGCCTCATTCCTATTCGGTCCCACTCCTCCTCCTCCAGGTGGTCTTCTATTCTCCAATTGGTCTATCCTCTCATGGAAATCATCATGTTGTTGTTTCATCAATCTCTCCAAATGTTGAGATATTGCAGTCATTTGCATCCGAAGGTCGTTGTTATTATTTTCTCACGCTTGCATTGACAAACAAACAAATCAAAGGTAACAAGAAAATAATATAATTACTGTTTGTTGAACCTTACCCACTCAAGTGTTTGCACACAATTAGGCTTTTTTCTATAATAATCACTCTTGCCTTTTTCCACTCGTTCTCTGACTCAAGGTTCTTACAAGAATCCAAACAATCTATTATCAAGAATCACCTTCGAAAATAATAATCAGAAAGATTTATGTTTTTTTTTTTTTTTGGAAACCGAATTTAAAAAGTAGCAAAGAACAATTTTCCTACCAATAGAAAAACAAGGTAAACACGAATGGTAAGGGAAGACAAAAAATTACCACTTAGAAATATTGTCAAACAAATAATTTGCACTGGATTTAAACAAGAACAACTAAGAATATATATTTTGTTTGATCAATTTCGTTTTCGCATTTTTTTCGGCAGCTTTCGTTTATTTTTGGTAGCTTTCTTTTTTTTCAGATTTTTTTTTCGTTTTTTTTTCGTTTTTTTTCATTTTTTTTAAATAAAATAAGATGAATAGATAGTACCAAGAACAAACGAACGCGATGAACAAGAACACGATGAATCCTACCGATGAAACCGTGCTCTGAATACCATATGATATGATCCTAGCCCAGAATTAATAGAATACTCGACGTTTGAGAATTAGGGTTTGAAGACGGCTGAAATTTAAGAACTATTTTATATAATAAAAAATGCAAAATAACAAATAAAGATAGATATGAAAAGGAAGGCGTCACACAAACAAGAATGTTTGATAAGCCAAGGATGATCGCCACACAAGAATTGAAGAATTCCTGATAACATCGAGGATGCAAGGAAGAACCCTAGCAGAGCTTAAGCTCACAAAAATATCAAATTGAATAATGATCTGCCTCCGTTCTCAATTCCTATAAGTTTAATGCTAATTAGGTTTACCTAATACGAAATGGGCCTATAAGTAAATGGGCCTTGTACGAAATTATTTATTTTAAAGTCTATTACAAAATAAATGGGCCTCCTAGTCCCCCAGGCAGGTTATACATGTTATCAGCTTCCGCGTTTGTTGGCCCGCTAACAATTCAGTCTCAAGAACATGGGCCACCTTGAGTTGTAATGATTCTTGGGCCTTTCTGAATCTGCTCCTAGTCATGGGTCCAATCATTTCATGGATTGGGTATTGATTTTGATTCTTCTCATCATGGGCCTCATACTCTTGGGTCTTGATGTCCTCATCACTGTCGCTGTCGAAGATGCTACCCGTACAGAAACTACTACTGCAGGTAGTACTAATGGAGATGCTACTGCCCGAGTAGCTGTTGGACGAGCTGCACCTATCGGAGATACCGCTGCTAGAGCGGGCACTGCTTCAGCTGTCGTTGTCAAGGATGCTACCCGTCCAGAAACTACTACTGTAGGTAGTACTACTGGAGATTCTACTGCCCGATTAGTCTTTGGACAGGCTACACCTGTCGGAGATACCGCTGCTAGAGCAGGCACTGCTGGAGCTGTCGTTGTCGTTGTCGAAGATGCTACCCGTACAGAAACTACTACTGCAGGTAGTACTAATGGAGATGCTACTGCCCGAGTAGCCGTTGGACGAGCTGCACCTGTCGGAGATACCGCTGCTAGAGCGGGAACTGATGGAGTTGTCATTGTCGGGGATGCTACCCGTACAGAAACTACTATTGTAGGTAGTACTACTGGAGATTCTACTGCCCAATTAGTCTTTGGACGAGCTGCACCTCGTCCAGAGATACCGCCGCTAGGAGCGGGCACCGCCGGTCTTGCCGTGAAAGATGCTACCGGTCAGACATTGAAACTACTATCGTGCGGTAGTATTACTGGAGATGCTATTGCTCGATTAGCCGTTGGACGAGTTGTACCTGTCAGAGATACCGTTGCTAGAGCGGGCACAGCCGGAGCTGTCGTTATCGACGATGCTACCCCTAAACTACTACTGCCTGTAGTACTACTAGAGATGCTATTGCCCGAGTTGTCGTTGGACAAGCTGCACCAGTCGGAGATACCGCTGCTACAGCAGGCACTGCTGGAGGTGTCGCTGTCGAAGATGCTACCCGTACAAAAACTACTACTGCAGATAGTACTAATGGAGATGCTACTGCCCGAGTAGCCGTTGGACGAGCTGCACCTGTCGGAGATACCGCTGCTAGAGCGGGCACTGCTACAGCTGTCGTTGTCGGGGATGCTACCCGTACAGAAACTACTACTATAGGTAGTACTACTGGAGATTCTACTGCCCGATTAGTCTTTCGACGAGCTATACCTGTCGGAGATACCGCTGCTAGAGCGGGCACTGCCGGAGCTGTCGCTGTCGAAGATGCCACCAATACAAAAACTAGTACTGCAGGTAGTATTACTGGAGATGCTACTGCTCGATTAGCCGTTGGACGAGTTGTACCTATCGGAGATACCGCTGCTAGAGCGGGCATAGCAGGAGCTATCATTGTCGAGGATGCTACCCCTACAGAAACTACTACTGCCTTTAGTACTACTGGAGATGCTACTACCTGAGTTGCCGTTGGACGAGCTGCACCTGTCGGAGATACAACTGCTAGAGCGGGCCCTGCCGGAGCGGGCGCTGCCGGTGTTGTCGCTGTCGAAGATGCTACCCGTACAGATACTACTACAGTAGTTAGTATTACTGGAGATGCTACTGCTCGATTAGTCGTTGGACGAGTTGTACCTGTCGGAGATACCGCTGCTAGAGCGGCACACCCGGAGCTGTCGTTGTCGGGATGCTACCCCTACAGAAACTACTACTGCCTTTAGTACTACTGGAGATGCTACTTCCCGAGTTGTCGTTGGACGAGCTGCACCAGTCGGAGATACCACTGCTAGAGCAGGCACTGCTGGAGCTGTCGCTGTCGAAGATGCTACCCGTACAGAAACTACTACTGCAGGTAATACTAATATATATGTTTTTCTAGGTGTTTTGAGTCCATTTCCATCTGTTTTTACTAGGACTAGTGTAATTTAGATAAGAAAATAGTGAAAATATCATGTTTTTTTAATGTTAGTTCTTGATTTGGTTTTTTGTTAGTTTTATAGGTCATTCTTGAGTTTTTAAGTCATTTTTAATCCTTTTCTTGTCATGTTTAGGTTCATTGAAAGAATGAAGAGGAGATAGGAGCAAAGAATGGAGTGAATGCTAGAATTGAAGCTTGGAATGAAAGCTCCTAGACCTGAGATGAAGACTTGGAGTGCAAGCCATTAAGAGGTAGGGAAAAATTGAAGCCTAAGCCATGGAAGCAGGAGCAGTTGCGCCAGGGCGCAAACCAGAGTAAACCAAGGCGCAACTCTCCTTCATTCTCTGCCAAGATATGCCAGGGCGCAATGCAGGGCCAGGCCAGGGCGCAATTCTCCATCATTCCATGTCCATTTGCGCCAGGGCGTAATTCAAGCCAGGCCAGGGCGCAACTCTCCTTCCTTCCCTGTCCAAATGCGCCAGGGCGCAAACCAGGGTTCATGCAGGGCGCAAATCATGGTTTCTTTTCTGCCAAGGTGCGCCCAGGCGCAAATCTATTAAAGGTGAGGCGCAAATGCTGCAGTATATATAGGGATCTTTGGGCGCGAAAAGGGGAATCGAATTCTATCTTCTTCTACACGCTTCCTCTGCACAATTCTCTCTTCTCCACTCTCATTCTTCCCATCCTCCATCAAACCTCGAAGATTTCGGAAGCTTTGGAGCTTGTGGAAGCAAGATCCAGACCTTCATGGAGTGCTTCTTGTGTTTGAATTCCTTTTCTCTTCTTCCATTTCTCGTTTCCATGTTAGGCTAGATCTCTAGGTTAGGGATTGGGGATTTTGATTCTGTAACTCTTGTAAAGACTTCTTCATGTTAATTCAAGTGTAATTTCATTCAATTGATTGATCTCTTCTTACTTATTGCCAATTCTTGAGGTTTATTCACGAAATTCAAATAGTTGATAGGGATATTGGTGTTTGAATTGGACTGAACTGTTCCTTAGGGGATTTGTATCTCATTTCAATTGTACGATTGGAAAATTGATAATTGAATTAGGAGAGGAAGTAGATCACTATAGTCATGCATGAGTCTAGGGATAGAACTTGTATGCTATGAGATGCTGTGAATTCATCTGTTTCGCTTCTTGAATTACTTTCTATTTTCACCTAAGGGATTAGGGATTATAATAGCAATTCAAAGGGACTAAATACCTAGGAATAGGATTAGTCTTCGGTATCACGAATTCTATCTCCACTTGATTGAATCTTTCTTGAATTGACATAGGATGTGGTTACTTGAGGGAAGAATCAAATGAACCGTTTCCCTAATTGTCTTCACTATCTTGTTTAGAAACCTAAACATTTACTGCTTTCTTTAATTGTTTACATTGTATTACTTACTTTTACATAAACACATAGTTTCACATAAATGATAGATTCATTGGTTCGTCCTAATAGAGAAGCATGCTAAGTAATCGGTAATTCATCATTTAGTTTCTGTGGTTCGACAACCTTCACTCATCTTTTCTAAACTTGTAAACGACCGGTACACTTGCCGTAGTGTGAAAGAGCTTTTAAAAGTCTAACAAGATGTTACTGCCCGAGTAGCCGTTGGACGAGCTGCACTTGTCGGAGATACCGCTGCTAGAGCGGACACTACCGGAGCTATCGTTGTCAGGGATGCTACCCATACAGAAACTACTACTGCAGGTAGTACTACTTGAGATGGTACTGCCCGATTAGTCTTTGGACGAGCTGCACCTGTCGGAGATACCGCTGCTAGAGCGGGCACTACAAGAGATGTCGCTGTCGAAGATGCTACCCGTACAGAAACTACTACTGCAGGTAGTATTACTGGAGATGCTACTGCTCGATTAGCCGTTGGACGAGTTTTACTTGTCGGAGATACCACTGCTAGAGCGGGCACTGCCGGAGTTGTCGTTGTCGGGGATGCTACCCCTACAGAAACTACTACTGCCTATAGTACTACAGGAGATGCTACTACCCGAGTTACCGTCGGACGAGCTGCATCTGTCGGAGATACCGCTACTAGAGCGGGCACTGCCGGAGCTGTCGTTGTCGGGGATGCCACCCGTACAGAAACTACTACTGCAGGTCGTACTACTAGGGATGCTACTGCCCAATTAGTCTTTGGACGAGCTGCACCTGTCGGAGATACCGCGCGAAGCGGCACTCCGAAGCCGCGTTGCCGAAGAAGCTACTCGTCATAAACTACTACCGCAGTAGTATTACCGAGATGCTACGCTCGATTAGCCGTTGACGAGCCGTACTGGCTGGAGATACCGCCGCTAGAGCGGGCACCGCCGGTGCCGTTATTGCCGGAATGCTACCCGTACAAAAACTACTAATGCAGGTACTATTACTAGAGATATTACTGCCCGATTAGTCTTTAGACGAGTTGCACCTGTCGGAGATACCGTTGCTAGAGCGGGCACTGCTGGAGCTGTCGCTGTCAAAGATACTACCCGTACAGAAACTACTACTGCCTGCAGTACTACTGGAGATGCTACTACCCGAGTTGCCGTTGGACTAGCTGCACCTATCGGAGATACCGCTGCTAGAACGGGCACTGCCGGAGCTGTCGTTGTCGGGGATGCTACCCCTACAAAAACTACTACTACCTGTAGTACTACTGGAGATGCTACTACCCGAGTTGCCGTTGGTCGAGCTGCACCTGTCGGAGATACCGCTGCTACAGCAGGCACTACTGGAGCTGTCGATGTCGAAGATGCTACCCGTACAGAAACTACTACTCCTGGTAGTAGGAATGGAGATGCTACTGCCCGAGTAGCCGTTGGACGAGCTGCACCTGTGGGAGATACTGCTGCTAGAGCGGGCACTGCCGGAGCTGTCGTTGTCAGGGATGCTACCCGTACAAAAAATACTACTGCAAGTAGTACTACTTGAGATGGTACTGCTCGATTAGTCTTTGGACGAGTTGCACCTGTCGGAGATACCGCTGCTAGAGCGGACACTGCCAGAGCTGTCGCTGTCGAAGATGCTACCCATACAGAAACTACTAGTGCCGGTAGTATTAGTGGGGATGCTACTGCTCGATTAGCCGTTGGACGAGTTTTACCTGTCGGAGATACCGCTGCTAAAGCGGACATCGCCGAGTCAAGCTCTCGACGAGATGCTACCCGTACATGCACACTACTACCGCAGTAGTATTACCGAGATGCTACGCTAGATTAGCCGTTGACGAGTTGTACCGTTTGAGATAACGCTGCTTGAGCGGACCACGGAGCTGGGCGTTGTTGTCGTGATGCTACTTGTACAGAAACTACTAATGCAGGTAGTACTACTGGAGACGCTATTGCCTAATTAGTCTTTAGACGAGCGAGACACTTTGGAGATACCGTCGGCTAGAGCGGGCATCGCCGAGTCGTCAGCCGCATTAAAATGCTACCCGTACGTAAAACTACTACTACCTCGTAGTACTACTAGAGATGCTAATCGCTCCGAGTTGGGCTGACGAGCTGTACTGTCGGAGATATCGTCGCTAGAGCGGGCACCGATCGCCAAGCATTCTGTCGTTGTCCGGATGCTACCCGTATAAAAAATCGACTTCAATGTGTAGATTACTGAGATATTACTACCCGATTAGTCTTTAGACTAGCTGCACCTGTCCGAGATATCGTCGCTGAGAGCGGCACCGCCGAGAGCTGTCGCCGTCGAAGATGCTACCCGTACAGAACTACTATCGCTCGCAGATCACCGGAGATGGTACTACCCGAGTCCGTTGGACGAGCCGCACCTATCGGAGATACCGCAAGAACGGGCACCGCCGGAGCCGCCGCCGTCGAAGATGCTACCCGTATGTAAACGACTACCGCAGTAGTACTAATAGAGATGCAATCGCCCAAAGAGCCGCCGAACGAGCCGCACTCCGCTGGAGATACCGCCGCCGAGCTGGACACGCCGGAGCGCCGCTGGGTGGACGCTACCCGCACGTAACCTACTACTGCATGTAGTTCTACCGGAGATGCTACTACCCGAAGTCGCTTAGACTAGCTACACCTTTTCGAGATACCGGCGCGAGCGCCACGCCGAGTCGCCGTCGTCGAAGATGCTACCCGTACAGAAACTACTACTGCAGGTAGTATTACTGGAGATGCTACTGTTCGATTAGCCATTGAACGAGTTTTACCTATCAGAGATACCGCTACTAGAGCGGGCACTACCGAGTCGCCGCTTTTGGGGATGTTACTCCCTACGTAAACTACTTTCACGTCATAGCATTTCATCGGAGATGCTACTACCCGAGTTGCCGTTGGACGAGTTGCACCTATCGGAGATACCGATGCTAGAGTGGGCACTACCGCAGCTGTCGCTATCGAGTATGCTACCCCTCCAGACACTACTACTGCAGGTAGTACTACTGGAGATGCTACTGCCCGAGTAGCCGTTGGACGAGCTGCACATGTCAGAGATACCGCTGCTAGAGCAGGCACTGCCGAAGCTGTCGCTGTTAGGGATGCTACCCGTACAGAAAATACTACTGCAGGTAGTTCTACTGGAGATGCTACTTCGCGAGCTACCGTTGGACGACGTGCACCTGTCGAAGATACCGCTGCCAGAGCGGGCACAACTGTAACATCCCAAAAATTTAAATATAGTTTAAGAGAGGTTTTTATAACAGAGAGAAATATAAAAGTAATTAAAAATTATGAATTTTTGAAATTACTGTAGTAAATAGTAAATTACTGTGTAAATAGTAAATTACTGTGCAAATAGTAAAATTACTGTACAAATAGTAAATTACTGTGGTAAATAATAAAATTACTGTGGTAAATAGTAAAATTACAATGGTAAATAGTAAATTTACTGTGATAAAATTACTGTGGTAAAAAGTAAAATTACTGTAGTAAATAATAAAATCACTAAGGTAAATAGTAAAATTACTGTAGTAGAATATTCTGTGGAATATTCTGTGGAATATTCTCGGGAATAATTAATCAGAGAATATTCTATATTCGTAGAATATTCTCAGAGCAAATAAGACTTAGGAATTCTATAAATAGGGCCTAGGGATTTCAGATGAGAAAACAAACCAAAGAACATTTCTATATTTTCTCAAGCTCTCTCTTAGGAAGAAATATCTCTAAAAGAGGAGCAAGTAAGTAGAGGAAGAGTATAAGAAGTTTTAGAAAAACTCCGTGTGGAGCCGTCCTTATCCTACTCTTCTATTCTTTGTTTTGTTGTTACTTTCATTATATTTCTTTAGTTTTTCGGATACTAAGGTGCGAAGATAATTCTTAGTATGCTTTGTGGTTGCGGTTTTGTCCGATCTTCCACATCGTAACGTAATTATTCTTGTTACGAGGAAAAGTGTGGTACTCGTTTATTGGTTCTTGATGTTTCCTTGATAATTCTTGGTGTTTCTTGTTTCTTGGTTTCTTGATTTATTGGTGTTTATTGGTGTTTCTTGGTGATGATTTCATATCGAAATATGTCTGGTTTTGAGTTGGATATGAATAAGTGGTGACATGCATGGTTGCATGAAATTGGTGATGGACTTGAATTGCTTAATGACCGATTTGAAATGCCTAGTGGAGAGGCAATATTCTAAGATTGCTTGGTGAATAGGCAATGCTTAGAAGGTTTTGAAATGAATATGACCTAGTAAAGAGGTCAAGATTTAAAATGTGATAAAGGTCATTATACAATTCAAGGTCCTAGAGCATGTTGCATGATGATGGATAGTAGTAGACCAAGTCCGTAAGTTACGATTCCCCCGTCTCGTGTGAGTGGAATACCGTGGACTAGAGGGGGTTCTCTTGGTGGGGAAATTGCCCTGCTCATGATGATCACATGTTGCGGGGGAGGTCCTGCCGGACACTGAGGGAACTCGACAATTACGGAGTGTCTACCTCTGGTGGGTCTGATTGAGTGGGAGAATCAGATGCCCTAGGCTATTTTCAGTGGAGGGCGCCACATTGCATTTCGAGTGAAGAGTGAAAATGCATGGTGAAGGTGCATGCATCATGTAGGCTTAGGAGCATACATTAGTGATTGTGTGTTTGATTGAATGGAATTCATGCCTGAATCATTGATTGTGATTGATGGTTTGTTTGATTTGGTTTATGGGTGTTGATTGCCTTATTATGTGATTGATATTTTGATGGTCATGGATATGTATGGAAGTATGATTTTAAAAGTGATAATTTCGATGAAATTTCTAAATTTATAAAAGAAAAGATTTTCCTTAAAGAATATTAAAGAATATTGGTTTTATGAATATTTTTCCTTATTTTCAAAAGTTTTACTATAATTAAAATTATTTGAGGATTAAGGAAAGCTCACCCTTGCAATTCTATTTTTACAGATTTGCAGATTGAGAAGTTGTCATCAAGTTTCGCAATGGTTGTTACTACTATCTTGTTGAAAATGCTTGCTATGTTTTGCATGTAGAAGTGTTGAGTAAATAATAATAGGACAAAGTTATGTAATCTGGTTGTAATGAACTTTAAAATCTATGTAATAAAAGTGTTGTTTTCTAAATCTCTCTTTTATCTACTATATCATTAACCACTTTAAATTACAAAATATAAGTAAAATAAGTAAATAAGAGGGGGGGTGTTACAACAACCGTAGCTGTCGCTGTTGAAAATGCTACCCGTACAGAAACTACTACTGCAGGAAGTACTACTAGAGATGCTACTGCTCGAGTAGCCGTTGGACGACCTGCCCCTGTTAGAGATACCGCTACTAGAGCGGGAACTGTCGGAGATACCGTCGCAAGAGCGAGCACTGCTGGAGCTGTCACTGTCGGGGATGCTACCCTTACAGAAAATACTACTGCAGGTAGTACTACTGGAGATGCTACTTCTGGAGCTATCGCTGGACGAGCTGCACATGTCGAGATACCTCTGCTAGAGCGGGCACTGCCGGAGCTGTCGCTGTCGAAAATTCTGCCCGTATAAAAACTACTACCCAGTAGTACTACCGGATATGCACGCCCGAGAAGCCGTTGGTCGAGCCGCACTCTGCTTCCGGACACCGATGCCGGAGCTGGGATCGCCGCAACGTTGTTGTCGAGGATGCTACCCCTCCAGACACTACTACTGCAGGTAGTACTACTGGAGATGCTATAGGCCGAGCTACCGCTGGACGAGCTGCACCTGTCGGAGATACCGCTGTTAGAGAGGGCATTGTCGGAGATACCGTCGCTAGAGCGGGCACTATCGCAGATACCGTCGCAATACCGGGCACTGCTGAAGCTATCACTGTCGGGGATGCTACCCGTACAGAAAATACTATTGCAGGTAGTATTCTGGAGATGGTACTTCCCGAGCTACCGCTGGACGAGCTGCACGTGTCAGAGATACCGCTACTAGAGCGTGCACCGCGTAGCCGTCGCTTGCCGGTAATTCTAGCCGCATGTAAACTAATACCGCAGTAGTACTTCATCGGATATGCTACTACCCGAGTAGCGGCTGACGAGCCGCACTGGAGATACCGCGTTAGAGCGGCACTACCGTAGCCGCCGTTTCTGACACCGCCTCGTAGTTCTACCGGGGTAATGCTACCGGCCGAGCTACCACCGGACGAGCCGCACTCCGGAGATACCATTGCGAGCGGGCACGCCGAGTCGTCGCTGTCGGGGATGCTACCCGCATGCACACTACTACGCATGTAGTACTGTGCATCATGCTACTACCCCGAGCTCACTGACGAGCCGCACCTGCTGGAGATAACACCGGTAGAGCGGGCACTACCGGAGATACCGTCGCTAGAGCGGGCATTACCGGATCTATCGCTGTCGGGGTTGGTACCCGTACGGAAACTACTACTGCAGGTAGTACTACTAGAAATGCTACTTCCCAAGCTACTGCTGGACAAACTGCACCTGTCGGAGATAACGCTGCTAGAGCGGGCACTGTCGGAGCTTTCGCTGTCGAAAATGCTACCCGTACAGAAACTACCACTGCCTGCAGTACTACTGGAGATGCTACTACCCGAGTTGCCGTTGGACTAGCTGCACCTATCGGAGATACCGCTGCTAGAACGGGCACTGCCGGAGCTGTCATTGTCAGGGATTCTACCCCTACAAACACTACTACTACCTGTAGTACTACTAGAGATGCTACTACCCGAGTTGCTGTTGGTCGAGCTGCATCTGTCGGAGATACCGCTGCTACAGCAGGCACTACTGGAGCTGTCGATGTCGAAGATGCTACCCGTACAGAAACTACTACTCTTGGTAGTAGGAATGGAGATGCTACTACCCGAGTAGCCGTTGGACGAGCTGCACCTGTGGGAGATACCGCCGTCGCTAGAGCTGGCACCCGGAAATCAAGCCGTTGTCGTGATGCTTCCCGTACGTAAAATACTACCGCAAGTAAGATTACTTCGAGATGGTACCGCCGATTAGTTCGACGAGCCGACCTCGTTGGAGATACCGCCGCTTGAGCCGGGACATCGCCCGAAGCTGCCGTGCCGAAGATGCTACCCGTACAGAAACTACTAGTGCCGGTAGTATTAGTGGAGATGCTACGGCTCGATTAGCCGTTGGACGAGTTTTACCTGTCGAAGATACCGTCGTTAAGCCGACATCGTTTACTAGCCGTCTCTACGAGATGCTACCCGTACGTACACTACTACCGGCAGTAGTAGCACGGAGATGCTACAGCTAGATTAGCCGTTGGACGAGTTGTAATTTGCCTGAGATACCGTCGTTAGAAATGGGCACCGCCGAGTCGCCGTCGTTTCTGGACGCTACCCGTACACACACTACTACCGCATGTAGTACTTCCGGCACCGTTACTTCCCGAGCTACCGCCGGGACGAGCCGCCACTGTCGAGATAACACCGGTAGAGCGTACACGGAGATACCGTCGCTAGAGCACACGGATCTATCGTCGTCGGGTTCTACCCGACGGAACTACTACCGCAGTAAGACTACCAGAAATGCTACTTCCCGAGCTACGCTGGACAAACCGCACTGTTCTGAGATAACGCGTTAGAGCGGACATCGTCGAGCTTTCGCCGTCGAAAATGCTACCCGCGTATTAAACTACTACCGCCACGTCTTACTATCGAGATGCTACTACCCGAGTACTGCCGACGAGCCGCACATGTCATAGATGCCGCTGCTAGAGCGGGCACTGCCAGAGCTGTCGTTGTTGGGGATGTTACATGTGCAGAAACTACTACTGCATGTAGTACTACCGGGATATGCTATCGCCGAGCTAGCCGTTTACACAAGTGCCGCACCGTCGAGATACCGCTTCACCCACACTTGTTAGAGATACTGATGCTACTTCCCGAGCTACCGCTAGACGAGTTGCACCTGTTAGAGATATCGCTGCTAGAGCGGGCACTGCCGGAGCTGTCGCTGTCGAAAATGCTACCTGATGTAAGTCTTCCATGGAAGTCTCACTAGTTTGCCCAATCTTCACCTCAACAAGCTTGAACTTCACGGTTACAAGGTCATCAATGGCGGAACATACACTCAAGAAGAAGAAAAGTATAAAATGAAGTAGAGAAGAGGATGAGGAGCGTCATGCCTAAGCAATAAGCTCTAGGTAGAATCGCCATATGGAGAATGCACCATGATAAGACTCAAACAAGGTTTACTCAAGAAACCTAGAGGAGAACTTTCTCTCTCAAAAGCAATGTGCTTCTTTCTAAATTCATCAAAAGTGTCCTACATTCAGAAATTTTCCTATTTATACCTAAGGAGTTGGCGCCAAGCTTGGTTAGCAAGGATCACAAGCTAACCCTTGGATTATGGATTTGATCAACGCATGGGAAGCCTTGAGAGGCACTTCACATGGATCAAGGTTCATAACCTTAGGATTAGGGAGTGATCACATGGCCACGGTTGAGTTAAGAAGAGGCAAGAACCATGTGTCTTAAGTTTGAATTTCATCCTTTTGATTAGATCTAAATCAAGAGGTTGAAATTCACTCTTAAGTGGCAAGAGACATGTGACTTAATGATAGAGGCCTCCTTAGAGAATTTTCTAACAAAGCCTTGAAGTTTCCGATCTAGCTTCTTCAATGATCATTCAATGGAAACCCTAGGGGGGTTTCGATCAAGACCTAATAAAAAGAACTCAAACAAAACGAAAAAAGAAAAGGTGGAGGGAGGAAGAAGATGAAAAGAATGGCGCCATGGAAGATCCAATAAGCCTAGGAGGAACCGCCACAATGGAGACAAGAGTCCATTGATAAGATCCAAGAAACCTTCCTAAGGAAGACAAGAGAATCCTCTCTCAAAAGCTCAAAGCTTATTTCATTCAATTTCGTCAAAAGGTCCCTTACAATTTCGTTTTGGCATGTATTTATAGGCCTAAACTACTTGGGATGCAAGTTAACCTAACTTGGGCACCAAGTTTAATCTAAATCCAAACAAAATCTAATCTAATCTTGGGCTCCAAGTTTAATCTAAATCTAAATGAAATCTAATCTAATCTTGGCCCAATTATTCTAAAACACTAAACAAAATATTCAAAAGTGATAAATGATTTTTGGACGTGAGCTTTGGGCTCATTTACAAGACCTTACAACTTAAACAATTCGCTAGAAAATTATGACACCATCCAAACGTTAACTTCAAGGCCAATTTTCTCCAAGATGCATTCTGAACTGGGTTTTGGTGTCTTCATAACTTTTGTAGCCCTTTAAGCCAACTTTAAACCGCCACCAAGACGAACGTAATTGGAGTTGTGTAGCCGAAGTTAAGCCAAAAATACTGAACCTCCTTCTCTAGCTTTGACTTGGAGAGTTTGTTGGGCCTTTGAGATGTTCCTACATCACTTAAGTTTGAATTTCCACCTCTTGATTGAATCTAGATCAAGAGGTTTAAATTCATTCTTGCACACATGTGTCAAGACATGCTTCTCACGAATTCGTCCTAGCCTCAGGTGGAGATCTCATCTCACGACTAGGTTTGAATTAAAGTTAGTGGAATTGCCACTAACTTCCCTCCAAAATCTCTCCACTCTCTGCGCCACTCTCTCTCAAATATACACTAAAGTTTAGTCTTTCTACCTATTACAAGGTCGTGACATGATTGTGCAAATACATGTCCAATTATTATATCAAAAGGCCTAACTACAAGTTCAAATAATCCTAAGACTATTACAAGGTTTGTTGACCAAGAAAAGTCCATGAGGAGTTGACTGTTGACTTTGACTTTGAGTCAATTTCCTCTCTTCTTCTTCTTGTATTCTTCTAAGCATAGACCTTGTTAGTCTTCTTGAATTGTTGACTTCCATTGTTGGAGTAGATGGACCTCCATCAAACCCTCCTTCTTGAACACAACTTGTCCCCAAGTTGTCATCTTCCTCAAGACCTACAAAAGGTGAAACATCACAAACATCAAAAGAGTTACTTCCACCAAAATCCAAAGGAAGGTCAAGTTTACAAGCATTAGGGCCTAATTTCTCAATAATTTTAAAAGGTCCATCCCCTTTAGGAAGTAACTTAGACTTCCTCAAATTTGGAAATCTTTCTTTCCTAAGATGCAACCACACTAAGCCTCCCACTTTAAAATCAAAGGCCTTGCGATTCTTGTTGTGAGCCTTGGCATATTGTGCATTCTTCTTCTCATTTCTTGCTTTAACCTTTTCATGGAGCTCTTGAATCCTCTCAGCATGCTTCACTCCTTGCCTATCATTAATAATCTCAAAAGATAAACAAGCAAGGTCAAGGGGGGTTAGAGGATTAATACCATATACAACTTGAAAAGGAGATAAAGAGGTAGTAGAATAAGCTACTTTATTATAAGCAAACTCTACATGTGGTAAGCATTCCTCCCAAGTTTTAATATTATCCTTTACAAAACTCCTAAGCAATTGTCCTAGTGTTCTATTGACTAGCTCCGTTTGACCATCTGTTTGAGGGTGGCAAGTAGTGGAAAATAGGAGTTTTGTACCAAGTCTTCCCCATAGTGATCTCCAAAAGTGGTTAAGGAACTTGGCATCCCTATCACTCACAATGCTTTGAGGCACACCATGGATTCTTACTACTTCCTTGAAGAACAAAAAGTAGCAATATGAGAAGCATCATCCGTCTTGTGGCAAGGTAAGAAATGAGCCATCTTGGAAAACCTACATACCACAACAAAGATGGAATCTGAACCCCTCTTGGTCTTAGGCAACCCTAGGACAAAGTCCATGGATATGTCTAGCCAAGGTGAAGTGGGCACGGGTAAGGGGGTGTAAAGACCATGATTAGATAGCCTACATTTTGCCTTATTGCAAGTGATGCACCTTCTTACAAATTTGGAAACTTGCACTTTCATTTTAGGCCAAAAGAAGTGCTCATGCAAAGTGATAAAAGTCTTGTCTATCCCAAAATGTCCCATGATTCCACCCTCATGTGACTCACATATCAAAAGTTCTCTTAAGGAGCAATTAGGTACACATAAACAAGTTCCTTTAAAAAGATAATCTTTGTACCTAAAGAAATCCTTAAAAGCACCTTTGATACACTCTTGGTACATGAGACCGAAATCACTATCATTAGCATACAAGGTCTTTACATGTTCAAAACCAATTAATTTAGATTCAAGCAAGGAAAGAAGGGTATACCTCCTACTCAAGGCATCGGCTACTATGTTGGTTGACCCTTTCTTGTGCTTGATGATGTAAGGAAAAGTTTCTATGAATTCCACCCACCTAGCATGTCTCTTGTTGAGTTTCCCTTGGCTCTTGAGATACTTCAAGGATTCATGATCCGAATGCACAATGAAGTCCTTGGGAAGCAAGTAATGTTGCCAAGTTTGGAATGCTCTCACCAATGCATAAAGCTCATTGTCATAGGTGGAGTAATTCAATTGAGCTCCTTTCAATTTCTCACTAAAATAAGCAATGGGTGGGCCTTCTTGATTTAGAACCGCACCAACACCTAAATTTGAGGCATCACTCTCAAGCTCAAAAGTTAGTGAAAAATTAGGTAAAGACAAGATAGGAGCGTTGGAAAGCTTATCGTTAAGTAAATTAAAAGCAAGTTCTTGAGGTTCTTCCCATAGAATAGGTACTTCCCTCTTGACTAGCTCATTCAATGGAGAAGCAATGGTGCTAAAGTCTTTGACAAACTGCCTATAGAAGCTTGCTAAGCCATGGAACCTTCTCACTTCCTTTACACATGTAGGGGTCGGCCATTCCTTTATTGCCTTCACTTTTGCTCCATCCACTTGCACACCTAATGAACTCACAACAAAGTCAAGAAACACTACACTATCCATGGCAAATGTGCATTTATCTTGGTTAGCATACAAGGTTTGTGTCCTAAGGGATTCTAATACATGTCTCAAATGATTCAAATGTTTATGAAAAGATTTGCTATATACAAGAATATCATCAAAATACACTACAACAAACTTTCCAATAAATTCTCTCAAGACATGGTTCATCAACCTCATGAAGGTACTAGGTGCATTTGACAAACCAAAAGGCATCACAAGCCATTCATACAAACCAAATTTAGTTTTGAAGGTCGTTTTCCATTCATCCCCTTCCTTCATCCTAATTTGATGGTATCCACTCTTAAGATCTATTTTACTAAAAATAGTGGAACCATGCAACTCATCTAAAAGATCATCAAGTCTAGGGATGGGTGGCGATACCTTATGGTGATGTTATTGATTGCTCTACAATTCGTGCACATGCGCCATGTTCCCTCCTTCTTAGGAACAAGTATCACGGGTGAAGCACATGGAGACAAGCTTTCCTTCACCCAACCTTTGCTTAGCAACTCTTGCACTTGTCTCTCAATCTCATGTGTCTCTTGGGGTGAAGTTCTATAGGTTAGCCTATTTGGGAGAGGTGCAACCGGAATGAGGTCAATTTGGTGCTCTATCCCTCTCAATGGTGGTAGGCCGTGAGGTATCTCCTTGGGGAATACATCTCTAACCTCTTCTAGCAAGCCATCCAATGAACTTTGATTACCTATACATGTAGCACTCAAAATTAAAGGTGAAGGTAAGCATAAGTACATAGATTTCCTAGCTAGGAATTCCCTCTTAACCTCTCCTCTCTCAATCAAGAAGCTCCCTTTAGTATCTTCACTACTCTTAGCCTTTTCTTTCTCGCTTTTAGGCTTAGGGCTTGGAGTAGTAAGCTTGGAAGACTTCTTAGAGCTCTCGGTCGAGCTCTTGGAAGCATGGTTGGCCTTGGAACCCTCGGCCAAGGCCTTTTTCTCTTCCTCCCTCTTCATCTTCATCATTACTTGGTCTTCAATAACCTCCCTAGGTGACAATGGTTTGAGATGTACCTTGCGGCCAACATGAGAAAAAACATAAGTATTTGCCACACCATCATGTAAGGCATGCCTATCAAATTGCCATGGTCTACCTAGTAGCATATGAGTTGCCTCCATAGGAACTATGTCACACAAGATTTCATCATGATATTTTCCTATGTTAAATGCAACTAGACTTGTTTGTCTACTACTAGTTCACCCTTCTCACTTAACCATTGTAGTTTATAGGGTTTGGGATGTGGGGAAGTTTTCAAACCAAGTTTCTCTACTAGTCTAGTACTCACTACATTAGTGCAACTACCACTATCAATTATCAAAGAGCTAACCTTCCCTTGTATGTTACATCTTGTGTGGAAGATGTTTTCCCTTTGAGTATCATCTAGCTCATGGTAGGCACTTCCTAGCATCCTTCTCACCATGAGGAGGTCACCTTCTTCGGCCATCTCTTCACTTGAGTGCTCACTTGCACTTTCTCCTTCATGTTCACTTGTAGAGTGGCTTGACTCCTCACTTGTGACCCCTCCATCCATCCTTACTATCACAGTCTTCTTGTTTGGGCATTGAGAAGCAATGTATCCATGTCCTAAACATTTAAAATACTTGATGTTAGATGGTTTAGGATTAATTTGAGGAACATCTTTACCTTTGTCTTCTCGGCCAAACTTGGAAGAAGGCTTGAATGAACCCTCCTTCTTTTGCCTCTCCTTCCAACTTGAAGAACCACTAGTATAAGACTTCTTCATGGTGAACTTCCTCTTCATTTGAGCCTCTATCTTCTCGGCCTTATGGATAGCTTCTTCCAAGGTCCTAAAGCTTTGAAGTTCCAAGACATCTTGGATCTCCCTATTCAATCCATGGGTGAACCTTGCTAATGTAGCTTCCTTCTCTTCTTGGCAATCAGTCCTCATTATAGTAAGCTCAAGATCTTTGTAATATTCTTGCACACTTCTCCCTCCTTGTGTCAACCTTTGGAGCTTGACATGCAAATCTCTCACATAAGATTTAGGAATGAACCTCCCTCTAAGAGCATCTTTTAATTGTGTCCAAGAGATAATGGAAGGTCTCCTCCTCTTTTCGACATCTATGAGAATTTGGTTCCACCAAACCAAAGCATATCCTTCAAACTATAATATGGCAAGGTTGAGTCTCTTCTCCTCACTCAAGGTAGGGTTGCAAGAAAATACTTGGTCAACCTTCATGATCCAATCTAGCAAGCCTTCGGCTCCTCCTTCTCCTAGGTACTTTGGAAGAGTAATCCTAGTATTGGCTTCCCAACCTCTTTGCTCCTCCTCTCCAAAATACCTCCTATGCATGAAAGGTTGCCTCCTATAGGCGCCTCGGTCATTCCCTCTTCTATGCCCCCTCTCATTCTCATAATCCCTATAGGCATCACTCTCTTCATGGTTACTACCCTCATCACTATCTCTAGGTGAGTAGTAGTGTCCTCCTTGGCTCCCTCTCTCACTTCTACTTCCTCTATTGGTTTTACTTCCTCCTTCATAGTATTCCTTTCCCTTTCCCTCTTGGCCCTTCTTACTTCCTTCATCCCTAAACCTCTCGGCCCTTCTTACTTCCTTCATCCCTAAACCTCTTTTCACTCTCTTCTCTCAACTCATTCATCTCATTTTGCAAATGGTTGAATTTTTCCGTCATGAAGTCCATCATTCTCTTAGTCTTGGGGGACAAATCATTTCCCACACTAAGTGAACTATCCATAGCTGCAATGAAAGGGTTAGTACACAAAGAAAATAATAAACAAGGACCTTACCACTCACTAAGTGTGTCACTCAAGTATCAACTCGTGTATGCACTCTTAGTGGCTCTTTCTCTAGTGTTCTCTCTAGCCTTTTACCACTCAACTCCCCTCTTAAGCTTCTTAGGTGAACCTCAACTCAAGCACAAATATGGCTACAAGTCCATGTGAATTCCAAGAATTCCAAGCTCAAGAATTCCAAGAAAATGGCCAAACTCTAGACAAAACTCAAGATTCCAAAGGGAACAAGCAATAAAAGCTAAAATGAAGGAATAAGTTACTCAAACTCAAGGAATGAAATTATATGTGACAATGGCACAAACTGGACAGCAAGGAATTAGAGAATATGCTGGATCAATCACTAACCAAGACAAGCAAATAATCAAATACAAACTCAAATTTTGGTAGTGATCACTTTGAGACCGGTTTTGAGCACAAATTTAGGGCTTGCGGCACAAGTAATGTTCAAGTTATTAATGCACTAATTTGATACCAATAAAAATGATAGAAGTGCAGTAATATATGGCTGGACATGTATCATATACAGCAAGTTACAATGATGCAAAAATTTGAGTCAAAACAAGCTAGTCACAAGTACACACTACTAGGCTAATTTCCAAGCTACTAGTAATTTTACTAAGTGAATGAGTGTGTTATATCTTAGCTCTAAGTCCAATTTTCTTGCCCAAATTTTCTTTTACACTTCTTAAAACTTCTTTTACTTGTTGGACAGATTCTCAAGTCACCACAATTTTCATTTCAAGTACTCAAAATTTCTAGTACTTTTTCTAGGCACTTTTCTAGCTTTCTTTTGAATTTTCTCACTTTGTTTCTTCTTGTTTTGATTTCTTTTCACTTGTTTTCTTTTCTAACACTTGTTTTATTTTTCTTTTCTACTCTTTAAGCTACTAGACCGAATTGTTTCTTGCTTAAAACAAGCACTCCAAGCTCAACTACTAGTGCTAATGCTACTACAAGGTGTAATAGGGATTTAGACCTATAGTAAGCACTCTACTAGCATGTAATGATGTTTATGTCTCAATTTTGCATGCATGAACTTGAATGTACAGATTTAAAGGTGTATGTCAAGTACTAAAACAGAGCAAAACAAAATTCACAAGGTATATAGCTCACGGTTTGGCAATTTACACATCAATTGAAAGCAAAATTGGTACTAGAAGCAAGGAATAGGCATGAATTGAAGACTAACTCAAGGAATTGATAATTTCTACCAATTGAACTCAATTTGACCGAACAAAACTAAGAATACATGATATATTTTCCAGTTTTTAAATCAAAACACAAGATGACACATAGATCTACAAGTTACACCGATTGAAATTTGCAATAGAAACAAGAATTGAAGCTACGATTAACTAGACATGTATTTGATAGATTTTCTTAACAAAACTTCAAGACAACTCAAGGAAACACAAAATACTAAGGAGAACGAAATAAAAGAAGAAAATTCAAAAGAAAAATTTAAGATCTAAACAAATAGACTCACGGATATGAAGCTCCACTTGAAGAAGGAACAAGCACTTGATACCACTTGATGTAAGTCTTCCATGGAAGTCTCACTAGTTTACCCAATCTTCACCTCAACAAGCTTGAACTTCACGGTTACAAGGTCATCAATGGCGGAACATACACTCAAGAAGAAGAAAAGTATAAAATGAAGTAGAGAAGAGGATGAGGAGCGCCATGCCTAAGCAATAAGCTCTAGGTAGAATCGCCACTTGGAGAATGCACCATGATAAGACTCAAACAAGGTTTACTCAAGAAACCTAGAGGAGAACTTTCTCTCTCAAAAGCAATGTGCTTCTTTCTAAATTCATCAAAAGTGTCCTACATTCAGAAATTTTCCTATTTATACCTAAAGAGTTGGCGCCAAGCTTGGTTAGCAAGGATCACAAGCTAACCCTTGGACTATGGATTTGATCAACGCATGGGAAGCCTTGAGAGGCACTTCACACGGATCAAGGTTCATAACTGTTAGGTCAAGATGATTAACATCTCTAAAGTTTTGATTATTACAAAACAAATGGAACATCTACAGACGGAACATCAAGTCAGACGCAACGAGCACAGACGGAAGATGACCCCTCAAAGTTGAAGGCATTCGTCTGTCTCAAGTCAAGTCATCAGATGATAGGCTAAGACGAAAACTCTTAAGACTGAAGAAGTTCATCGTCTGCCAAAGAAGTGAAGCAAAGTATGAGTCACTCGCGCCAAGATTTCAAATCTTAAGAAGTACTCATTAGAAACATCCAAGATCAATATGGGAATTCACGCCTACATATGCAACTCGAAAAGGTCCTCACCTTTTTGTCAAGATCTCTGTACAAGTCAGAAAAAGTACTACGCATGCTATCTATATCTGCTGCACACGCCATCAATCAATCAAGTGCTCTCTGACACCTTTTTAGACTTCGCTTGTGATGGAGGACCATCTCCAAAAGCTAAACAAACTCTTCAACCTTACTTTTTAATAAATTGAGCTTCTAATAAAATTCGCTATATTTTTTACTGTCTGACTAGGTTTAGTATTCGGAGCATAACTTGGGCTACACAACTCCAATTTATCTGTTCTTGGTGTCTTTTTAAAGCTGACTTGAAAGGCTACAAAAGCTATGAAGACATAAAAGCCCAGTTCTAACTGCATCTAGGATGAAATTGGGCTTGAAAGTAACGTTTGGATACTGCCAGGATGTTCCGGCGGGCTGCTGACCAGGTTCAGTATTTCGAGCATAATGTGAGCTAAAAAACTCCAATTAATTTCGTCTTGGTGGCATTTGAAAGCTGACTTAAAGGGCTACAAAATCTATGAAGACACCAAATCCCAGTTCGGACTGAATCTAGGAGGAAATGGAGCTTGAAGTTAACGTTGGAATGCTATCAGGATTTTCCAGCGAGTTGTTTAATTGTTTAGGCCTATTAGTTTCTTTCAATTATGTATTTGTTTTAAAACTTGGATTTGGGCCTTGTAATTGTGAAGTGTGCTCAGCCTAGGGTGTCTCTCATCTCACCATTGATCACTAATTTCATCCTAGGGTGGAGAACATTTCAGATTTCTAACCTTAGGCCCATTGAACTTTCATTTAAGTTGGTCAACATTTCTATTGTACTCACTTTGGTCATTTATGAAAAGAGAATTTCTAAGACTAAAGTCTTGAGAAAAGGAGAGAGCTCTCCTTGGTTTTCTTCCAAGAACCTTGAATCTTATCATGGATCCATGATCCAAGTGGCGATTCTCCAACCAAGCTTATTGGATGCTTCATCCATGGCGCTTACCACACTTCTTCCTTCTTCCATTTTTTATTTCTTTCTTCCCCCTTTTGTGTTGACAATGAGCTATCATTGCTATATATTGAGTTATTCTACTGTTTAAAAGTGATTGAACATTGGTTAATGAAGATTGGGGCACCCCTTTGCTTATTCATGAAGATCCCTTACAAGTTCCTCATGGGTTTGCATCAGCTTGTAAAGTGCTCAACGACTTTCTTCTGTATCTAACGGATATCTGAAGATTTTGCCTATTTAAAGACTTCGCTTCTTCAAAGTTCAGTTGGCGAACACGCTTCAATATTCTACCTTATTGTGAATTCGCTCTCTGTTACTTTTGCTCTTCATTGTAAAACCCTCTCTGCGAAGAGGAAACTCTCTTTTTATAGAACTCTTCCAAATCCACTTGTGTGGTGTTTTAACCTGAGGAGGCTGGTTGTTCAAAAAATACCCTTGTTGTTTAGCCTACAAAGGTTGTGTTCAAAGAATATCGTGTTATAACCAGAAGTGGCTGGGCACAAATAATACTTGTAACCCTTTCACGGTTTGTAGTGAAAACTCAGTTATTACTGGGTAACTGGACGTAGTCTTGCATAGACGAACCAGTATAAAAATACTTGTGTATTTGTTTTATTAAGTATTTGACTAACGGGGATAATTAAACTATAACGTCTGTTCATTAAAATCAACCTTTGAAGATTAAGATTGTTTCGTCTGAACATATTTAAACGCACAGACGAAAGGAACAAATTTTTTTAAGTAACACAATTCAACCCCCCTTCTTGTGTTCTATCTTTTACAGTTTGGTATTAGAGCTCAGCCTCTAAGGGTTGAGCGCTTTATAGCTGCTAGAGGAAAATATCCAAAATGGAGTCTCAAGGACCTTCGTTCTTATCTGGAGGGTCATCCATGAACAAGCCGCCGGCATTCTCTGGTGATGACTATCCCTACTGGGCTGATCGGATGGAGATGTACATCAAATCCACCCAGTACAGACTATGGAACATCATAACTCAAGGAGACATCTGATAATCCATTTTATATACATTTTCCTTACTTTGTTTTCGGTTCAATTAGCTGTTATATGTGTCATATTTTGATAGTTTATCCTAGATATTGTGTTAGAGATATATTTTAGTAGTAGTAATAAATAATAGTTAAACCTCCATAAGTTCTTATGTTTTTATGCCAATTCATGTGCAGTTGCGTCTGGAGCTATGAGGAATGAAGAAGAGATAGGAGCAGGGAGGAGACTGAGTGCAAGGATGAAGCCCAAATCAAGATCAAAGCAAGCCAAGTGGAGCATTCAAAGCTGTGAAAACGCGCCAGGGCGCATTCCATTGACGCATTCAGACTTGCTTGCGGCTCAAATGCGCCAGGGCGCGCTCAAGGGCGCGTCTCATGATTTATGAAAGCTCAACTGAAGGAATGGTCTGTAAGAACTCTTGTTGCGTCTTATGAGTTGCTTCGTCTGTGCTTGCCTCTTCCAAGTTGTTCCGTCTGTGCTTGCGTCTTATGAGTTGCTTCGTCTGTGCTTACTTCACCTGAGTTTGTTTCGTCTGATGAAGTAGTCTCATCCAGAGTAAGAGTTTCGTCTGTACTTGCTTCACCTGAGTTTGTTTCGTCTGATGAAGTAGTTTCGTCTAAGAAGTGAAGTGTTCCGTCTGTGCTTGTTCCATCTTATGGATGAGTGTCGTCTAACGCCAAGAATGAGTGTTTAAATCTGTGTTGACTTCTTCTAAGTTGTTAAAATCTCGTACTTGTTTCGTCCGAGTCTCTAGATTGATGTTTTCGTACGTAGTCAATCGACGACACCAAAGACAGACGATACAAGACCAAGACAGACGATACCCCAGGACAAACGATACAAAGTCCAATACAGACGATACCAAGTTCAGACGATACCAAGTTCAGACAGACGATACAAGAAAGTCCCAAGACAGACGATACCAAAATACCAAGACCAAGACAGACGATACTAGAATACCAAGACCAAGACAGACGATACAGCTAGTGCAAATCGCTTGTTTGTTGGACAAGCGCGCGCCGCAGCGTCCTACTTAAGTGGGTGGCGCGTTCCAACGCTTCCTTGCTTTACAAGCGCGCCAAGGCGCGAAATGGTTTAATGAGAGGCGCGTTTCATCGTCTATATAATCATGCTTGGGGCGCGAAACTTAACAACTTTTCAGACTTTTTCATAATTCTGTTTTACAGTGTCTTGTGCAAGTTTGAGTTGTGCGATTGCACAACTCTCTCTTCTCTCGTTTCGTTCTGTTCTGTTCTCTCTTCTTCTCATACTTTACTTCTTCACTTTCAATATTCATGTATTCAATTTCTCTTCACACTTTGGATAATTGCGCAAGTGAATTCAGTTCTTGATTTTGATTGCGTTATTCTTCAATTCTACAACAGATTCCTGATTCAATTTACTTCACGTTCTATTATGTTGTTCTTGATTGTTTAGGTTTCACGCTTTATGCTACTGCGTTTGATTCCTTTTCTACAATTCTCTTCTGTTTAATTCATTGTTTCAATTTGCTTAATTCCTTGCTTCGATTTGCATTTCTCTGTTCTCCTTTCAATTTCTGATTCTATTCGCGTTCACGCTAAGTGTTCCTTATCTTCTTCTGCTCTTGTCTTTTACGCAATTCATAATTTCGATTTATCTTCCTCCGCTTCGTCTTAAGCTCTCCGTTTCATAATTACACTTTCTGTTTAGTTTTGCTGCATCAATTCAATGAAAATCCCCCTCCTAATTGTGATTAATTCTGAATTAAATAGATGTATGTCTTCTGAGAGATGACCTAGGTTGATTCCTCTATATTACAAATCTAATTGGGGATAAATCTAGCTTTTGATAGTCATTCGACAGTGGTTATCAACATCCTTATTGTCAAACCCGAGGTTGAATGGGGAAATGAAGAATACTCGCTTATGGAACTCAACAACAAAGCCAGATATGCCATCATGTGTGCATTATCAAGGACAGAATATAACAGGTTATGTGCCTACAAAATCGCTAAAGAGCTTTGGGATTCCCTCAAGATTTCATATGAAGGAACTGAGGATGTGTGTATGAGGAAAGCTGCCACTCTTCAAAGAGAATATGAGATGTTCTCAATGAAGAAAGGAGAATCCATTGACATGATGTTTGGAAGATTCCAAACAATATTGAATGGACTCACTGCACTGGACATTACATTCACCAAAGCCCAGAACAACATGAAGATATTGGATAATCTTCCTCCTCCATGGGAAGCTATGTCCACTGCCATCTCAGTTGGGCGTGATATGAAGACATTATCTCTTGATGAGTTAATAGGAGCCTTGAGAGTACATGAGGTACTTCTGTGTAAGAGAGACAAGATCAAAGTTCAAGAGCCCATAGCTCTTCCAACTGTCAACAACATGCCGAAGGAGGAAACTCCTAAGAAGGAAAGAAAGAAGAAGCACAAAGTTCTGAAAGCTGACACCACTGAGTCTGATTTGTCTGACGGATCTTCTGATGATGAAATTTCCCTCATGGCTAGACACTATAAGAAGATGATGATGAAAAAGGGGAGAGGTCAACGCTTCTTCAAGAAGAAGGAAAAGAAGCTCACTGAAAAACCTTCGAGTAAGGAGGAGAGCTCAGAAGTTATCTGCTACGAATGCAGAAAACCTGGACACATGAGATCAGAGTGTCAAAGATTGAAGAGAATATGGAATACTCGCAAAGATAAGGGAAAGAAGAGTTTGGTGACTTAGGAAGACCTTGATAGCGAAAGTTCAGAGGAATCCACTGAAGAGGAAGAAACTGCAAATATCTGCCTCATGGCTGGAGACACTGTCTCGTTAGAGGTAATTGAATCTGAAACTTCTTCATCCTCTTCATCTGAGTCTGAGTGAGAATCAGAAGAAATTTCATATGATGCACTTTTGGCTAACTCACATTTTATTGCTGAGCAATACAAAGTATGCAAAGCCAAGTTGAAACAAACTTTGGAAGAAAATGCTACTTTGAGAAATGAAAACGAGTTGCTGCAAAAGGAAGTATTAGATGAAAAATCATCTTAGTCTGAAAAGGATACATTTATTTCTGAAATAGAAAGATTGGTGAAAGAAAATGAATCCTTACTCAAAGACTTAACAAAGTTCACTAAGGGATCCTCAATGTTGGAAAATATTTTAAAATATGGGAGGTCTCCGTCTGATAAAAGTGGACTTGATTATGTTGAAGAGTCGGACAAAAATAAAAACAAATTTGTTTCGTCTGCTCATAAGAAGAAGAACAAAAATTACGACAAGGTTCCAAAAAACTATATAAAAGATAAAAGAACCTTAAACAAAAAGAAATCTTCTTCCACTAACAAAAGAGGACCCAAAAAGATTTGGGTACCAAAGTCATTTATTATTCCTGTTGCAGACATGACGGGAGACCTGTCTATGTTCCAAGACCTCAGACCAAGTAAAGGGTCTGTATCATATGGTTCAAGGAAAGGTAAAATCCTAGGTATTGGGATTGTTGGTAAGACACCCAATCCTCTTATCCAAAATGTGTCTTATGTTAAAGGTCTCAACTTCAATCTGCTTAGCATAAGTCAATTTTGTGACAGTGGATATGAAGTAGCTTTTAACTCTGATGAATATATAGTCAAGAACAAAGACAAATCCATTCTGTTTGTTGGGAAAAGAAGGAATAATCTCTATGAGGTTTGTCTTTCTGACCTTAGTTATCAGAATGTGACATGTTTGATTTCAGCAGATGATGAACGAGATATTTGGCACAAAAAGCTTGGACATTTAAGTCTCAAGTATATTTCGAAAATTTCTAAAAAGGATCTTGTGAAAAGTTTGCCAAAAATATCTTGGAAATTCAATCGTCTGTGTGAATCTTGTCAGCATGGGAAACAACTCAAAGCATCTTTTAAATCAAAAAATGTTGTTTCCATGACAAGACCTCTAAAATTGTTACATATTGATCTCTCAGGACCTACTCAGACCGAAAGTCTTGGAGGAAAGAGATATGGATTTGTAATAGTGGATGACTATACTAGATTCACATGGGTATACTTCCTAGCACATAAACATGAGTCATTCAGTGTCTTTGAAATATTTTGTAAACGTGTTCAACAAGAAAAAAGAATATGTATTGCGTCTATTAGGAGCGATCATGGAACAGAATTTGAAAATTCTGAGTTTAATGTCTTTTGCTTTGAAAATGGTATTTTCCATAATTTTTCGTCTCCAAGAACTCCTCAACAAAATGGAGTTGTGGAAAGGAAAAATCGTACCTTACAAGAAATGGCTAGAACTTTGTTGCATGAAAGCTATCTTCCAAAATATTATTGGGCAGAAGCAATTAATACTTCATGTTATATTCAAAACAGAATATTGATAAGACCAATATTGAATAAGACTCCATATGAACTATGGAAAGGAAGAAGACCCAACATTTCTTACTTCCATCCTTTTGGATGTGAATGTTTCATCTTAAACACTAAGGATCAACTTGGCAAGTTTGATTCAAAAGTGGTGAAGGGATTCTTACTTGGATATTCCAATACATCTAAGGCTTATAGAGTATTTAACTCTAAGACGCAAGTTGTAGAGGAATCAATTCATGTAAAATTCCAAGATAACTTAAAGGCTGATAAGGAAATATCAGACCTAGAAAATTTATTTGATAATTTGCAGATTAACCCTTCTGGTCAAAGTTCAAGTTCACATGGTCAACCTGGGTCAGACACAAGAACTGACACAAGAGCAGACGATAGAAGTATAGACGAACCTTGTTCGTCTGATGCTCACCAACATGATGGTCAAGCTCCTATAAGAATGTGGAAGTTTGCCTCAAACCACACAGAAGATCTTATCATTGGAGATAGACATCAAGGTGTTCAAACAAGATCAAGACTTAAAGAATCGTCTGGCTATGCTCTCGTGTCAAATATAGAGCCCAAGAACATTGAGGAAGCTCTACAAGATAATGACTGGATTTTAGCTATGGAAGAAGAGTTAAATCAGTTTACCAGAAATGATATTTGGACTTTGGTAGAAAGACCAAGAAGCAAAAGCATTATTGGAACAAGATGGGTGTTCAGAAATAAACTTGATGAAGATGGGAAAGTAGTAAGAGACAAAGCAAGGTTAGTAGCTCAGGGCTATAACTAACAGGAAGGTATAGATTTCACTGAAACTTTCGCTCCTGTAGCTAGATTAGAAGCCATTAGAATTCTACTTGCTTTTGCTGCTCATAAAAATATCATCTTATATCAAATGGACGTAAAAAGCGTTTTTCTAAATGGTTTTATTGAAGAGGAAGTATATGTAAAACAACCTCCTTGATTTGAGAGTTCATCTCAACCAGATCATGTTTTCAAGCTGAAGAAAGCACTATATGGTCTTAAACAAGCTCCTTCAGCTTGGTATGATAGACTAAGTTCTTTTCTTCTTTAAAATGGTTTTTCAAAAGGAAAGGTTGATACTACACTCTTCAAGAAAAGTGTTTCAAAAGACTTTATTATTGTCCAAATATATGTAGATGATATAGTCTTTGGAGCAACTAACGAATCCTTGTGCAAGGATTTCTCTAAGTTAATGCAGGATGAGTTCGAGATGAGCATGATGGGAGAGTTAAAGTTTTTCCTAGGACTTCAAATCAAACAGACGAAACAAGGCATATACATTCATCAATAGAAGTATACTAAGGAACTTCTAAAGAAGTTCAAAATGGAAAATGCCAAACCAATGAAGACTCCCTTGCATTCGTCTGGAGCCAGTCTCAACAAAGACGAATCAGGTAAGACTGTTGATCAGATGGTATACAGAGGTATGATTGAATCTCTTCTCTATCTCATTGCCAGTAGACCTGACATTATGTTCAGTGTATGTCTATGTGCTCGTTTTCAATTTGATCCCAGAGAATCACATCTACAAGCTGTTAAACGCATTTTAAGATATCTTTTTGGAACCACTAATCTCTCTCTGTTTTATAAGAAAAGTAGTGATTTCAATCTAAGTGGTTATTGTGATGTTGATTATGCTGGAGATAAAGTGGAGAGGAAAAGCACAAGTGGTGGATGTCAATTTCTTGGCTCATCACTAATTTCTTGGTCAAGCAAGAAGCAAAACTCCATTGCACTTTCAACCATTGAAGCAGAATATATTGCTGCAGCTGGGTGTTGCTCACAACTACTTTGGGTAAAACATCAACTTGAGGATTACTCCAGGTTTGAAACCCAAATACCAGTGTTTTGTGATAATACAAGTGCAATTAATCTCAGCAAAAATCCTATTCAACATCCAAAAGCCAAAAATATTGAAATCAAATTTCATTTTATAAGAAATTATGTTCAAAAAGGTATTTTCGATATACAGTTTGTTCAAACTGATTTTCAATAGGCAGATATCTTTACAAAAGCTTTAGGCAAAACTCGATTTAATTTCATTAAAGAAAATTTAGGAATTATTTCTTTAATTGATTAAGTTTTTCTGTCTGAGCATTTCATTTCGTCTGTACATATTAAATGCCTTCGTTAAGACGAAACATTGTGTCTGATCAAGTTGAATCAGTCTGAGAAAATTCAATAGACGCAAGGTTATTATTTAATTAATTTAAAGTTAAGCGTACAGGGACAACTTAAAGGCAGCATTAAATGTGTCGGTAAATTTATTGCACTATTCTAGGACTTTGAAGAGCACGCGCTGTAAATTGCAGAAGTCAAATCAATCATTAAAAGGGAAATGATGGGGCCACGTCAAATCAGGGACGGTTTCAACTTCTATCGTCTGATGAATTATAACCGTTTTTGTCTTTGACTATAAATACTCTCAAAGTTTACACTTTTTCCTCTTACTGCACTCTTACTATCTCTGAGTATTTTATTCACACATTTTTCTCTCTTTTCAAAATTAGAACAATGGCCGCCAAGAACATCAAAGCAACTGAAGCAACCTTCTTTGCGCAAGATCTCTTCTTGCCCAGCAAGTGGATTTCAAGGACCACCATAGAAGACATCTCTGACAGGGTATCAAAAATGTTAATACACAATGGCTGGATGGACTTCGTGGAGATGAGAGGCCCATGGTTGATGGAGGCCTACGTGGAGTTCTGGAGCGACGCGAAGGAGTTTGATGATGGTATTGTGGGTACCATTGACAACAAGGAGTATATTATCACAATAGACTCCATTGTTGAAGCTGGAAGCTGCAAAGCTAAATGGTGTTTTTATTGCACTGACTGGATGAGGTTGGAGTCTGAGGAGCATGTAGACAAGATTCTCTATGGGAAGGCTCGTGACCCCGAAGATCCCAAGTTTCTGAGATCTGGGAATCTCTATCCCACAGGCAGAGTTATCCACAACCTTCTCTACAACATCTTCACACCCAGAACAGGCTCACGAGACAATATGAGTACTCGTGACAGATTCTGCATCTACTATTGTCTGAGGAAAGCAAGGTCAAGTTTTCCTCACATTATTCTTGACCATTGGATAAATGCGTTGAAGAATAGGAATATTCGTAGGAAGAGCAATATTCCCTACGCCACTCTCTTCTCCAAAATCATCTTAAACCAAGATTTTGATGCTACTGGTGTCGTATGGCATGATGAAGGAAAGGAGGTCAAAGGAAGCACCTTTGCCAAGATGCGTCTATGTCCTAGCTTCCTTTATCACAATAGGAGTGAAGATGAAGTTCCTCTTTCTCCTATCACCAAAGATCCTTCTCACAGAGCTCGCATCAAACGCGCCAAAACCCAAACACAAACCCAAACACAAGCCCAAAAACAAACCCAAACACCTATCCATCTTCCACCTGTGATTGTATCTGAAGTCCCTTTCGAGGATGTTCAAGAAGAGCCTCTTAGAAAGAAGAAGAGGACTATCAGAATAAAACATGTTGCGTCTAAGACGCAGGAGAAGGAGATATCCCCTGATGAAGATGAAGGGGTTAAGAAAACATCTAAGGGTGTAACGTCTGTAGAGATTCTCACAGACGAAGAAAAGCGTAAGAAAGAAATTGTGAAGAAAGCAAAAGCTAGAGAAATTGCTCTTCAAAAGGCTGCCAAAGGCAAAGAGAAATGAAGCAGAAGCTTGCGTCTGTGGTTGTTGGAGAAACAGACGAAGCAAGGCAACTAAAAGAGGCTAAGAGAGTCTTTATGCTGCTTCAACCTGAAAGAGAAAGAATCTTTCTCGAGAGCATTAAGGGCATTCGATCGTCTGAAGCTGCGTCTGCACCAGCAACTTCGGAGGGCATGAATAGTGAAGAAACTGCCCATATCCAAAAGGACAATGCTCAGTTAGCAGAGGAATTGGAGACTATGCTTAATGAAGAAGCTCCAACTGTGGAGGGTTCTGCACCAACACTCCAAGATAAACATAGGATAACTGTCTCTGATCCTATTGTTGCGTCTCCTCTCAACGTCGCTTGTGATCAGACGATACCTGCTGCGTCTGAAGAAGCATCCTATCTACAGACGATGGAAATTCCGTCTGAAGAAATAATCATTGAAGATGCATATTCTTCGTCTGATGAAGAACATGTTATTATAAAGAAGATGGATGCACAATGGGTGAGATCTCACGCTGAAGTTTTAAATCCAGAAGATCTTCCACCTAAGCACAAAACTGACTATTCATTTCTTAACGAATTAGTCATGAGAAGATTTGCTAAGAGTTCTTGTGCTGAAAGACCAGTTAAGCTTGACTGGATTCTTGGATATGAGCTTGAAGATATTTCCAATAAGGGTGAATCGTCTGAGTCTACTAAAGATGGTTATTCAGCAGATGATAAAGACTGCTTTGTAAAGGACACTCCCTAAATTGAGTTGAAGAATCCTTATCAGTACAGAGGTAAGAAAGGATTCCAACTTGGTAGATTTATCAACCCTATCATCTATCACAAACCCCTGATGCTAGTTGACTTCAAAGAAGATCTCATTTATACTCCTGAAGAGCAACGCGAATGGTTGAAGTGTCCCTTGGGAAACATTGGCCACTTTAGACATCAAGGGTTTAGAAGAAATAAACAAGTACAAGGATCATCTAGCTGAGTCGGTGATTGAAGGACCAGCTCTTGGCTATGAACCCCACATTCCCTTCAGAGAGAATATCAAGTGGAAGGTTCGGCCTGAACCCAATGCCCCTGCATTTCACCATTTCAGGTATGGAGATCCCAGCTCCACCATTTATGAGCCAAAAGAGTGTTGTCATTGGCATTTGGACGCCATTAATCGCCATGATCCTGTACCCTTCACAATTCCAATGAACCAAACAGAGTATGTAGGTCTAGGACATACTCTTGGAATTGTTCTCCCTTGGACAAGACCATTGTTCAGGTATTTGTCCACGCTACTCCATCCTCCTCCATGAATATGAAGACCCCGAAGAGTTTGCTCATGCTCTTCCTAAAGATTACAACACAACTTTCAGGCTGATGGCAAATGCGTATAGAAAGGAAGAAAAAGCTAGATTGGCTTCCTTCTATCACATTGAAAGGAGAGCAAAGAAGGAGTCAAGATACTATCCCTTCATGTTAGGATCTCAATTCTCTTTTCTCGTCTCCAACGTCACCAAGTTCTTTGTTGTCTTAGACTGAAAACGACCTTGCTTGGTCAAGTTTTTGGCTAAAGGGAAGGAGAAGAAGACTTCGTCTATCCCCAAAACCTTCAAGTTTGCAAGGCACATCCCCAAGAGACTTCCGTCCGCTGAATACTCGCACCTCAAATCCATTCAAGCCAAAGCCTCAAGGCCTATCAATCCCAAAATTCAAAGGTTGATATAAGATCATGAAGCCACTTCTGCCTTTTGCTCCGGAACTTCATTTGATGAAGATTCCACAATCTGTGGCAAGGTGTATCTTGGAGAAGCTTTCGCTTATACACATCCGTCTGAGGAACATCCAGATCTTGAGCTCTCTGTTCATAATAGAGTGTTCACTTGGCAATGGAAGAGAGACTACACTGCATATCTCACACTTCCTTTTTTCACTCTATGACTGTTGAGGACTCCAACTGTGTTCATTGAAGATAATGAATCTGTTCCGATTGTTGAAGAGCCTCAAACGCCTCTTGTAGAGAATGATGACAATGTAGAGGTTACTGTTGTTGAGAGTGAAGTTGTGAACGCTGATAAGTATCATACTCTAAAGCGTAAGTATGATGCATTAGAGGAAAATTGCGAGCATTTGAAGAAGAAGAACAAAGAGATTGAGGACAATCAAGCCTCTCTCACATCTGAGATGCAACAACTGAGGGAGATCGTCATGAGGCTTGTCCAACAGAAGCCTAAACCTCCTTCTTGAAGAAGCTTTTGATGATTCTCAGCCCAAGGGGTAGAATATCTTGAAGGAAGAAAAGGTGGTGCTAAGCTAAGGGGAAGCCTTCGTCTGAGGGGGAGTTAGCATTCTGAGGGAGAGTTAGCATTTTTTTTAATTTATTCTTCATTAATTTGTATAGCTTTATACATTTATTCTTAGAGCTTTTGTTTTCTGTATACCTTGTAATACTGTACATGGTTTACATCACATTGATGTAACGATTCTTATAAAGAGGTATTGTTTCAGAAAATATCGTCTTGATGTAAATCTGACTTATGCTTAAATTGTTCACCTATCCTGTCTTGTGCAGATGCTTCCTTGAAGAAAGTTATCAGTATGGTCTGTAATCATCAAAAAGGGGCAGATTGTTAGATCAAGATGATTAACATCTCTAAAGTTTTGATTATTACAAAACAGACGGAACATCTACAGACGGAACATCAAGTCAGACGTAACGAGCACAGACGGAAGATGACCCCTCAAAGTTGAAGTCATTCGTCTGTCTCAAGTCAAGTCATCAGACGATAGGCTAAGAAGAAAACTCTTAAGACTGAAGAAGTTCATCGTCTGCCAAAGAAGTGAAGCAAAGTATGAGTCACTCGCGCCAAGATTTCAAATCTTAAGAAGTACTCATTCGAAGCATCCAAGATCAGTATGGGGATTCACGCCTACATATGCAACTCGAAAAGGTCATCACCTTTTTGTCAAGATCTCTGTACAAGTCAGAAAAAGTACTGTGCACGCTATCTATATCTGCTGCACAAGCCATCAATCAACCAAGTGCTCTCTGACACCTTTTTGGACTTTGCTTGTAAAGTGCTCAACGGCTTTCTTCTGTGTCTAATGGATATCTGAAGATTTTGCCTATTTAAAGACTTCGCTTCTTCAAAGTTCAGTTGGCGAACACGCTTCAATATTCTACCTTATTGTGAATTTGCTCTCTGTTACTTTTGCTCTTCATTGTAAAACCCTCTCTGCAAAGAGGAAACTCTCTTTTTTATAGAACTCTTCCAAATCCACTTGTGTGGTGTTTTAGCCTGAGGAGGCTGGTTGTTCAAAGAATACCCTTGTTGTTTAGCCTGCGAAGGCTGTGTTCAAAGAATATCGTGTTATAACCAGAAGTGGTTGGGCGCAAATAATACTTGTAACCCTTTCACGGTTTATAGTGAAAACTCAGTTGTTACTGGGTAACTGGACGTAGGATAATTAAACCATAACGTCTGTTCATTAAAATCAACCTTTGAAGATTAAGATTGTTTCGTCTGAACATATTTAAACGCATAGATGAAAGGAACAAATTTTTTTAAGTAACACAATTCAACCCCCCTTCTTGTGTTCTATCTTTTACAATAACCTTAGGATTTGGGAGTGATCACATGTCCACGGTTGAGTTAAAAAGAGGCAAGAACGATGCTCTTAAGTTTGAATTTCATCCCTTTGATTAGATCTAAATCAAGAGGTTGAAATTCACTCTTAAGTGGCAAGAGACATGTGACTTAAGTTTGAATTTCCACCTCTTGATTGAATCTAGATCAAGAGGTTTAAATTCATTCTTGCACACATGTGTCAAGACATGCTTCTCACGAATTCATCCTAGCCTCAGGTGGAGAGCTCATCTCACGGCTAGGTTTGAATTAAAGTTAGTGGAATTATCACTAACTTCCCTCCAAAAATTTCTCCACTCTCTGCGCCACTCTCTCTCAAATATACATTAAAGTTTAGTCTTTCTACCTATTACAAGGTCGTGACATGATTGTGCAAATACATGTCCAATTATTAAATCAAAAGGCCTAACTACAAGTTCAAATAATCCTAAGACTATTACAAGGTTTATGGACCAAGAAAAGTCCATGAGGAGTTGACTGTTGACTTTGACTTTGAGTCAATTTCCTCTCTTCTTCTTGTATTCTTCTAAGCATAGACCTTGTTAGTCTTCTTGAATTGTTGACTTCCATTGTTGGAGTAGATGGACCTCCATCACTACCCATACAATAACTACTACTGCAGGTAGTACTATTGGAGATGCTACTGCCCGAGTAACCGTTGGACGAGTTGCAGCTGTCGGAGATACCGTTGCTAAAGCGGTCACTACCGGAGTTGTCGCTATCGAAAATGCTACCCGTACAGATACTACAACTGCATGTAGTACTACTGGCGCTGCTACTAGCCGAGCTACCGCTAGACGAGCTGCACCTGTCGGAGATCCCGCTCTAGAGCGGGCACTGTCGGAGATACCGTCACAAGAGCGGGCACTACCGAAGCTGTTGTTGTCGGGGATGCTACCCATAAGGAAACTACTACTGCAGGTAGTACTACTAGAGATGCTACTTCCCGAGCTACCGCTAGAAGAGCAGCACCTGTCGGAGATACCGCTGCTAGAGCGGGCACTGCCGGAGCTGTCGCTGTCGAAAATGTTACCCGAACAGAAATTACTCGCAGCAAGACATCGGAGATGCTCGCCCAGAGTAGCCGTTGGACGAGCCGCACTGGGAGATACCGTCGCTGGAGAGCGGCACTACGGTAGCCGTCGATGTCGGGGATGCTACCCGCACGGGAAACTACTATTGCATGTGTAAGATCGCTGGATGCGTATCGCCTCGAGCTCTCGGACAGCCGCACCTATCGGAGATACCACTGCTAGAGCGGGCACTGTCGGAGATATCGTCGCTAGAGCGGGCACTGCCAGAGCTGTCGCTGTCGGGGGATGCTACCCCTACAGAAACTACTACTGCAAGTATTACTACTGGAGATGCTACTGTCCGAGCTACCGTTGGACTAACTGCACCTGTCGGAGATACCACTGCTAGAGCGGGCACTGCCGGAGCTGTCACTGTCGAAAATGCTACCCGTACAGAAACTACTACTGTATGTAGTACTACTAGCGATGCTATTGGCCGACCAACCGCTAGACTAGTTGCACCTGTCGGAGATACCACTGGTAGAGCGGGCACTACCGGTGATACCGTCGCTAGACCGGGCACTGCCGGAGCTATCGCTGTCGGGGATGCTACCCGTACAGAAACTACTACTGTAGGTAGTACTATTGGAGATGCTACTTCCCGAGCTATCGTTGGACGAGCTGCACCTGTCGAAGATACCGCTGCTAGAGCGGGCACTGCCGAAGCTGTCATTGTCGGGGATGCTACCCCGAAAAGAACTAGTACTGCAGGTAATACTATAGGGGATGCTACTACCCGATGTGCCGCTGGACAAGCTGCACCTATCAAAGATATCGCTACTAGACCCGACACTTCTGGATCTATTGTTGTCTGGGATGCTACCCCGATAGACACTACTACTGCAGGTAATACTATTGGAGATGCTATCGCCTAAGCCGCGCCGAACGAGCCGCACCCGTCGAGATATCGCCGAGTGGGAACTCACGAGTCGACCCTATTAGGGATTGGGATGCTACTGCTTGATGTGCCGTTGGACGAGCTGCACCTATAGGAGATATCACTGCTAGAGCGGGCACAGCCAGAACTGTCGCTGTCGGGGATGCTACCACGATAGAAACTACTACAGCAGGTAATACTACTGGGGATGCTAGTGCATAAGCTACCGGTGGACGAGTTGTACCTGTCGGAGATATAACTACTAGAGCCGGCACTATCGTAGTTGTCGCTGTCGGGTATGCAACCTCGACAAACACTACTACTGCAAGTAAAACTACTGGAAATGATACTGCCCGAGCTGCACCTATCATAGATATCGATGCTAGAGTGGGCACTACTGGAGCTGTCGTTCTCGGGGATGCTACCCCGACAAGAACTACTACTGCAGGTAATACTACTGGAGATTCTACAACCTGAGGTGCATCTGGACGAGCTGCACCTATCGGAGATATATCCCTGCTAGAGCGGGAAGTACCGAAGATGTCGTTGTAAGGGATGCTACCACGACAGAAACTACTACTGCAGGTAATACTACTGGAGATACTACTACCCGAGGTGCTATTAGACGAGCTGCACCTATCAAAGATTTCGCTGCTAGAGCAGTGATGTAGGAACATCTAGGCCAAGAAGGATTACTAGAAGCAAGGAGAGAAAGCTTGAAGAGGAAGTGGAAAAGCTCCAAGTTTTGTACCGTAGTATAGGACTCAAACTTGTAATATCATTGTAACTTGTATGGACAAGATTAGGTCCTATTGTAATAGCCTAGGGTATGACTAAAGGGTCCAAAGCCCATGGGTTTTCATAAAGCTTAGGCAAGCCATAAATTCCCTAGCATCAAGGGTCACACAAAGTTTACAAAAATATTTTCAAAACAAATCTAAGTTTACAAAAATCTATTGTGTGGAACCTTGAAACACTTAGGATTAAGGTGGAGCTCTTAATCAAGTCAAGGATCCATGCCTTCACTTGATTAAGAAGATCTCACCCTTAATCACTAATTGACAAGGATTGATGACTTGGCTAATCACATGGGTGAGAGTGGGAGACAAACCCATGTGCACCCATGTGAAGGCCATGTGATGACATGTGCAATCCTAACTAACCTTAACTACTAACTAACTAGCCTAGTTACTTGGGGTTCAAGGGAGGATTTCAGATTGGCTAGGATCTAACTAGGATTAGGATAGCTTAATCATGGTTTAGGTGACTTGGAGGCCAAGCTAGGTAGTCTATATAAAGCTTGGGCCAAAATATGTAAGGATCTTTGATGAAATTTTGAATGAATGAGCTTTAAGCTTTTTGAGAGAGAGTTCTCTTGTTCCCTTAGGGAAAATCCTTGAATCTTATCAATGGCATCTTGCTTCCATTGTGGCGGTTCCTCCTAGGCTTATTGGAGTTTCTCCATGGCTTATTGGAGTTTCTCCATGGCGCCACCCTTCCATCTCTTACCTATTCCGCTTTGCTTTGATTTCTTAAACACTAAAACACCAAAAAAGCTTCATGGCTGAGGCACTTGCATTGGCTTCTTCATGATGATGGTGGTTGAAGACTAGATTTGGGCAACATTGGAGCTTCTTTGGATCACCCCCAAGGAGGCCTACATCAAGTGGTATCTAGAGCTTGTTGTCTTCACCAATTGGTTCATCACCACCGGTTAGTTTTGAGTCTCCATGAGTCTTTAGTTTTTTTTGAGTTTCTTCCATCTCTAGAGTCTTTCTTTCATTGAGTTGCTAGTTTTGATTCCTTTGAGTTGTCTTGTTCATAGTCTTGAGTTAAAGCATGCTTTTCTTCTTTTGGTTATAGCCTTAGGCCGTGACTCACCTTGGCATGTTCTTCCTTTGATTCTTGAATGCATGATTTACTAGCTTGCAATTTTGATTCCATGATTTTCTAGTTTCTCTTCTTGCAAGTTATGATTCATGTATGCCATTAGGATTTTTGTTTAGTCTTGTATCTTTACTGTATTGTGAGGCATGCTTGCTGGATTGTATTGCACTTGAGGTTCAATTACATGTATCACATGATTTCTAAGTGTTAGGAACAATTACTAGTGTATGCTAGCATGATTTTGAGTTTTTAGTAATTTTTAGATTACCATTTGCTTTGAAATTTTGAGTAGACTTTGTAATTGCTATGGTAAGCTAGGATTTGAACCTAGAAGAGGCTTTTAGTTCCCTAAAGGTTTCGGTCCAGCCATTCAATTACAAAAGAAAAGAATCAAAATCAAAAGAAAGAAAAGAGAAGAGAAAGAAAAACAAGTGAAAAGAAAAACTAGTATTGAAAAGTAGTGGTTCTAGAAATAAGTGAAAATTGAGAACCATAGAGAAGTGAAAAGAAAAGAAAGGTACTGCAACATAAGAACAAAAGAAAGTGAAAAAGAAAAGAGTTACACAAAAGAAACACCATTGGACCTAGGAAAGAGCCTACACCATTCTAGTTGAAATTCTAGTTTTGAGCTTCCTAGTGATTTGTGTATCTTTTGATGTTATCCTTGTAATTTTTCATTTCTTCAAGTTACTGCACCTTGCTGGATATGTTAGGTACTGCATAGTTTGATTTGATATTAAATTGAGCATAAGAAGCATGATAGCTAGCCATTTCTAGAAGCTAAGAAAAAAAATCGATTTCTAAAATTGCTGAAATTTTTGGAATCGGTTTCTAAGTTTTGGTTATTAATTGAATTTTGAGCTTGCTGTCCAGTTTTGAATGCCTCATGATATGTCTCTGTTTTGACATGTTTCCTTGGGCTTTTATATGATATTTTGCTGCCCTATTATGTGCCATTGTCTCATTAAAATTTCTCCACAATTTGAGTAGCCATTCATTTCATTTTTGAGCTTTTATTGCTTGTCTCCTTTGGAATCCTTGGTTTTGTCTTAGAGTCTTTGTCTTTCTTGGCCTCTTAAGCCTAGCTTGGTTACTGTTCCTCTTTCATAATGGATTGATAAGACCTTGATAATTGATTAGAGGATAATTTCTAAGTGGGCATAAGAGAAAAGAGTGGTAAAAGGCAAGAGAGAATCATTAGAGAAAAAGCCCATGATTTGTGTGATACACGAGTTGATTGAGTGGATACACTTAATGAGCTTGTGAGGTTTATTTGCTCTATATTTTCCTTGTATACTAACCTTTTGTTCTTTGCAGCCATGGGAGAAAATTTCCCCAATAGTGAAGATCAATTCCATCCTAATGATGTGAAATTGATGAAATGCTTTATGAAAGCAATAGACAAATTTGAAACAAATATTCACAAGGATTTGAATGAGATTTTTGATAACCATAGAGGTAGTGATAGAAGGGAAAGAGAAAGGAGGGAAAGGAGAAGTGAAAATGAGAGAAGAAATGGGGAAGAGGGAGAAAGGAGAAGTGGTAGGAGAAGAGAACATATGATCCATTGGTAGTGGTGTTGGGAACCCCTATAGAGATGATTTCCATGGACATGACCCTTTGAACTTTGAGAGAAGAGGTGTGAGAGGGGCTGGCCGTGAGGGAGTGAGGGGGAACCATGAGTATAGAAGACACCATTGGGAGGAACAAGAGAGGTGTCATCCCTCACATGAAAGAAGTGATAGAGATTATTATGACTATAAGAGGGAAATGAGAGAAAGAAAACAAAGAAGGTTGTTAGAAGAAAATGAAAGGAATTATGATGAGCATTGGAGAAGGGAAAAAGAAAGAATGATAAAGGAATTGAGAGAAAAAGAAATTAAAGAATTAGAATTGAGGGAAAAACAAATGAGGGAGAAAAGTGATTCTTTACTTGATTATACTAACCCTTCATTTGATTCTTTTGATTCTTGTTTGGAAAATATTTTAGGTATGGTTCCAAAGGATGATTATCAAGAAGAAATTAAAATTCTCTTGTGTAAAGATGTAAAAGGAAAAGCACTTGAAGACCTTTGTAAAGATGCTTGTGGCCAACTTTACAAACCACCTATTGTTTTGGTGCCAAGTGAAGAGTTGTTCCTAATGGAGCCTTGGAACAAACATTGTAAAGAAAAGGAAGTACCCATAGAGTTTGAACTTCCCTTTGAAAGAGTTTCTTTACCACTTAGTATTCCTTTTACTTCTAATAAATATGATTTTTCATGTTATACACTTGAGTATTATGGTATTAAACCTTGGACCATTCTAGAATTTGGTAGTTTGGAATTCTTAATTGAACCTAATGATCTTTATCTTCATAATGTTGAATGTCCTTCTAGGTTGATGGAAGATTTTAAGAAGGAGGGTACTTTGGAAACTTTCTACACCTAGAGGAAGCATCTTGATGGAGAGTTCCAACCAAAACATGTCCAAACTTGAGAAAATGCTACTATCAACACAACTTGAAGTACAAGCTCCAAAGAGCTTTGGTTATGCTTTGAAAAATGGACTAAATTCATCTTTTACTTCCTTAGGTTGTGTTAATGATATTAGAAAACAAATTATATTGTTTTTATATGATTGGCATTTAAATAACTTAGGTAAAACTAACAAATTTAAAAGGTGTTTGAATAGGAAGTTTCAATTACTTTTACACCTATGCAATCACTATAAAGTTTACCTATATGTTGCATCATATATTAACCAATTTAATGAACCTTGTTTAGTATTTGATCCGGGTGGAATGTATTTGTTGATGCATCCTTACCTTTTTGAATCTTGCATTCTATCTTCTACTTTTCTTAGATTAGGATCATCTTAGTTCATAGTTTTTGTTTGATTTTCATGATTGTTGTGAGGTTTCCAACTTGTCACATGAATTTCCTTTTATTGTAGCCTTGAGTTTTGAATTTATTTGCATGTTCTTAGTTGCTGCCTTGCTGCACCTTGTGGATAAGAAATTAACATACCATGTCCATGCATTCCATGATGAACACATGCTGAAAATTATGAACACTTGAATTTGCCTTAAACCGTTAGTGTGAATTGGGGTGTCTTAGTGATTCGGTCTTTGCTTGATTTCTTTGCTGCATTATACCTCTGCATTCACATAGTTTCATGTGCATAATTTCATGTATAAGTGAACCAAGTGGAGAGAAGAAAAGGGATCAAGAGAAGAGACTATAGGAGTTTCTAACTTGTTTTCTTCTACTTTTGTATTATTTTGTGTGTCACTTGGATCTTATCTAAATTCTTGGAGTGTTTGCAGATCTGGACCTTGAGGTTAATAAGGAAATGAAGGAGTTTCAAGTATGGGAAAGAGAAGAACAAAGGAGGCTATATCAACCTTTGTTGACACACACCTTGTCTTTAAAAATTCCCGCTTGTTAGGAAATAAAACTTGTAAATTTTTCTTTGGTATTTTAATTGGACTTTGGACTTTAATATCCGGTTTGCTTGTTGCACCAAAGTGCATTTTAAACACCTCTAGTGTAGATTCTTGCTCACGTAAAATTGGACCTTATATCTTGCCCATAGTTTCGGTTTCCGAAAATCGGGTTCAAAAAACTCGATTTCTATTATCTCTTGCTAGCCTTTGCTATCTTGCCTTGGATTTATCTTAGTTCTTTATCCTTGTTTAGTGGTTGTATCTTCATCCATTCTATTTCTTATCTTAGACTGTAAAGATATCTCCAAGCTTCCTCCAAGGAGATGGGCCTTTCAAAGTCATTGAAAGATTGGGTTCAAATGCATACAAGATAGAACTTCCAAGTGAGTATTGTGGAAGTAACTCCTTTAAATATTTCTAATCTTCTTTGTTTGATGTAGGTGCATATAAGTACATTAACTTGAGGACAAGTTCAAGCAAAGAATGAGGGTTTGATGTAGGAATATCTAGGCCAAGAAGGATTACTAGAAGCAAGGAGAGAAAGCTTGAAGAGGAAGTGGAAAAGCTCCAAGTTTTGTACTAGTATAGGACTCAAACTTGTAATATCATTGTAACTTGTATGGACAAGATTAGGTCCTATTGTAATAGCCTAGGGTATGACTAAAGGGTCCAAAGCCCATGGGTTTTCATAAGGCTTAGGCAAGCCATAAATTCCCTAGCATCAAGGGTCACACAAAGTTTTCAAAAATATTTTCAAAACAAATCTAAGTTTACAAAAATCTATTGTGTGGAACCTTGAAACACTTAGGATTAAGGAGGAGCTCTTAATCAAGTCAAGGATCCATGCCTTCACTTGATTAAGAAGATCTCACCCTTAATCACTAATTGGCAAGGATTGATGACTTGGCTAATCACATGGGTGAGAGTGGGAGACAAACCCATGTGCACCCATGTGAAGGCCATGTGATGACATGTGCAATCCTAACTAACCTTAACTACCAACTAACTAGCCTAGTTACTTGGGGTTCAAGGGAGGATTTCGGATTGGCTAGGAGCTAACTAGGATTAGGATAGCTTAATCATGGTTTAGGTGACTTGGAGGCCAAGCTAGGTAGTCTATATAAAGCTTGGGCCAAAATATGTAAGAATCTTTGATGAAATTTTGAATGAATGAGCTTTAAGCTTTTTGAGAGAGAGTTCTCTTGTTCCCTTAGGGAAAATCCTTGAATCTTCAATGGCATCTTGCTTCCATTGTGGCGGTTCCTTGATAACCACTGTCGAATGACTATCAAAAGCTAGATTTATCCCCAATTAAATTTGTAATATAGAAGGAATCAACCTAGGTCATTTCTCTGAAGACATACATACATTCAATTCGGAAATTGCTCACTATTAGGAGGGGGATTTTCATGAATTAATGCAGCAAAAACCTAAACGGAATAGAAAATACAAAACTGAATGAAGAACTAAAGATAGAATTAGAATTTAAACATAGAGCAGCGAAGTGTAAATTGAAGCAATGAATGATAAATGCAGAAAATGAACAGTAGCGTAAATCTTGAGGAGAATTAGGAATTGAGAATAGAATGGAGAAATGTAAACTAAAACAGTGAATTAAGCAAATTGAAACAATGCATTAAGCAGAAGAGAAGTGCAGAAAAAGAATCAAGCACAGTAGCATAAAGTGTGAAAACCTAAACGATCAAGAACAGAATTATAGAGCGTAAATGTAAATTGAACCAGAGATCTATTGCAGAATTGAAGAAGAATCGAGATCAAAGAACTGAATTCAAGTGTTGCAGTAGCTACAGTTGTGAGGAGAAATTGAATACATGAACATTGAAAATGAAGAAGTAAAGCATGAGAAGAATAGACAACAGAGAAGAACGAAATGGGAGAAGAGAGAATTGTGCAATCACACAACTCAAACTTCCACAAGAAGCTAGAAAACAAAATTATGAAAAGTTCTCCTTCAATTCGCGCCCAAACAGTTATATATAGCAGGAGAAATGCGCCACCACTAAGTAGAAACGCACCCTGGCGCGTTTGTGCTGCAAGGGCCAGTGAAACGCGTCACTTGAGCGCGCCCTGGCGCGTTTGTGCGTCAATGGAATGCGCCCTGGCGCGTTTTAACAGCCTTGTATGCTCAACTTGGCTTGCTTTGATCTTGATTTGGGCTTCCATTCTTGCATTCAATCTCTTCCCTGCTCCTATCTCTTCTTCATTCCTCATAGTTCTAGAAGTGACTGCACAAGAATCAATATAGAAACATAAGAACTTATGGAATTTTAACTATTATTTATTACTACTACTAAAATATACCTCTAACACAATATCTAAGATAAACTATCAAAATATGACACATATAACAGCTAATTGAACCGAAAACAAAGTAAAGAAAATGTATATAAAATGGATTATCATTCCTCCTAGGCTTATTGGAGTTTCTCTATGGCGCCACCCTTTCATCTCTTACCTATTCCGCTTTGCATTGATTTCTTAAACACTAAAACACCAAAAAAGCTTCATGGACGAGGCACTTGCATTGGCTTCTTCATGATGATGGTGGTTGAAGACTAGATTTGGGCAACATTGGAGCTTCTTTGGATCATCCCCAAGGAGGCCTACATCAAGCAGGCACTACCGGAGCTATCGCTGTCGGGAATGCTACCCCCACAGAAACTACTACTGCAGGTAATACTATAGGGGATGCTATTACCCGAGGTGCCGCTGGACATGCTGCAACTGTGATATATATCGCTACTAGAGCCGACACTTCCGGAACTATCGTTGTGTGGGATGCTACCCCGACAGACACTAATACTGCAGGTAATACTATTGGAGATGCTACTGCTCGATCTACCGCTGGACGAGTTGCACTTGTCGGCGATATCGCTGCTGGAGTAGGAACTGCCGGAGCGACATCGTCGTGATCCTACCCCACGAAACTACTACCGGGTGGTAATAATATATGCACGCCGATCTGCGATTGGACCTATCGGAGATATCGCCAGAGAGCGGGCACACCGTAATCGTAGCTATCGGGGATGCTACCCCGACAGAAACTACTACTGTAGGTAATTCTACTGGGGATACTAGTGCATAAGCTACCGCTGGACGACCTGAACCTGTCGAAGATATAGCTACTAGAGTCGGCACAATCAGTGTTGTCGGTGTCAGGTATGCAACCTCTACAAACACTACTATTGCAAGTAAAACTATTGGAGATGATACTGCCCGAGCTGCACCTATCATAGATATCGTTGCTAGAGCGGACACTGTTAGAGTTGTCGTTGTCGGGGATGCTAACCATTGATAAACAAAAAGACACCATTGATAAAAAGAAAAAGACACCATTGATAAAAAGAAAACATTTAGGATCTCTAGTACTATTTTGGTTTGATAAATATCAATTAATGGAAATTTCCTTATAAAAATTGTACGCTGATAACTCTCTAATGAGAGTTATCAACCCCCACCACTACCACCCACATCGACACAATTGCCATACTATTATTTTTATCATCATTGATATTAACCTCATCATCTTCATTGTCGTCGTTACCACTATTACCGCTACTACTACATAGTAACCACCACCACCACCACTGTCACCACCATCATCGACATTGTCATCATCATCTTTGTCATAATATGAACTAATATTGTTACCATCGTCGTTATTGTTATTATAATATTCACAACCACTATCATTGTTATCAATCAACTATGCCACCACCTTCACATCATTGTCATCATCATCATTGTTATTACCATCATTAAAACCACTATTATAATCACCATTGTCATCACCACTACTATCATCTTTGTCATCATCACTCCATTATTTCTGTCATTACCATTGTATCATCATTATTGTTGTTGTTTTCGTCACCACTACCATTGTTATCACTATCTTCATCGTTATTGTTACCACCGTAACTATTATTATTGTTATTACTATTATTAGTACCACTATCTTTGTATTCACCGTCTTCACAACAACCACCACTATTAATCCATAACTATCATCGTTATCATTGTCACTCGTATCATTATTGTTGACATCGTTATTTCATATTATTATCAAGTTCATGACCTGATGTGTACCAAATATTAAATAAAATTAAGGTTTATCCATATTCTTATCTTATCTATATATCATATACTATTTTATTAAATTTTAACAAAAAAATAAACTTTTAAAAATAAAAAATAATCGTAATAATTCTAATATATAAATAAATGCATGTAAAATCATAACCCAATGAATATAAAAGTCCATGCAGCTCTGACGAAGAATTTAGGTCAATAAAGCTAATAATAAAATATGAATTAATGTATCGCGTGTATTTTATTTCTATTTGAATAAAAACTATGAACTGGACTTGTATAAAAACTAAAAACTCTTGTAATGTTATTTATTTTAAACTTTTAAAGTTGAAAAGCAAAGGTCATGTAAAGTAATTTTTTTCTTTCATCTAAAATTCAAGAATTTGAATATCCAAAATTCTTCTAGAATTCTACCAAATTTAATATAATTTTATTTTAAAAAATCATGGTCGATACTAAAAGCTACAAAATAATTATTTACATTATCAATTAAACTAACACAAACACACATTGAGCTTAAATTTAGCATCATTAATCGTTTTATAGCAATGCTACTTCCTATAAAGATAAAATACACAAAAATTTGCACATACAAAGAAAATCTAAGTGTTCAGGTTTTTTTGAAGCAAAAGAAAAAAAAATATTAATCATATTTGACCAAAAATGAATATTTTGTCTAATTTAAACAAAACAATTTTAGTAATAATTATAATGATTCTATATCCATAGTTTGATGAATGCATGTTCGAAAAAGTAATTAACTGACATAAACCAAAAATAATTTAAGTACCAATTTTATCTACTATCAATAAAAATTTAGCTTAGTTAAGTTATTCTCTCAATAAATAAAAAAAAGAAGAATTAAATTGTAAGACACATATCACACAAACAGGTAAATTTAAAAAATAAACTACAAAACAAAAGAGTAAAAATGAAAAAAGTAAAAAAAAAAAAAACACAATACATAAAAAAAAAAAAGAAAAAAAAATAGATAAAGAGAAATGAAAGCCAAACTAAATTCTTTTTTTATTTTTACACTCTCAGCTTCACTGATTCTAGCTCTTTACCTAAACTCAAATGAAATCAAACAGTTGAAACAACGTTGCTCAGAAGCCGCACCTCCTGCTCAAGGAGCTGGGATCCAAGCTCCAATCTCTTCCCTCTTCAACGGAAGTTCTCCTCCAGCTCTTGAAGGTTAGTGTTTTCGAATTTCTCGTTGCTTCGTTTCGCAATTCGTTTTGACGCGCTTGACGATATTTATGAATTGAGCTGATTTGTTTGTTGGAAAAGGTGAATTGAGCTTGAATGTGTGGATTAGGTTTGAGTTTTTGTGGTTCTTTGTGTGGGTGGTTTGTAATTGAGGATTTTGGGTTGTGGTAGTTGTTTTTCGCTATTGAGAAGAACTATTGGGAGATTTAGTGGGTTTGATGTGAGGCTTTGGTTAATTTGAAGCATGTTTATGGAGGGTGTTTCGGGTTAGGTTAATTTGTGAATGGTTTTGTAAGTGGTTTAGGTCTGTTTAGTGTTCACTGTGTTTGTAAGTCTGTTTTGTCTTGTGCTGTAATTAGGTTTAGTAAACTGTGGATATTTTTTTGGATGGTTAAAAAGCTAATTGGAAAAAGGATGGAGCAACTGAGTATGTAACTTTGAAAGAGAGTGGAGGGAAAGAAATACAAGTGAAAGTGAAATAGGAAGAAATTAGCAGCTGCAGCAGCTTTATTTTGCCTTACTCTCTAGTTTTTGAATGAGTGAATCACTTACTTTATTGAGTCCTGCAATTTGTTGGATAAATGTGATGGCATTAATGAAAGTAGGGATGCATGGATGAATTAGGGACCGTTTTCCATTTTCAAATGTATTTGAGTTTGAAAGTGTTGTTTACTAGGGTTGGATTATGAGATAAATTAAGTAGGATACCTTCCACACTCACCAGGGCGTTGAATTAGAGACAGATACAGCATCACACATGCTGAATGATTGGCCGGCTTATCACTTACTAGTATTACTCTTAAAGTATAACTAGTGAACATATACTATACCAAGCATATTAGCTGATTCCATGGCACAATTTGATACATGTGGTAATAAATTCTGTCTTTTTCCTGGAAGGCATTTACATCTATAGTTTCTTAAGTGATAGTGTGTTACTGTTCATCCTCTTAGATTTGAGGATTCTTTTAAGGTAGTACATGGCTAAGGTGGCTCAATATGTGTTCTGTTTCTGTAAGTTGGTAACCATATGATATGGGTTGTAACTAGTAATAGTGGTTTAGTCTCAAAATCCTTGTTCCTTGTTGATAAAGCAATAAAAAATGTGAAAGAGAAAGTTAAGAAACATATTAAGCAATCAACAACATGAACAGAGAAAGCTAAGAAAGATACTAAGACTTCATTAAGGTTTAGAAACTGCTGTTTAGGTTAGGTTGGTCATATGAACATGCAATACAGTCTTGTGACAGTTCTTTACTAGAAACTGCTGGATCTTTGCTAGGTGACACTTATTTTAAGTTTTTATAGAAATTTCTTTCTTTCTACACCACCTTACTATAAGCCTTACAATGTAAGGTGTTGCCAAGAATGGACTTCTCAGTAGTACATATCATTCTCTGTTATGGGTTTTAAATTTTCCTGTTGCAAAATGAATGTGCTATCATCAATAAACAGAAAACCAAGTCTACACGTGACAAATAAAACCAGTTGATAATTGTATAATGCTTGAGGTCAAATGTGAGCTATAACATTTCTAACAGGGAAATATATACACACACGCACACACACCTATATTACTGTTCTACAGTGTTACTATTTTCTTTTTAAATGCAAAAAATAGTTTATTGGCTACTGCTAACCTCCCTCTACCCTGTACTCCCCCCTCAACAAAATTTGCTCCCATCTGCAGCAAGCAGCAGCATGCCATACTGATTTGGATCAATCACCGTCAGCTTCAACATTAGAGTCAATGGAGCCCTTTTTTAGTGCAATTGTTAAGCCAGAATTCCTGAAGCACCAGGATGGTGATGTCAAGCTTTTAGTTGCAACATGGGTTTGTGAGATAACTCGGATCACTGCACCTGAAGCTCCATACAGTGATGATGTTCTAAAGGTGGCTTTCATTTACTCTGGTTATCTGATGATATACATTAATTTGTCATATTACTTATAACTTCAATTATAAGCAGCCTCTATCCTTTTACTGTTAGCCAAACATGAAGAGAAATTTAGTTGGGAACACAGTCTTCTTCATCCTAATCATTGTTAGATCACTTTTGCAGGACATCTTTTAGTTGATTGTGGGCACTTTTAGTGGTTTGAGGGATACAAGTGGTCCATCCTTTCACCAGAGAGTTACTGGATACTCTTGCAAAATATAGATCATGTGTTGTAATATTGGATCTTGAATGTGATGAACTGGTGAACGAAATGTTCAGTACTTTTTTTGCAGTTGCCAGGTTAGTTTATCACAGCCTTTCCCTCAATTATAGGTTTGGGCTCATGATATGGAGTTATATTGTATTGCTTAAAGTTTCTGCTATTTGGCTCCAAGATTGCAAACTTGAATTTTGTTGGTGTAAAAAAAAAGAGAGAGAAAAGGAACTAAAGATAATTAGACAAAAAGAAGCTTACTTGGAGAGGCAATTGTTGTAATTCTGAAATTTGAAACTAATATCCATTCTTTTGCTCTTTGTCCTGCGTTTGTTGTTGGAAAGCTGCTTGCAGGCAGCCCTAGCCTGCCATAGTTGTGGCCTAGAGCTGCTTTAAATGCAGCCTCAAGAGGTGGGGGAGGTGGCATTTAGTCCCACATTGACTAGAAACATAGCTTAAGTAGAACTTATAAAGCTTGGGAAGTCTTCATCTTACAAGTTGATTTTGTAGGGTTGAATTAGATCACAAATTCAAATTCTTAGACTTGTACATTCATTTTTTGTTTTTAATTATGGAATATTTTATGTGTGTTGCTCGCATATCACTGAGCCTGCAACTATGTTATGTATAACACTAGTTTTTGTGGACTTAGCTTGATTGCCTCTTGATTTTGTTGACTTTGTTTTATCTATGTTGTCGTTATTCTACCAGTTCTTTGTATTGTCTAATGTTGATTTATCAAGCATATGTATTGAGTAATACTTCTTTGTGATGTTAGAGCTTTGAAGTGTTAATCATGTGTAGTACTTTTTGAATGTGAATTTTTCTTGGGTACTTTTCTTGATTAAAGATCTTCTTTGGATTAATGAATGGTACTTGTGTACTTTATTTCATGCGCAGAGATGATCATCCAGAAAGTGTTCTGTCATCCATGCAAACTATAATGGCTGTACTTTTAGAAGAGAGTGAGGATGTCCATCAGGATCTTTTATCTATTGTACTGTCTGCATTAGATCGTGACAAAACAGTGAGTTATTTTTCTTATATTGTTTTCCTGTTATAGGAAGATAGCTGATGCTCTTGGAGGATGAATCTTGTCATTTGTATTATCTCTAATATTATATAGGAAACATGATTGTCTGGATATTCCTGATTGCAGGATGTTACTGGGGCCGCAAGGAAGCTCTCCATGAATGTCATACAGCAATCCATGGAGAAACTAGAACCAATCATTAAACAATTTTTGATATCATTAATGTCAGGAGACAGCATGGCAATGGAAAAGCAAGTTGAATACCATAAAGTTATCTATAATCTCTATTGCTTTTCTCCTCAGATCCTATCCGAAGTTCTACCTTATGTCACAGGAGAGCTAATGGTAAATACTGATTTGTTTTTCTAATGCTCTACACAGTTTCTAAAGTATCATTTATTTCCATCAAACAGACCTTGATGCCATTATTAAGATGTTTCATTATGTAATTTTTTTGTTATCATGTTATGCTTTATGAAATAGTGCACTTTAGAATTTGAGACACAAGACAGAAAACAAAGAAAGGGAATGGATTAGTTTTTGGGGTTGAGTTATCATAGATCTGATGTTGGGTCAGTCTCAGCTGTTGAAAAACCTACTTGGTCCTGCAACTTTCTGAATGCAATGTAAAAAGAAAAATCAGTCCTATAATCTTTACACTTTAGATGTCCAATCTTGGGTGTGAGGGGGTGTGCTGAGATTCCACACCAACTATATATATGACCAAAATAGAGCTTATAAAGGCTTGTGCAATAGTTACCTCATAAGCTAACTTTTAGAGTTGAGTTAGACCTCACCCAAATCCAACTCTCTAAGTAACTAACATTTCTAACAATCTAAACTCTTACTTTGTCTTTCTATTTACTACCCTTCTCCCCAAACAGTTTTTAATATCACCATCGCAAAGAGTCACTTATTCCCCCATCAAATTTAGCAAGTGTCATAGATTGTTATACTCCTGATTGCCATTCAAATTTGATGCCTGGGTTCTCATTTGTAATTGGAAATTTGCAGGCTGATCAGCTGGAAACTCGTTTGAAAGCAGTGAACTTGGTTGGCAATATAATTACTCTTCCTGGATCCTCCATTGCTGAAACATTTCAGCCTACATTTTCAGAGTTTTTAAAGAGATTGACTGATAGTGATTTTGGGGTTCGGACATCGGCCCTCAAGCATGTAAAGAGTTTTCTACTGTCATATCCTTTAAGGGCCAAAGCTCCTCAAATAATTTGTGAGTCCATTGGATACATGTACATGATATTCAGTCATAGGTTCTTCTTCTTCTATTATTATTATTATTATTATTATTATTATTTATATCTGCTAAATTAATCTTTATACAACCTTTTAGCTGCTCTTTGTGACCGGTTGCTGGATTTTGATGAAAATTTTCGAAAGCAAGTTGTGGATGTTATCTGCGATATGACTTGTCATACTCTAAATGCAGTCCCTCTTGAAACTGTGAAACTTGTTGCTGAGCAGCTTCATGATAAATCTGTATGTATACCTTTTAAAATCTAAATTACCCTTTTTCGAACATTCTCTTAACTCTGATAATTTTAACTCACTGCATCCCAATTCCTTGATTGGTTTTACATTTCCAGCTACTTGTTAAAAAGTATACCATGGAGAGATTGGCTGAGATATATCGAGTTTTTTTGCAAGAATAGTTCCAAGGCAGTTAATCCAAGTGAATATGACTGGATTCCAGGGAAGATCCTTAGATGTTTCTATGACAAAGATTTAAGGTGAAACACTGATGCTGCATAAGATATTTGATTATATCTTTGTCCTTATCTGCATCCTAGTCATTTTTTTGCAAGGGTTTTTGCTTTTGCATAAGTTGTTTGATGTTTTAAGACATAGGTAGAATAAACCGTCACTGTTATTTGAGAATAGAATAAGGACTGAACTGTTATTTTCTTAAAATTAATTTTATTTGTAATTTTGAATACACTATTGTGACAAAATGCTTCTCTGAATATGATCACCAAACAAAAAATACTAAGGAAATATTTACAAGGTTCATCTGAAGCTACATAATCTTCAGTTTAACTCTTCAGATTTATTGAGAAAGCCGATGCGTATTAAAACTTAATATAACACCACTAATTACAGCTTCTTATCTTATATGCTGAATATTTTTTAATGTGAGGTTGAGGTTTTGATCTCAGATTAAATAATCAAATATTATACCATGTGCCTAAGTTTATATTGATAATTTGTTAGATGTCTCTTTATGAATAAATTCTTTAATTTAATTTTGATTCACTATCAATATAAGAAAGGTTTGTACTTGCATCAATGATGTATTGCCACATAATTAGTGACTTTAACTTCTCAAGTTATGCTTAACATGGTCAAACTCATTAAATAAGGTACTAATATGATATTAGTCTGTTGTGAAAAATAATGTAAAAAGACGGTGCATCAAATTTAAAATCTCTATTTTTATTTAGAGAATACTAAGATTGAAATAGTTGTAAAATTTTAAATGACTAAATGACTATCCACGACTTTCTATTTTTCAAGATGAAGTTTATTTAATTAATTATATTGTGGATAGACAAAAACATTTAACTCAATATTTACCACAATACCATATAGGTTAGTATGTTGTGTTGTATAGATCCTAACTCTTTGGTGCAATATTAATGAAAGAAATTTAACATATCCTCCTAATACTGGATAAAGTTTTAAGTGACCAAGACAATGCATTTAATATGTTGGGAACATAAAAAATAATCCATTACTTTCTTCACTTAGTAATTAGGAAGATTATTAGGATGATTTTAAACTATTCATGATTAAAAATAGAATTAATAAAGAAATTCAATTGATCCCTCCTTATAGCCTATCGACTTTCATCATTCAGAATTGTCGTACTAGGTCAGACTTTCAAGTTGTCCATTGCTTTGTTTTTCTATGTACTTTAAAATGGACAGAGATGGATGTCTTAGTAGTGAAAACTGTTTAGTAGTCCACCAAGTTTTAATTTCTTTTTCCTTTTTGGTATTGTCTATTTTTTTTTTCAGCGAAATGTTCTAGTTACTGATATTACTTTTGTTCACTTCATCCTGCAGATCAGATACCGTTGAATCTATTCTCTGTGGGTCCCTGTTTCCATCAGAGTTTTCCATCAATGATATTGTGAAACGTTGGGTTGAGATCTTCTCTGGAATTGATGAAGTTCAGGTCAAGGCTCTTGAAAAGATACTTGAGCAAAAACAAAGGTAAGCTTTTTTGACCAATGTAACGACATGTACTCCTTCTTGTATCTGACATTTTCAGTTATGGAGGTGCAACTTTGGAACCAGGTTACAGGAAGAGATGCAAAAATATCTAGCTCTGAGACAGGTTAGTCAGGTAGGTTACCTTATATGCAGAAACTTGTAGATATGCTGGAGAAGAAAACACATCTACCAGCAGTGTTGCAGTCTCTGGGGTGTATAGCACAGACTGCAATGCCTGTATTTGAAACTAGAGAGAGTGAAATTGAGGAATTTATAATGAACAAGATTCTGAAAAGTGATAATGTAAGCTTTTCAAATTCTAATATGGCTCCTTTATAAGATAAGCATGGATGTGGTTAATTTATATTTTAATGGTTGTTTCACGGTTTCAGAAAGAAGGTCACTCAAGAATATCTTGGGATGATAAATGTGATCTTTGTGTTTTGAAGGTAGGAAAATGTTCTATTCTATAATTTTAGATACTTTGGATAGTGCTTCAAAGTTTACCATTTTGACCTTTTCTCTCTCTCTCTCTCTTTTTCTTTCTTTGCTGCAGATATATGGCATCAAAGCTACTTGCCAGTCAAAGATGCTCATGTTCGTACTGGTATACGGTCTTCTGGCTATCCTGAGAAACATGCTGTCTTATGGTGAAATATCAAAGGACCTACGGTCAAGGTATATCAGCTTCACGGAGCTATACATTTTAATTAATTTATCTGAAAATTGTCAGTTTTTCTCTTTTTCATTTCACATTGTTTCTGGGGTTTAGATACTCTGTACTCATATATGCCATCTTGCAGTTCAGTTGATAAGGCTCATTTGAGGCTTGCTTCTGCAAAGGCAGTGCTACGTTTGTCAAGGCTTTGGGATCATAAGATACATGTTGATTTTTTCCACTTAACTTTAAGAGCAACAGAGGTGTGTCCCTCCTTTAGTGTACTTTATTTCTTCTTCTGCATTTATAATGTGCTCACCACATTACCAAGTCACAATTTTACGTTTACCTTTCTAGGCTATATGGTTGGCATATTTTCTTTCACCTTTGTAAAGTCCTCATTGTTTTGTAGTCAAGTTTGTGAAATTATCAAAGGCAAAAGGTGACTTATGAATTGATCTTCATACTTTGTATATAAAGAGGGTTCTATAAGTTGTATGTCATTGTTTTGGTTCCTATCTTGTAGAATATTGAAACTGCTGGTGATGTTGTCACAATAACACAGATTTATTGGCATTATACATCTTAAATTTCATTCAGTATTCACTATGGACATTCTCTTTATGATCTTTCTCCTTGTCTTGTATTATCTGTCAACTGAAAAATAATACCAAATTCAACCAATCAATTCGTCACGAACTGTCTTACTTTTTCTTCCTACATTCGAAGATATTCAGAGTATTGATAACAATTTTCTCTTAGGTGTTATGAAGCAGAACTAAAGCGTGAAGAGAGAACGGCATCCTGTTAACTGGAGGGAGAAACACACCCTTTATCCTGTGAGTAAACAGATTTTTTTCTACTTTTTTTGTAATTTTACAAATTTTATTTTTTAATTTTTGTGAATTTTAATGTTTTTGCCTATTTATATGCAAAAATTTTAAAAATAAAACATTGGTTTATTATATTTTTGCGAAATGACATCGGCATTTTGTTACAAGATGTTAAATGTTGATTTTATTTTAAACTTTTTTACCGAAACATTAAAATTCACAAAAATTAAAAAATATGATGCTAAATACACTTAATGACACATTTTAGATAAGATGTATAAATTTTATTAGTTTGCATCATATTTTTTTAGAGTTTAGGAGTAGGTATAAATAAAATTATTTGATTTGATTTCTCTCACTTATGCTTAATATTTTTATGTTTGATTTGTTTTTTCATGACATATATTCACATTTTTATATATACTTTTTTACACATTTCTCATTCACACTTTTTCATGTTGGTACATTTTTTATTCATTAAATATTTTATTATTAATTATTAATATACACCATTTTTTTTTTGCATTTTCATAAGGAGATGGTAATTAAACAAAAATGAAAAATTACCATATTTTGTGAATTTTACATTATATTTTTTTGTGTAATTCTACCATTTTATTTTTTAAGTTTTGTAAATTTTATATTTTCGTTAATTTGTATGAAAAAAGTTTAAAAAATAAAACAAGATTTATCACCAGTTTTTGTGAAATGACATAGTCATTTTGTTATAGATTAATGAAACATTAAAATTTAAAAAAATTGAAAAATATGATTGTAAATATACTTAATAATAAATTTTAAATAACATGTATAAAATTTATTAGTTTACGCCATATTTTTATAAAGTTTAAGAAAAGGTATAAAAAAATTATTTAATTTTATTTTGAGAACTTTTAATTGAGATTCACATGTTTAATTTTGTTTTTTCTTTATTAATTTTTTGGTATGTTTTTATAAACACATTTTTTCCACGTTTGTACATTTTTAATTCATTAAATATTTTATTACTAATTATTAATAAACAACATTTTTATACTTTTTATAAGGAATTGGTAATTGAACGAAAATGAAAAATTATTGTATTTTCTAAATTTTACTTATACATCATTTGGGTAATTTTAAAATTTTATTTTTTAACTTTTGTGATTTTTGATGTTTCCGTTAATATGTATGAAAAAAGTTTAAAAAATAAAACAATATCGATTTATTACGAAATGACACCGTCATTTTGTTACGAGTTGACGTAGTTTCTATTTTAAACTTATTTGTTATAAATTAATGAAACATTAAAATTTAAAAAAATTGAAAAATATGATTGTAAATATACTTAATGACACATTTTAGATAACATGTATAAAATTTATTAGTCTACAACATATTTTATTTGGAGCTTAGTTGAAGGTATAAATAAAATTATTTTATTTCATTTCTCTAGTTTAATATTTTTATGTTTGATTTGTTTTTTTACTTATTATTTATTTGGGAGGGCGTATATCTACATTTTTATTTGTATTTTTCTTTTACACATTTTTCAATCACATTTTTCAATGTTAGTACATATTTTATTCATTAAATATTTTATTACTAATTATTATTAGACAATCTTTTTTTATACTTTTTGATAAAGAATTTGTAATTGAAAGAAGGTGAAAAATTATAATATTATTTTAAATTTTACTTCTAATTTTTTGGGTAATTTTTCAACTTTTTTAACTTTGAAAGTGACATGAACTTGAACCTTTGAACTTGTGGCTCTTATTCATTGACTTGTAGAACACTCTAATGTGGTTGAACTTCCTCTTCAAGTTTCCCTAAGCCTATAAATAGCCAAAAACGAAAATTATAAGGAACATTTGACCAATTGAATAAAACTTTGAGTTTTGTGAGAGATAAGTCTCTTGTCTTCCTTAGGAAGGTTTCTTGAATATTATCAATGGATCCTCATCTCCATTGTGGCAGTTCCTCCTAGGCTTATTGGCCATGCCATGGCACCTTTCTCTTCATTCCTTACCACCCCTCCATTTTATCTTTTGATTTCTTATGTGTTCCATTGAAGCTTGTTTGGAGATAGTTGAAGAAGGTAGATTGGGAACTTCAAGGTTTCCTTGGAGATTTCTCTAAGGAGGCCTCTATCAAGTGGTATCATGAGCTTGTTGTCTTCTTCAATGGGTTTTCTTCAAATGGTTAGTAATGGGTTTTCCCAAACTTCCTAGTTTTCCCTTGAGTTTTTCATGTTCTATGTCTTCTTTGAGTAGTCTAGTCTTTGTTTCCTTGAGTTGTCTCAATTTTGTTCGGTTGGTTTGTGTCTAAGCATGCTTTTCTTCTTTGTTTCCTCTTCAAACCGTGGGTTTCCATGGCTATGCATGCTTGTCTTAAAGTTTTACTCATAGTTTCTTTAGCTTCCATAACAAGTTTCATTGTTCTAGAGTAACTTTCTTTGTAAGCTTCATTGTTTGAGGTGTTTTCTTGTAGTTTTGTTTAGTCCTTGTTATCTTCTCTTCTTAACCGTGAGTTTACATGTTTTTGAAGTTTCATGTGCTGCACCATTTTTGATTTGGGTTTCATGTTTTACATAGGTTTCAAGTGTTAGAAGAAACTTCTAGTGTAAGATTCACATGAACATGCAATTGGTTAGCTTCTAGAGCACTCTTTTGGTCCAATTTGTGTAACCCTTTGGGGTTTTCGTTTTGGGTACTTGAAATTGAACTTGGATGTTGCTCATCTTCATATTGTGGTTTCGGTCCAGCCATACATAGTGTGTGCAAAAGATACAAAATCAAAATAAAGAAAAGAAACAAGTGAGAAAAACGAAAGAAAGAAAAATAGTAGTGAAAAGAAAAATATATTGGTTCAAAGAGAGAATCAAGTGAATGTGAACCATACAAAAACAAAATGAAAGGAATCCAAACAACAAAAGTTTGATTAAAAAGTGTAAGGAATTGATCATTAGACACACCCTTGGACCTTGTTTTGAGCACACATCATTCAAGTTGAATTTCTAGTGCAAGTTGCCTTTGGACTTGAGTGTGTAGTTTTGACTTTGGGTGTAATTTTCACTTTAGCACTTGTACTGCACTTGCTGGATTGTGTTAATGCTATTACTACGTGAGCCTTGTATTGCAACTGGTTTGAATTTTTAGAAGGCTAGATATTTATAGAACATAGTTTAAATTCGGTCGCTACGTTTCTGCTTCGTTGCTGTCCAGTTTTGGTGCACATAGTATTGCTCTCGGTTTTGGTTTGTTTTTCCCTGCAAATACATGCTAAATTGTTGTCCATATATGTGCCAATGTCTCACCAAAGTTTACTCCACATTTGAGTAGCCATTCTTTCATTTTTGAGCTTTTTATTGCTTGTCTTCCTTGGACTCCTAGTTTTGTCTTTGAGTTTTTGTCTCCTTGGACTTCTTAAGCCTAGCTTGGGTGCTGTTCCTCTTTCACATTGGTTTGATAAGGACTTGATAATTGATTAGAGAATAATTCCTAAGTGAGAACCAAGAGATAGAGAGGAAAAAGGCAAGAGAGATTCATTAGAGAAAAAGCCACTAAGTGTGAAACACGAGTGTGAGTAGATACACTTAGAGAGTGGTGAGTTCCTTTATTTCCTATTATATTTTCTTGTGTACTAACCTTTTCTTGCAGCAATGGCTAGTACTCCTAGTGTTGGTAATGACCTATCACCAAAGACTTTAAAGATGATGGATGTGTTGATGAGTAGGTTGAATACTAACTTGGAGGAGAAATTCGGTAAGTTTGGAAGGAAGTGGGAGAGTGAGAGATGGGTTAGTGGCGAGTCTGGTAGGAATAGAGAGGAAGAAGAGAGGAGAAATAAAGAAGAGATTGGTAGGAGGGAAAGAGAAGAAAATGAGAGAAGAGACGGGAGAAGGAGAGAAAACAATAGGAGAAAAGAAGAAAAATGATGAGGAAACAGAAGAATGAGTGCGTACGACATGTCTTGTGTTGTTCATGGATTGACAGCTTATTTTGTATCAATAAACATCTATTTTTATCTGAAGTGGGTTCAATGTGAAGCATGGCAACATCAAATTTGTGCCTTATCTTTTTAGTGGCACTGAAGAGGAGCTGGTGAATTTACTTAAGGATAATGATGATATGATTAAAGAGGGTGTTTTGAATATTTTGGCAAAGGCTGGTGGTACTATTCGTGAACAGCTCGCAGTTACATCAAGGTGCCACTTCTAATTTGATGACTCTTTTAGATACATTTTCTTTTACAATATTCTCATTGCTTCTTATTTTAGGTAATTCTGTAGACCTTATAATGGAGAGAGTATACTGTTAAGTTTGATAACTCTGTTAAATCCATTTTCTTTTACAATATTGTTACTGCTCCTTGTTACATGCAGTTCTGTAGACCTTATGTTGGAGAGACTGTGTTTAGAAGTTAGTCAGAGACAGGCCAAGTATGCTGTGCATGCTCTAGCTGCAATAACAAAGGATGATGGGCTCAAGTCCCTTTCGGTTCTGTACAAGGTTTCATATATTTAATTTATTTGTTACTGGATGACTGTATCTTCCTTGGTGGTAGTGCTAATTACACGTAAACAATTGGTTGAAAAATTACATGTACCTCTCATGCTCTGTCTTTTTTATTTTCAAGTAGACTGTATGGTTTGTACATAATAGTAGGGGATGTATGTGTGATTTCTTGAAATGTAAAGGTGTCAAAGTATAAGAACAATAAATGATGCATGGGAAGTAGGTCTACTTTTCCAACCAAGTAGGAAGTGTAATTTGGATCTCAAAGGAAGTAGGTGTGATTTTCCCTGTATTTCTAATTTTTTTTTTGTCTGATTGTTCTCACCTTATATGCAGAGACTTGTAGATATGCTGGAGAAGAAAACACATCTACCTGCAGTGTTGCAGTCTCTGGGGTGTATAGCACAGACTGCAATGCCTGTATTTGAAACTAGAGAGAGTGAGATTGAGGAATTTATAATGAACAAGATTCTGAAAAGTGATAGTGTAAGCTTTTCAAATTCTAATATTGGCTCCTTTATAAGATAAGCATGGATGTGGTTAATTTCTATTTTAATGGTTGTTTCACGGTTTCAGAAAGAAGGCCACTCAAGAATATCTTGGGATGATAAAAGTGATCTTTGTGTTTTGAAAGTAGGAAAATGTTGTATTCTATATTTTTAGATACTTTGGATAGTGCTTCAAAGTTTGCCGTTTTGACCTTTTCTCTCTGTCTCTCTTTTTCTTTCTTTGCTGCAGATATATTGCAACAAAACCATTGTGAAAAACTACTTGCCAGTCAAAGATGCTCATGTTCGTACTGGTATAGACGGTCTTCTGGCTATCCTGAGAAACATGCTTTCTTTTGGTGAAATATCAAAGGACCTACAGTCAAGGTATGTCAGCTTCACGGAGCTATACATTTTAATTAATTTATCTGAAAATTGTTCTCTTTTTCATTTCACATTGTTTCTGGGGTTTAGATACTCTGTACTCATATATGCCATCTTGCAGCTCAGTTGATAAGGCTCATTTGAGGCTTGCTTCTGCAAAGGCAGTACTACGTTTGTCAAGGCTTTGGGATCATAAGATACTTGTTGATATTTTCCACTTAACTTTAAGAGCAACAGAGGTGTGTCCATACTTTAGTGTACTTTATTTCTTCTTCTGCATTTATGATGTGCTCAGCACTTTACTTTACTTGTACCTTTCTAGGCCAAAATTGGTTTTTGAACTTTTCATTCCAATGTAGAAATAACTGCTTCTCTGTCTTCTTTTCGGTCTGATCTGATAGATTAGCTTCCCTCAAGCCAAGAAGGTTTTCTTAGGCAAAGTTCATCAGTATATAAAAGCCAACCATTTAGATGCCAAATATGCACGTGCCATTATATTCAACATATTTGGATCCAAGGATTCCTGGCCAGAGGAGTTTGCAGAGGTAATATTTTGATTGGTTCAATCTTTTTTGCAATTGCAAACTTTTCAGCTTTGACATCAATATTTTTGTTTTTATGACATCTTGTTCTAATGCAGGACAAGCAGAATCTGGATGACATTATTCACATGCATCACCAAGCAAGGCAGCTTTCTGGGCAATCAGATGCAAACTCCTTGACTATGTACCCTGAATACATCCTTCCATACCTAGTTCATGCCCTTGCTAACATATGCTGCCCCAATATTGATGAGTGCAGGTACTATCTTACCCATGCAGGGCATCTCTATACTAGATTCATATTTAGCCCATGTTTTGGCACATTTTTATTTTGAGAAATAATCACTTTTTTTTTTAACGTTCTTGGGAACCTGCAAAACTCAAGTGATTATTTATCCAAAATAAGCTAATTGAAAAGTGCATTTAGACATTCTTTTAAAACTGGTTCAAACGAGACTTGTAAAATGCTTATTGATAGTTGTATGCAGATTTAAAAATAAAGTAAGGCACATGCTTTTGCTGAAAGTTTGCCTTTGTGCAGTTTATGGAAAAAGTTCAGATAATCTTAGCTTGGAATAATTTTAAAATCCACACTTGCATTAAAGGTTTTTGATTTCATAAGTTCTGGTGTCTATTTATAGTTTATTTGCCCTGTTTGAACGCCATAAGCACTTAAGGTCTGTTTGCATAGTTTTTTTTTTGGCTGTAATGCAAATTTATCTATTTTACTAATTTATTGTACTGATTTTGTTAACTGTTGATGATGTTTCTGAAAATGATTGTGGCTTGTATCTTGGGCTGATACCTATAGATTTAGTTTGTACAGCTTCAAAATATGGGATATGTGGGGTACTCTCATTCTTACAGAATTTTTATCCTGTCCTGAATTTCCAGGCAGTTACACCTGATACTATTACTGCTAGTTCTAAGAGATGATGGTGTCAAGTCAGAAGTAGCTATTAACAAAGAGAAGGAAATTATATCTGCCTGATTTGCAAGGATTGTCTCCTTCAGTTTCTCTACCTCCAACGCTATACAAAGTGTGTGAGAAGGAAACTGACACCATGGTATTCTCATTTCTTGTCACATTGTATACTTCCCTTCTGGTATGCTAAATTGCCAAGTGTTACTTTCTCGTGCTATACAAATGCCCCTCAAATAGTTGCTAATAATTTTGAATGTCTGTGTTTTAAATTTTAAGTTGTAGATTTTGTTGTTACTTTAGGTCAACACAAGGTACAGGTACTTGATATTTTTATTTAATCACACTTTTGTGATGTTGGAGATCTGATATAGACATTTGCATAATTAGTTAGAAGACATTTCCCTGTGATTATATGGTCAGTAGAATGTGAATTGGGTTGTTTTCATAAGCTTTATTATATACATAAAACTTGAGTTTGTAGTCATCTTCATAGACATTTGAACATATATTTAAGATCTTGGATATTTCAAATGGTTATTAGTGTCATTTATTTCATTTGGCAGGTAAGCGAAGTGAAATCCTGGTTGGCTGATAAAAGTGCCTTGGCTCACTTCGAATCACTTGAATTAGACATGGTATGTTTGATGCAAATTGTGAAGTTAAAAAGCGACTTTAGTGCTTCATAAATCTTGGTCATGTGATAATGTTTCTTCCATATGTCAGGCTCCATCTCAATTAGCTGGGGATGATGCTTTAAAGGACAGTGAAAAAGACCAAAACGAAATGCCTCTTGGAAAAATAATAAAGGACATAAAATCCAGGGGAACCAAGGGCAAAAGAGTGAAAAAGAAAAAGGCCGTGCCAGCTGAAACAAAAAAAGGCCGAAAATGATATTGACATCTTAAATATGGTCAGAGAAATTAATTTAGACAACTTGGGATTATCCACTAATTTTGAATCAAGTAATGGTCCTGAAAATTCATCGAGTAAGAAGTTGCAGAAGGATCTGGAGAGTGCAACAATTAAAAAACGAAAACCAGAAGAAGTAACCCTTGTTCCAGTGCCTAAACGTAAGCGGTCGTCCTTTGCCCATGGAAAATCAAGGTCAAGTAGTACTCCACCTATGGCTCCTCCAAGAGTTTCTGAAGACATCTCTGGAGTGAAGTTGCTGTCGAGTGCAAAATTTACCCCTGATACAGGTAGCAAAACTAAGCAAAGAAAAAAGGTTAAAGGCAATGAGCCCTCAATAGAAGCAAAAGTTAAGGCCTCCAAGAGCTATCATGACAATGACTCCGACAGATCTGAAGAGCATGACATGAAGGTAAAATCTTACTGTCACACAGATTTGTACATTAGGATCTTAGAGTTGAATTTTCAGTGTTGTAGACTTCTTATTTTCTGCCTCTTGCAGAGTCCTGATAATTCAAAGCCAACTAGCAAGACTAAAAGTGGCAATCTCAAGTCATCCGCGGGATCAGCTAAAAAGCTGAAAAGAAAAAGTATAGGAGGATTGGCCAAGGTATTTTGTAGTTGTTCTCATTGAGTAGTGTACAACAAAGGATGGTGAAAGTGAAGCAGAAGATCTAATCGGTCGCAGAATTAAAGTTTGGTGACCTTTGGATAAGGAGTAAGTGCTTATATTAAATTTTCAGAGATCAGTTGTAGAAACAAAACCTCATTTTTTAAATACTTTTAGTCATGTTATAAGCGTTTTGATCACATTCTCTAAAGATGACTCATGGGTTTCGCTGCTTCCTTTGACTGTTTTATTCTTAGTTTGCCACTTAGATTTTCATGTTTTATTTGTTCTGATTAATTACATTAAATTTTTGCTGGCTCTGGGTTAATTATTAGTGTATGGCTTTCTACCATCTAATGTGCTTCTTGTACGCTTTCTTTAAACTGTAGAAACAAATTTTGAAAATCCCGAATTTCTTCTAGTATTCCTAGGATTTCTGATTAAAGTTCCAATGGGTGGATTGATGTTCTGCAGATTTTATGAAGGCACTGTCAAGTCTTATGACACTTCAAAGAGGAAACATGTGGTAAGTTGACACCTGAATCAGTGCAAAGTTATTCGGCCTAGTTACTTAGAATTCTGACACAAATGTACTGTTGCATGTCATGTGGAAGATATTATACAATGATGAGGATGTTGAAGTGCTCTGTTTGGAAAAGGAGCGATGGAAGCTTATTGACAAGGGTGGCAAACCTAATAAGGTCTCTAATTTTCCATTACTCTTCCTTCTTTCTTTGAAGCAGTTCTTTTATTCTGCTGTTTCCACTAAAAGATATTGAATATCTTTGAAGTTTCATTCATATTTATATTATGATTTTTCCAGAGACCAAAGCCCTCAAAAACTCTCTTCCTGTGAAGTGTAAGTAAGTATTCCCTTTACAAATTAGTTTAGTTTAGTATTTGGAGGAATATGTTTCATTACATTTGAATATGAAAATTTCTTTAATATTTTTGAAGAAGTTGAATGTTCATCTGCGTAAAAGTGCGTTGTGTGTTTTTCTGTTTTATTTCTTCTTGCTTAATTGAATGTCTTGTACCCCATTCTGAATATGCTGTCTTGCTTTTGTGGGTTGTTTTTCTTGATTGTTTTATAGGTCTACTGGGAAGAAGCAGAGAAGTTCCACTGGTTAAGCAAGTAAAAAGACAAAAAAAATGTCAGTCAGAAAAATGAGATTATATTGTACATTTATGATTTTATCCAGTGTTCTATCATTATAACTTGTATGATTTTGTTGTTTAGAGTTAATGGTAAGCAATCTCCTAGCAAGCATGTAAAACGCGGACAAAAAGGTGCATCAAAAATTAATTTTCTCAAGAGGATACTAAAGAGGATTCCAAGTTATCAAACCCTGAAGATTCCATTGTATCTAAAGCTGAGATTAACACAGGTAATGTAATTTGAAAGATATAATGCATCTATTGACTTTCATATACTTCTCCTGATTGATTACATGTGATGATGTTTGCTTGTATTTATGCAAATTTGTACTGGATTTAATGCTTCAGGACATGTGAAAACCCGGAAGTTATATTTTAATGCAAATTTATGAAATAATAAAAAGAACATTTGTACAAGATAAAACTTAAATATTACTCTCTCATCCCCTAGCAGGTAGTATATCTCCAGGCTTGCTTAGGTGTTTGTTTTGGTATAATAGTTGCATGTCACGCTTACATGGTCTAACCCAGGAGTGTCCTTTCTGTGAATAATTTCTTAATTTCTTTTTACAAAATATGTCAACTATTAAGTTTAAATGTACTCTCCGTTCAGATAAATATAGTCTTAATGTCAGAAAGGAACTGCGATATGGCATGTCATACTCTAAATCCAGTCCCTCTTGAAACTGTGAAACTTGTTGCTGAGCAGCTTCATGATAAATCTGTATGTATACCTTTTAAAATCTAAATTACCCTTTTTCGAACATTCTCTTAACTCTGATAATTTTAACTCACTGCATCCCAATTCCTTGTTTAGTTTTACATTTCCAGCTACTTGTTAAAAAGTATACCATGGAGAGATTGGCTGAGATATATCGAGTTTTTTGCAAGAATAGTTCCAAGGCAGTTAATCCAAGTGAATATGACTGGATTCCAGGGAAGATCCTTAGATGTTTCTATGACAAAGATTTAAGGTGAAACACTGATGCTGCATAAGATATTTGATTATATCTTTGTCCTTATCTGCATCCTAGTCATTTTTTTTGCAAGGGTTTTTGCTTTTCCATAAGTTATTTGATGTTTTAAGACATAGGTAGAATAAACCATCACTGTTATTTGATAATAGAATAAGGACTGAACTGTTATTTTCTAAAAATTAATTTTATTTGTAATTTTGAATACACTATTGTGACAAAATGCTTCTCTGAATATGATCACCAAACAAAAAATACTAAGGAAATATTTACAAGGTTCATCTGAAGCTACATAATCTTCAGTTTAACTTTTCAGATTTATTGAGAAAGTCGGTGCATATTAAAACTTAATATAACACCACTAATTACAGCTTCTTATCTTATATGCTGAATATTTTTTAATGTGAGGTTGAGGTTTTGATCTCAGATTAAATAATCAAATATTATACCATGTGCCTAAGTTTATATTGATAATTTGTTAGATGTTTCTTTATGAATAAATTCTTTAATTTAATTTTGATTCACTATCAATATAAGAAAGGTTTGTACTTGCATCAATGATGTATTGCCACATAATTAGTGACTTTAACTTCTCAAGTTATGCTTAACATGGTCAAACTCATTAAATAAGGTACTAATATGATATTAGTATGTTGTGAAAAATAATGTAAAAAGACGGTGCATCAAATTTAAAATCTGTATTTTTATTTAGAGAATACTAAGATTGAAATAGTTGTAAAATTTTAAATGACTAAATGACTATCCACGACTTTCTATTTTTCAAGATGAAGTTTATTTAATTAATTATATTGTGGATAGACAAAAACATTTAACTCAATATTTACCACAATACCATATAGGTTAGTATGTTGTGTTGTATAGATCCTAACTCTTTGGTGCAATATTAATGAAAGAAATTTAACATATCCTCCTAATACTGGATAAAGTTTTAAGTGACCAAGACAATTCATTTAATATGTTGGGAACATAAAAAATAATCCATTACTTTCTTCACTTAGTAATTAGGAAGATTATTAGGATGATTTTAAACTATTCATGATTAAAAATAGAATTAATAGAGAAATTCAATTGACCCCTCCTTATAGCCTATCGACTTTCATCATTCAGAATTGTCGTACTAGGTCAGACTTTCAAGTTGTCCATTGCTTTGTTTTTCTATGTACTTTAGAATGGACAGAGATGGATGTCTTAGCAGTGAAAACTGTTTAGTAGTCCACCAAGTTTTGATTTCTTTTTCCTTTTTGGTATTGTCTATTTTTTTTTTTCATCAAAATGTTCTAGTTACTGATATTACTTTTGTTCACTTCATCCTGCAGATCAGATACAGTTGAATCTATTCTCTGTGGGTCCCTGTTTCTATCAGAGTTTTCCATCAATGATATTGTGAAACGTTGGGTTGAGATCTTCTCTGGAATTGATGAAGTTCAGGTCAAGGCTCTTGAAAAGATACTTGAGCAAAAATAAAGGTAAGCTTTTTTGACCAATATAACGACATGTACTCCTTCTTGTATCTGACATTTTCAGTTATCGTGGTGCAACTTTGGAACCAGGTTACAGGAAGAGATGCAAAAGTATCTAGCTCTGAGACAGGTTGGTCAGGTAGGTTACCTTGGAAGTTAGAAGATAGACGTTGAAAGGAAATTTGAAGGGAAAAGGGATTGATTTCTTTTAAATGCTGGGAAAAGACACTCCTGAGGTCCAAAAGAAGATCGCATTCTGCTTCTGTGCAATGTCACGTTCATTTGCTGACCCAGTAAAGGCTGAAGAGAGTTTCCAGATTTTTTATCAATTACAAGATGCTAGTATCTGGAAAATTTTCACAGATATTGTTGATCCAAATACTAGCTTCCATCAAACTCGTGAATACCGGGTAATACAGTCTGAAACTGATACATATGGTTTTGGAGATGCAGATTGGGGAAATCATAGTTACAAACTGCTAGGGAATTAATCTTTGAGGTGAAGCTATGTGAATTGAATATTGAATCTTTAAGGTTTATACCCAAATCCATTTCCTGTGGGATATATTTATAAGCTTCAGAACTTGTTGCTAATGCATTTTACACATGTCTCAGTATAGGATTTTCAGTTACTTGTATGAACTTTTTTAAGAAGTTTCCAGTTAGATGATCTGCATAGATGTAAACACTGTAATTTTAATGAGTTATTCAACTTTAGAAGTCTATTAGGAGCCAGGAGAGTAGTATTTGAACAATCAAACGGTAATATCTCATTATGATTTGACTAACTGCTCTTATGTTTCTTTTTCTAATTATGAATGTTGTTTGTTTATCTACTTTTTATCTCCAGGATGATTTGCTTAAAATACTTGGTGAAAAACATCAGCTCTATGAATTTCTGAGTACCTTTTATATAAAGTGTTCCTATTTGCTTTTCAACAAGGAGCATGTAAAAGCTATTCTTTCAGAAATCATCACACATAAGTCCGCAGAGAGTGATCATCATACACAGTCTTGTATGAATATATTAGTGGTAAGAATATGCCATTTCTAGGTTTTTAACTCATTGCTGGATATTTTTATTATGTATTATATATTGTATACTCTAAATCATATGCTTTAGTTCATTGTGTTGGGGGGGGGGGGGGTGGGGGGCAAAGAAAGAGTTTCTAAACTTTTCTATATGCTTGTTCGGATTTGAGAAGGCCAATGAATGATTTTCTTGATATATCTAACACAATTCGATGTGTGGAACCCTTTTAAGCTTAAACTGTAGAGATAGCACAATCCTGTCAATACCATGATTTGAGTTTAGATTGAGGGAATGGAGTGTCAAGAATTGTGCTTTTTGTTGAAAGAGGCATCAATACCATGTCATGAAGCACATTCATCTCTTATATTTAAGCTGTTTGGATCCGATAATGGTTTATCAATTCTTAAAACAGTGTTGTGATAGCTAGCTTGTATTCTTATAGTTCCCCCCTTTCAACTATTTCACGCACTTCTATGATCTTGTTATCAATCAGTGGCACGTTTTTAGTCATTTTGGACTGGAAATTTTGAAATATTGGAATCTCCTTTTCTAACTTTCTGGTTAACTTATGATGAAATGCAGAAATTTGCTCATTACTGTCCATATCTTTTTAGTGGCACTGAAGAAGAGCTGGTGAATTTACTTAAGGATAATGATTATATGATTAAAGAGGGTGTTTTGAATATTTTGGCAAAGGCTGGTGGTACTATTTGTGAACAGAGCTCGCAGTTACAACAAGGTGCCACTTTAAATTTGATAACTCTTTTAGATCCATTTTCTTTTACAATATTCTCATTGCTTCTTGTTTTAGGTAATTCTGTAGACCTTATAATGGAGGGAGTATACTGTTAAGTTTGATAACTCTGTTAAATCCATTTCCTTTTACAATATTGTTATTGCTCCTTGTTTCATGCAGTTCTGTAGACCTTATGTTGGAGAGACTATGTTTAGAAGGTAGTCGGAGACAGGCCAAGCATGTTGTGCATGCTCTAGCTGCAATAACAAAAGATGATGGCCTCAAGTCCCTTTCTGATCTTTACAAGGTTTCATATATTTAGTTTATTTGTTATTGGATGACTGTATCTTCCTTGGCGGTAGTGCAAATTACACGTAAACAATTGGTTGAAAAATTACATGTACCTCTCATGCTTTGTCTTTTTTATTTTCAAGTAGACTGTATGGTCTATAAATAATAGTAGGGGATGTATGTGTGATTTCTTGAAATGTAAAGGTGTCAAAGTATAAGAACAATAAATGATGCATGGGAAGTAGGTCTACTTTTCCAACCAAGTAGGAAGTGTAATTTGGATCTCAAAGGAAATAGGTGTGATTTTCCCTGTATTTCTAATTTTTATTTGACTGATTTTTCTCACCTTATATGCAGAGACTTGTTGATATGCTGGAGAAGAAAACACATCTACCTGTAGTGTTGCAGTCTCTGGGGTGTATAACACAGACTGCAATGCCTGTATTTGAAACTAGAGAGAGTGAAATTGAGGAATTTATAATGAACAAGATTCTGAAAAGTGATAGTGTAAGCTTTTCAAATTCTAATATGGCTCCTTTATAAGATAAGCATGGATGTGGTTAATATCTATTTTAATGGTTGTTTCACGGTTTCAGAAAGAAGGCCACTCAAGAATATCTTGGGATGATAAAAGTGATCTTTGTGTTTTGAAGGTAGGAAAATGTTCTATTCTATATTTTTAGATACTTTGGATAGTGCTTCAAAGTTTGCCATTTTGACCTTTTCTCTCTGTCTCTCTTTTTCTTTCTTTGCTGCAGATATACGGCATCAAAGCTACTTGCCAGTCAAAGATGCTCATGTTCGTACTGGTATAGACGGTCTTCTGGCTATCCTGAGAAACATGCTGTCTTATGGTGAAATATCAAAGGACCTACAGTCAAGGTATATCAGCTTCACGGAGCTATACATTTAATTAATTTATCTGAAAATTGTCAGTTTTTCTCTTTTTCATTTCACATTGTTTCTGGGGTTTAGATACTCTGTACTCATATATGCCATCTTGCAGTTCAGTTGATAAGGCTCATTTGAGGCTTGCTTCTGCAAAGGCAGTGCTGTGTTTGTCAAGGCTTTGGGATCGTAAGATACCTGTTGATATTTTCCACTTAACTTTAAGAGCAACAGAGGTGTGTCCCTCCTTTAGTGTACTTTATTTCTTCTTCTGCATTTATGATGTGCTCACCACATTACCAAGTCACAATTTTACCTTTACTTTTCTAGGCTATATGGTTGGCATATTTTCTTTCACCTTTGTAAAGTCCTCATTGTTTTGTAGTCAAGTTTGTGAAATTATCAAGGCAAAAGTTGACTTATGAATTGATCTTCATACTTTGTATATCATATATAAAGAGGGTTCTATAATTTGTATGTAATTGTTTTGGTTCCTATCTTGTAGAATATTGAAACTGCTGGTGATGTTGTCACAATAACGCAGATTTATTGGCATTATACATATTAAATTTCATTCAGTATTCACTATGGACATTCTCTTCATAATCTTTCTCCTTGTCTTATATTATCTGTCAATTGAACGATAATGTCAAATTCAACCAATCAATTCGTCACTAACTGTCTTACTTTTTCTTCCTATAGGTGTTATGAAGCAGAACTAAAGCGTGAAGAGCGAGAACGACATCCTGTTAACTAGATGGTGAAACACACCCTTTATCCTGTGAGTAAATAGATTTTTTCTATTTTTTGGTAATTTTACAAATTTTATTTTTTAATTTTTGTGAATTTTAACGTTTTTGCCTATTTATATGCAAAAATTTTAAAAATAAAACATCGGTTTATTATATTTTTGCGAAATTTTGTTACAAGATGTCAATGCTGATTTTATTTTAAACTTTTTTATTACAAATTAATGAAACATTAAAATTCACAAAAATTAAAAAATATGATGCCAAATACACTTAATGACACATTTTAGATAACATGTATAAAATTTATTAGTTTGTATCATATTTTAGATAACATTTTAGATAACATCGGTTTATTATATTTTTGCGAAATTTTGTTACAAGATGTCAATGCTGATTTTATTTTAAACTTTTTTATTACAAATTAATGAAACATTAAAATTCACAAAAATTAAAAAATATGATGCCAAATACACTTAATGACACATTTTAGATAACATGTATAAAATTTATTAGTTTGTATCATATTTTTTTAGAGCTTAGGAGTAGGTATAAATAAAATTGTTTGATTTAATTTCTCTAATTTAATATTTTTATGTTTGATTTGTTTTTTACTTATTATTTATTTGGGAGGACGTATATCTACATTTTTATTTGTATTTTTCTTTTACACATTTTTCAATCACATTTTTCAACGTTTGTACATATTTTATTCATTAAATTTTTGTTATACAACATTTTTATGATTTTGTAATCAAACGAAAACAAAAAATTATGATTATCTTTTAAATTTTACTTGTAAATTTTTTTAGTAATTTTATGATTTTTGTGAATTTTATTGTTTTCGATAATTTATATGAAAAATGTTTAAAAAATAAAATAATATTGATTTATTACCATTTTTTGCAAAATGACATTGTCATTTTGTAGTTTTTATTTTAAATTTTTTGTTACAAATTAAAGAAGCATTAAAATTTAAAAAAACTGAAATATATAATGGTATACTTAATGACACATTTTAGATAAAAAATATAGTTTGCATCATATTTTCTTAGATCTTAGCAGTAGGTATAAATAATATTATTTTATTTGATTTCTCTAATTTATACTTGAGTTTTATATGTTGGATTTGTTTTTTACTCATAGGACGGTTTATATCAGTTTTTTATTTTTATTTTTCATTTACTCATTTTTCAATTAAATTTTTTAAATATTTTATAAATATTTTATTACTAATTATTATTAGACAATATTTTTTATATTTTTTTATAATGAATTTGTAATCGAAGATAAAAATTATGTTATTATTTTAAATTTTACTTCTAAATTTTTGTGTAATTTTACAATTTTTTTAATTTTTGTGAATTAATGTATTCGTTAATTTGTATGAAAAAAGTTTAAAAAATAAAATAACATCGATTTATTATATTTTTTATGAAATGACATCTTACGTAGTTTTTATTTTGAACTTTTTTGTTACAAAGAAGCATGAAAACTTACAAAAATTAAAATATACAACAGTAAATATGAATGACACATTTTATTTTACAATTTTATTGTAATTTTATTGTACTTTTTATTTTTTTTCGATGATTTTCATTGATTTATATAATGAAAGTTTAAAAAATTAAACATTAATTTCTTACATTTTCTGAAATGACATCATCATTTTGTTACAAGTCAATGCTGATTTTATTTTAAATTTTTATGTTACAAATTAACGAAGCATTAAAATTTTAAAAAATTGAAAAATATGACATCAAATAAACATAATGTCACATTTTATATATCATTATAATTTTTTAGAACTTAGGAGAAGATATAAATAAAGTTATTTGATTTGATTTCTTCTCGTATGTTTAATTTGTTTTGTATTTTACTTATTATTTTTTTTTTGGGAGGGTTTATATTCACATTTTCAATTGCATTTTTTTTTACATAGTTTTCAATCACACTTTTCTTAATTCATGAAATATTTTAATTACTAATTTTTATTAGACAACTTTTTTTATACTTTTTGATAAGGAATTTTTAATTAAACGAAAATGAAAAACAATTAGACAACTGTGTATATTTGTGTTTGTATTCATTTTATCGTATCAATGTATTTATATATTTGTGTGTCTACTAATGTGCTTTTGTGTATTTTGCAGGAAAAATATTGGTATATGTCCACTTTTTATGTGTTATTATTTGTTTAATTGTGTGTTTGTCGATAGGGAAAATATTGGTATAAGTCCATTTTTTATGTGTTATTATTTGTTTAATTGTGTGTTTGTCCAATTATGTATATATCTAGTTCCGAGTATGTGATTTTGTGTTTGTCTAAATAACGAATATTTGAGTTTGTTCTATTATATGTGCGCACGAAGTATAATAAATGAGTTCTTTTGTGTTTCTAAAAGTCTATGATATGATTTTTCTAACATGTATGTGTTTGACTTTGTTTGTGTATTTTTCTCTATATATTTGTCTATATTATCCAATAAGTGTAACTATATTTGTGTTTCTACGACTAGGTTTATGTTTGTGTATCTATCAAACTGTGTTTTTGGTTTTATAATTATGTTTGTCTAATTAAGTATATGTGTTAGTCTAAATGTATATTTATGTACACATTAATTTTGATTTTTGTATATTTGTAATTATAATTGTGTTTGTCTGTTTACTTGTTTATTTATTCATATATTGTGTGTAGTTCTTTAACTGTATTTGTGGATATCATTTTGGATATGTTTGTACTTTGTTCAATGATACTTGTGCAAACCATTGTAGATTTATGTATATTTGTTCAATTATTTTTGTGCTTTTGTGTACGTGTGTTTGTCCAACTATGTGCTTTTATGGAGATTAATTTTTGTATGCTTGTGTTGGTATTTATGTATGCAATGATTTGTATTTGTGTTTTAATGTGTATGTCTTTGAGTCCTTTAAACTGTGTTTCTGTTTGTCTAATTATATTTGTTTAATTATGGTGTTTGTCTAATTTTGTGTATGAAAACGTGTATTTTTGTGTTAGTGCTTGCTTGTTAATATAATTATTTATTAAATTGTTGTGTATGTTTATTTTTTTTTTATTTATTTGTACCGTTGTTTATTTGTGTATAATTATTCATCTTTGTACTTTTTTGTTTAGATATGTGTTTTTGTGTTTGTGTTTGTGTTTGTATAATTGGTTTTTTTTTTTTTTGAAATGTTTTAGTGTATTACTAATTGTGTGTTTGATTTGCGTCCAAATATTTAAGTGTTTGTGTCATGCGTGTGTGTTTATCTGATAATATTCATGTTTGTATCTTTACGTTTGTAGATATGTTTGTATATTGTCATCTTTGTATTTGTGTTTTTGCGTGCGTTTTTTGGTGTGTTTGTCCAATAGTATATATGTTTGTATTTGTATAATTGTATTTTTGCTAAATTTTTTCAATGGATATCTATCCATTTTTGTGAGTGTAGGTTTTGTTATGTTTCTATGCGTGTGTTTGTAGATGTATCCTAATGTGTAACTCTTTTTTGGTTTATATGTAGTGTGTGTTTGTCCAACTTGTCCAATTATGTGTATTCAGCGATTTTAATTAATGTACTTATATATGGGTGTTTACATGTGTTTTTGTCTTTATGATTATGTTTGACTAACTAAGTTAATGTGTTAGTCTAAATGTGTATTTATGTACACATTAATTCCAATTTGTGTATATTTGTGTTTGTAATTGTGTTTGTTTATTTACTTGTTTATTTATTCAAATATTGTGTGTTTGTGGATGTCATCTTGGATATGTTTGTATTTTGTTCAATGATACTTATGTAAACCATTGAACATTTATGTATTTTTGTTCAACCAATTTTGTGTTTTTATGTGTGTTTGTCCAATTGTGTGCTTTTGTAAAGCTTAATTTTTATGTGTGTCCAACTATAATTTTTTATGTACTTATCTTTGAGTCTGTAATGTATCTTTAAACTGTGTTTTTGTTTGTCTAATTTTGTGTATGAATACGTGTATTTATGTGTTAGTTCTTGCTTGTTTATATAATTACTTATTTAATTGTTGTGAATGTTTGTTTTATTTTTGTTTATTTGTATAATTTTTTACATGTGTAATTATTCATCTTTGTACTTCTTCGTTTAGATGTGTTTTTGTGTTTGTGTTTGTATTATTAGTTTTTTTTTGGAAAATATTTTAATGTATTATTAACTGTGTCTGTGTGTTTGTTTATCTATGTCTCTGTTAATGTTCTTGTGTTTGTGACCATATATTGAAGCGTCTATGTCATGCGTTTGATGGGTTTGTCCAACTATGACTATATGTTTATATTGTAAAATTGTGTTATTATTGAATTATTTCAGTAAGTGTTTAATTGTGTTTGTGTGTGTTTGTTTACTTTATGTCTTATGTGAGTGTGCATTTGAATGTGTCCAAATATATAAGTGTTTGTGTATTTATATGTGGCATGTGGGTTTATATGTATTTGGGTGTGTTTGTCCAATTGTATGCTTTTGTCGAGTTTAGGTTGTGTGCTTGTATGCCAAATTATATTTTGGTTTGTTTGTGCAGGTATTTAAGTATGTACTTGTTTGTGTTTAAATTCTTTTATGAATTTTGTTTTGAACAATCTAATTAAGGAGGTATTTGTATACTACTTAAACTGTATTTTGATTTGGTAAATAAAATTTGTCCAATAATGTTTGTGTTTGTTTAATATTATTTATGAATTCATCCCAAAATGAATTTATGTGTTGGTGTTTGTTTCTTATCTTTATTATTAATCTAGTTATTGTGCAAGCTTGTTTAATTATTTGATTATACGTATCATTGTTGATATGTATGCATATTTGTCAATCTTTGTATTTGTATGTTAATGAATGTGTTTTTTGATGTGTTTGTCTGATAATATCCATTCTTGTATTTTTACGTTTGTAGATATGTTTGAATATTGTCATCTTTTTATTTGTGTGTTTATGTGTGCGTTTTTTGGTGTGTTTGTCCAATAGTATCTATGTTTGTATTTGTATAATTGTGTTATTGTTGAATTGTTTCAATAGATGTTGTGAGTGTTGATTTTTTTATATTTCTATGTGTGTTTGTGGATGTATCTAAATGTGTAACTGTTTTTGTGTTTATGTGTAGTGTGTCTTTGTCCAACTTAGTGTATTCATTGAATTTAATCAATGTACTTGTAAATTTGTGTGTTTTCACATGTTTTTGGCTTTATGATTATGTTTGTCTTTCAAATATTGTTTGTAGTTGTTGAACTTTGTTTGTGGATGCCATCTTGGATATGTTTGTACTTTGTTCAATGATACTTATGCAAACCATTGTAAATTTTTGTATAATGTTCAACCAATTTTGTGTTTTTATATATGTGTGTGCCCAACTGTGTGCTTTTGTGGAGCTTAACTTTTGTGTATGTGTCCGACAATATTTTTATATGTTTGTGTTGGTATATATGTTTGCAAAGATTTGTGTTTGTGTGTTTTTATGTATTTGCCTTTGAGTCTGTGATGTATCTTTAAACTGTGTTTCTGTTTGTCTAATTATATTTGTTCAATTATGCTTATATCTGTGTTTGTCTAATTCTGTGTATGAATACGTGCATTTATGTGTTAGTGCTTGCTTGTTTATATAATTATTTATTTCATTATTGTATGTTGTTTTTTTTTTTATTTTTGTTTATTTCTATCATTGTTGATATGTGTATAATTATTCTTCTTTGTTTAGAAATGTGTTTTTGTGTTTGTGTTTGTATTATTGGTTTTTTTTTCAAATGTTTTAATGCATTACTAATTGTGTCTCAGTGTGTTTGTTTATCTATATCTCTCGTGAGTGTTATTGTGTTTGTGTCTAAATATTGAAGCGTCATTATGTCATGCGTGTGGTGGGTTTATCAAACTATGATTATATGTTTATGATTGTAAAATTGTATTATCGTTGAATTGTTTCAAGTAAGTGTCTAATTGTGTTTGTGTATGTTTGTTTGCTTTGTGTCTGTGTGTGTGCATTTGAATGTGTCAAAATATATAAGTGTTTGTATATTTATATGTGGCATGCGGGTTTATATGTGTTTGGGTGTGTTTGTCCAAATTGTATGTTTTTGTCGAGTTTAATTTGTCTGTTTGTATGTCTAATTATATTTTGGTATGTTTGTGTAGGTATTTAAGTATGTACATGTTTGTGTTTAAATTCTTTTATGAATTTTTTTTTGACAATCTAATTAAGGCGGTATTTGTATACTTCTTCAATTGTATTTGTGTTTGGTAAATAAAATTTATCCAATTATGTTTGTGTTTGTGTTTGTTTAATATTGTTTATGAATTCATTCCAACATGAATTTATGTGTTGGTCTTTGTTTCTTATCTTTATTATTAATCTAGTTATTGTGCAAGCTTGTTTAATTATTTGATTATATGTACCATTGTTGACATGTATGCATATTTGTCAATCTTTGTATTTGTATGTTTATGAATGTGTTTTTTGATGTGTTTGTCTCGATGATATCCATTCTTGTATTTTTACGTTTGTAGATATGTTTGAATATTGTCATCTTTGTATTTGTGTGTTTATGTGTGCGTTTTTTTGGTGTGTTTGTCCATTAGTATCTATGTTTGTATTTGTATAATTGTGTTATTGTTGAATCGTTTCAATAGATGTCTATCCGTGTTTGTGAGTGTTGATTTTTCTATATTTCTATGTGTGTTTGTGGATGTATCCAAATGTGTAACTGTTTTTGTGTTTATGTGTAGTGTGTCTTTGTCCAACTTAGTGTATTCATTGAATTTAATCAATGTACTTGTAAATCTGTGTTTTTCACATGTTTTTGGCTTTATGATTATGTTTGTCTAACTTAGTGTATATGTTAGTTTAAATGTGTATTTGTGTATGCATTAATTCCGATTTGTGTATGTTTGTGTTTGTAATTGTGTTTGTTTATTTACTTGTTTATTTATTCAAATATTGTTTGTAGTTGTTGAACTTTGTTTGTGGATGCCATCTTGGATATGTTTGTACTTTGTTCAATGATACTTATGCAAACCATTGTAAATTTTTGTATAATGTTCAACCAATTTTGTGTTTTTATATATGTGTGTGCCCAACCGTGTGCTTTTTGTGGAGCTTAACTTTGTGTATGTGTCCGACAATATTTTTATATGTTTGTGTTGGTATATATGTTTGCAAAGATTTGTGTTTGTGTGTTTTTATGTATTTGCCTTTGAGTCTGTGATGTATCTTTAAACTGTGTTTCTGTTTGTCTAATTATATTTGTTCAATTATGCTTATATCTGTGTTTGTCTAATTCTGTGTATGAATACGTGCATTTATGTGTTAGTGCTTGCTTGTTTATATAATTATTTATTTCATTATTGTGTATGTTTTTTTTTTTTTTTTTTTTGTTTATTTCTATCATTGTTGATATGTGTATAATTATTCTTCTTTGTTTAGAAATGTGTTTTTGTGTTTGTGTTTGTATTATTGGTTTTTTTTCTGAAATGTTTTAATGCATTACTAATTGTGTCTGTGTGTTTGTTTATCTATATCTCTGTGAGTGTTATTGTGTTTGTGTCTAAATATTGAAGCGTCTGTGTCATGCGTGTGGTGGGTTTATCAAACTATGATTATATGTTTATGATTGTAAAATTGTATTATCGTTGAATTGTTTCAGTAAGTGTCTAATTGTGTTTGTGTATGTTTGTTTGCTTTGTGTCTGTGTGAGTGTGCATTTGAATGTGTCAAAATATATAAGTGTTTGTATATTTATATGTGGCATGCGGGTTTATATGTGTTTGGGTGTGTTTGTCCAAATTGTATGTTTTTGTCGAGTTTAATTTGTCTGTTTGTATGTCTAATTATATTTTGGTATGTTTGTGTAGGTATTTAAGTATGTACATGTTTGTGTTTAAATTCTTTTATGAATTTTTTTTTGGACAATCTAATTAAGGCGGTATTTGTATACTTCTTCAATTGTATTTGTGTTTGGTAAATAAAATTTATCCAATTATGTTTGTGTTTGTGTTTGTTTAATATTGTTTATGAATTCATTCCAACATGAATTTATGTGTTGGTCTTTGTTTCTTATCTTTATTATTAATCTAGTTATTGTGCAAGCTTGTTTAATTATTTGATTATATGTACCATTGTTGACATGTATGCATATTTGTCAATCTTTGTATTTGTATGTTTATGAATGTGTTTTTTGATGTGTTTGTCTGATGATATCCATTCTTGTATTTTTACGTTTGTAGATATGTTTGAATATTGTCATCTTTGTATTTGTGTGTTTATGTGTGCGTTTTTTGGTGTGTGTTTGTCCATTAGTATCTATGTTTGTATTTGTATAATTGTGTTATTGTTGAATCGTTTCAATAGATGTCTATCCGTGTTTGTGAGTGTTGATTTTTCTATATTTCTATGTGTGTTTGTGGATGTATCCAAATGTGTAACTGTTTTTTGTGTTTATGTGTAGTGTGTCTTTGTCCAACTTAGTGTATTCATTGAATTTAATCAATGTACTTGTAAATCTGTGTGTTTTCACATGTTTTTGGCTTTATGATTATGTTTGTCTAACTTAGTGTATATGTTAGTTTAAATGTGTATTTGTGTATGCATTAATTCCGATTTGTGTATGTTTGTGTTTGTAATTGTGTTTGTTTATTTACTTGTTTATTTATTCAAATATTGTTTGTAGTTGTTGAACTTTGTTTGTGGATGCCATCTTGGATATGTTTGTACTTTGTTCAATGATACTTATGCAAACCATTGTAAATTTTTGTATAATGTTCAACCAATTTTGTGTTTTTATATATGTGTGTGCCCAACTGTGTGTGCTTTTGTGGAGCTTAACTTTTGTGTATGTGTCCGACAATATTTTTATATGTTTGTGTTGGTATATATGTTTGCAAAGATTTGTGTTTGTGTGTTTTTATGTATTTGCCTTTGAGTCTGTGATGTATCTTTAAACCGTGTTTTTTTGTCTAATTATATTTGTTCAATTATGCTTATATCTCGTGTTTGTCTAATTCTCGTGTATGAATACGTGCATTTATGTGTTAGTGCTTGCTTGTTTATATAATTATTTATTTCATTATTGTGTATGTTTTTTTTTTTTTTTTTTTATTTATTTCTATCATTGTTGATATGTGTATAATTATTCTTCTTTGTTTAGAAATGTGTTTTTGTGTTTGTGTTTGTATTATTGGTTTTTTTTCTGAAATGTTTTAATGCATTACTAATTGTGTCTGTGTGTTTGTTTATCTATATCTCTGTGAGTGTTATTGTGTTTGTGTCTAAATATTGAAGCGTCTGTGTCATGCGTGTGGTGGGTTTATCAAACTATGATTATATGTTTATGATTGTAAAATTGTATTATCGTTGAATTGTTTCAGTAAGTGTCTAATTGTGTTTGTGTATGTTTGTTTGCTTTGTGTCTCAAAGTGTGAGTGTGCATTTGAATGTGTCAAAATATATAAGTGTTTGTATATTTATATGTGGCATGCGGGTTTATATGTGTTTGGGTGTGTTTGTCCAAATTGTATGTTTTTGTCGAGTTTAATTTGTCTGTTTGTATGTCTAATTATATTTTGGTATGTTTGTGTAGGTATTTAAGTATGTACATGTTTGTGTTTAAATTCTTTTATGAATTTTTTTTTTTGGACAATCTAATTAAGGCGGTATTTGTATACTTCTTCAATTGTATTTGTGTTTGGTAAATAAAATTTATCCAATTATGTTTGTGTTTGTGTTTGTTTAATATTGTTTATGAATTCATTCCAACATGAATTTATGTGTTGGTCTTTGTTTCTTATCTTTATTATTAATCTAGTTATTGTGCAAGCTTGTTTAATTATTTGATTATATGTACCATTGTTGACATGTATGCATATTTGTCAATCTTTGTATTTGTATGTTTATGAATGTGTTTTTTGATGTGTTTGTCTGATGATATCCATTCTTGTATTTTTACGTTTGTAGATATGTTTGAATATTGTCATCTTTGTATTTGTGTGTTTATGTGTGCGTTTTTTGGTGTGTTTGTCCATTAGTATCTATGTTTGTATTTGTATAATTGTGTTATTGTTGAATCGTTTCAATAGATGTCTATCCGTGTTTGTGAGTGTTGATTTTTCTATATTTCTATGTGTGTTTGTGGATGTATCCAAATGTGTAACTGTTTTTGTGTTTATGTGTAGTGTGTCTTTGTCCAACTTAGTGTATTCATTGAATTTAATCAATGTACTTGTAAATCTGTGTGTTTTCACATGTTTTTGGCTTTATGATTATGTTTGTCTAACTTAGTGTATATGTTAGTTTAAATGTGTATTTGTGTATGCATTAATTCCGATTTGTGTATGTTTGTGTTTGTAATTGTGTTTGTTTATTTACTTGTTTATTTATTCAAATATTGTTTGTAGTTGTTGAACTTTGTTTGTGGATGCCATCTTGGATATGTTTGTACTTTGTTCAATGATACTTATGCAAACCATTGTAAATTTTTGTATAATGTTCAACCAATTTTGTGTTTTTATATATGTGTGTGCCCAACTGTGTGCTTTTGTGGAGCTTAACTTTTGTGTATGTGTCCGACAATATTTTTATATGTTTGTGTTGGTATATATGTTTGCAAAGATTGTGTTTGTGTGTTTTTATGTATTTGCCTTTGAGTCTGTGATGTATCTTTAAACTGTGTTTCTGTTTGTCTAATTATATTTGTTCAATTATGCTTATATCTGTGTTTGTCTAATTCTGTGTATGAATACGTGCATTTATGTGTTAGTGCTTGCTTGTTTATATAATTATTTATTTCATTATTGTGTATGTTTTTTTTTTTATTTTTGTTTATTTCTATCATTGTTGATATGTGTATAATTATTCTTCTTTGTTTAGAATTGTGTTTTTGTTTTTGTGTTTGTATTATTGGTTTTTTTTTTCCAAATGTTTTAATGCATTACTAATTGTGTCTGTGTGTTTGTTTATCTATATCTCTGTGAGTGTTATTGTGTTTGTGTCTAAATATTGAAGCGTCTGTGTCATGCGTGTGGTGGGTTTATCAAACTATGATTATATGTTTATGATTGTAAAATTGTATTATCGTTGAATTGTTTCAGTAAGTGTCTAATTGTGTTTGTGTATGTTTGTTTGCTTTGTGTCTCAGTGAGTGTGCATTTGAATGTGTCAAAATATATAAGTGTTTGTATATTTATATGTGGCATGCGGGTTTATATGTGTTTGGGTGTGTTTGTCCAAATTGTATGTTTTTGTCGAGTTTAATTTGTCTGTTTGTATGTCTAATTATATTTTGGTATGTTTGTGTAGGTATTTAAGTATGTACATGTTTGTGTTTAAATTCTTTTATGAATTTTTTTTTGGACAATCTAATTAAGGCGGTATTTGTATACTTCTTCAATTGTATTTGTGTTTGGTAAATAAAATTTATCCAATTATGTTTGTGTTTGTGTTTGTTTAATATTGTTTATGAATTCATTCCAACATGAATTTATGTGTTGGTCTTTGTTTCTTATCTTTATTATTAATCTAGTTATTGTGCAAGCTTGTTTAATTATTTGATTATATGTACCATTGTTGACATGTATGCATATTTGTCAATCTTTGTATTTGTATGTTTAGAATGTGTTTTTTGATGTGTTTGTCTCGATGATATCCATTCTTGTATTTTTACGTTTGTAGATATGTTTGAATATTGTCATCTTTGTATTTGTGTGTTTATGTGTGCGTTTTTTGGTGTGTTTGTCCATTAGTATCTATGTTTGTATTTGTATAATTGTGTTATTGTTGAATCGTTTCAATAGATGTCTATCCGTGTTTGTGAGTGTTGATTTTTCTATATTTCTATGTGTGTTTGTGGATGTATCCAAATGTGTAACTGTTTTTGTGTTTATGTGTAGTGTGTCTTTGTCCAACTTAGTGTATTCATTGAATTTAATCAATGTACTTGTAAATCTGTGTGTTTTCACATGTTTTTGGCTTTATGATTATGTTTGTCTAACTTAGTGTATATGTTAGTTTAAATGTGTATTTGTGTATGCATTAATTCCGATTTGTGTATGTTTGTGTTTGTAATTGTGTTTGTTTATTTACTTGTTTATTTATTCAAATATTGTTTGTAGTTGTTGAACTTTGTTTGTGGATGCCATCTTGGATATGTTTGTACTTTGTTCAATGATACTTATGCAAACCATTGTAAATTTTTGTATAATGTTCAACCAATTTTGTGTTTTTATATATGTGTGTGCCCAACTGTGCTTTTTTTGTGGAGCTTAACTTTTGTGTATGTGTCCGACAATATTTTTATATGTTTGTGTTGGTATATATGTTTGCAAAGATTTGTGTTTGTGTGTTTTTATGTATTTGCCTTTGAGTCTGATGTATCTTTAAACTGTGTTTCGTTTGTCTAATTATATTTGTTCAATTATGCTTATATCTGTGTTTGTCTAATTCTGTGTATGAATACGTGCATTTATGTGTTAGTGCTTGCTTGTTTATATAATTATTTATTTCATTATTGTGTATGTTTTTTTTTTTATTTTTGTTTATTTCTATCATTGTTGATATGTGTATAATTATTCTTCTTTGTTTAGAAATGTGTTTTTGTGTTTGTGTTTGTATTATGGTTTTTTTTCTCAAATGTTTTAATGCATTACTAATTGTGTCTCGTGTGTTTGTTTATCTATATCTCTCGTGAGTGTTATTGTGTTTGTGTCTAAATATTGAAGCGTCTGTGTCATGCGTGTGGTGGGTTTATCAAACTATGATTATATGTTTATGATTGTAAAATTGTATTATCGTTGAATTGTTTCAGTAAGTGTCTAATTGTGTTTGTGTATGTTTGTTTGCTTTGTGTCTGTGTGAGTGTGCATTTGAATGTGTCAAAATATATAAGTGTTTGTATATTTATATGTGGCATGCGGGTTTATATGTGTTTGGGTGTGTTTGTCCAAATTGTATGTTTTTGTCGAGTTTAATTTGTCTGTTTGTATGTCTAATTATATTTTGGTATGTTTGTGTAGGTATTTAAGTATGTACATGTTTGTGTTTAAATTCTTTTATGAATTTTTTTTTTGGACAATCTAATTAAGGCGGTATTTGTATACTTCTTCAATTGTATTTGTGTTTGGTAAATAAAATTTATCCAATTATGTTTGTGTTTGTGTTTGTTTAATATTGTTTATGAATTCATTCCAACATGAATTTATGTGTTGGTCTTTGTTTCTTATCTTTATTATTAATCTAGTTATTGTGCAAGCTTGTTTAATTATTTGATTATATGTACCATTGTTGACATGTATGCATATTTGTCAATCTTTGTATTTGTATGTTTATGAATGTGTTTTTTGATGTGTTTGTCTGATGATATCCATTCTTGTATTTTTACGTTTGTAGATATGTTTGAATATTGTCATCTTTGTATTTGTGTGTTTATGTGTGCGTTTTTTGGTGTGTTTGTCCATTAGTATCTATGTTTGTATTTGTATAATTGTGTTATTGTTGAATCGTTTCAATAGATGTCTATCCGTGTTTGTGAGTGTTGATTTTTCTATATTTCTATGTGTGTTTGTGGATGTATCCAAATGTGTAACTGTTTTTGTGTTTATGTGTAGTGTGTCTTTGTCCAACTTAGTGTATTCATTGAATTTAATCAATGTACTTGTAAATCTGTGTGTTTTCACATGTTTTTGGCTTTATGATTATGTTTGTCTAACTTAGTGTATATGTTAGTTTAAATGTGTATTTGTGTATGCATTAATTCCGATTTGTGTATGTTTGTGTTTGTAATTGTGTTTGTTTATTTACTTGTTTATTTATTCAAATATTGTTTGTAGTTGTTGAACTTTGTTTGTGGATGCCATCTTGGATATGTTTGTACTTTGTTCAATGATACTTATGCAAACCATTGTAAATTTTTGTATAATGTTCAACCAATTTTGTGTTTTTATATATGTGTGTGCCCAACTGTGTGCTTTTGTGGAGCTTAACTTTTGTGTATGTGTCCGACAATATTTTTATATGTTTGTGTTGGTATATATGTTTGCAAAGATTTGTGTTTGTGTGTTTTTATGTATTTGCCTTTGAGTCTGTGATGTATCTTTAAACTGTGTTTCTGTTTGTCTAATTATATTTGTTCAATTATGCTTATATCTGTGTTTGTCTAATTCTGTGTATGAATACGTGCATTTATGTGTTAGTGCTTGCTTGTTTATATAATTATTTATTTCATTATTGTGTATGTTTTTTTTTTATTTTTGTTTATTTCTATCATTGTTGATATGTGTATAATTATTCTTCTTTGTTTAGAAATGTGTTTTTGTGTTTGTGTTTGTATTATTGGTTTTTTTTCTGAAATGTTTTAATGCATTACTAATTGTGTCTGTGTGTTTGTTTATCTATATCTCTGTGAGTGTTATTGTGTTTGTGTCTAAATATTGAAGCGTCTGTGTCATGCGTGTGGTGGGTTTATCAAACTATGATTATATGTTTATGATTGTAAAATTGTATTATCGTTGAATTGTTTCAGTAAGTGTCTAATTGTGTTTGTGTATGTTTGTTTGCTTTGTGTCTGTGTGAGTGTGCATTTGAATGTGTCAAAATATATAAGTGTTTGTATATTTATATGTGGCATGCGGGTTTATATGTGTTTGGGTGTGTTTGTCCAAATTGTATGTTTTTGTCGAGTTTAATTTGTCTGTTTGTATGTCTAATTATATTTTGGTATGTTTGTGTAGGTATTTAAGTATGTACATGTTTGTGTTTAAATTCTTTTATGAATTTTTTTTTGGACAATCTAATTAAGGCGGTATTTGTATACTTCTTCAATTGTATTTGTGTTTGGTAAATAAAATTTATCCAATTATGTTTGTGTTTGTGTTTGTTTATTGTTTATGAATTCATTCCAACATGAATTTATGTGTTGGTCTTTGTTTCTTATCTTTATTATTAATCTAGTTATTGTGCAAGCTTGTTTAATTATTTGATTATATGTACCATTGTTGACATGTATGCATATTTGTCAATCTTTGTATTTGTATGTTTATGAATGTGTTTTTTGATGTGTTTGTCTCGATGATATCCATTCTTGTATTTTTACGTTTGTAGATATTTGAATATTGTCATCTTTGTATTTGTGTGTTTATGTGTGCGTTTTTTGGTGTGTTTGTCCATTAGTATCTATGTTTGTATTTGTATAATTGTGTTATTGTTGAATCGTTTCAATAGATGTCTATCCGTGTTTGTGAGTGTTGATTTTTCTATATTTCTATGTGTGTTTGTGGATGTATCCAAATGTGTAACTGTTTTTGTGTTTATGTGTAGTGTGTCTTTGTCCAACTTAGTGTATTCATTGAATTTAATCAATGTACTTGTAAATCTGTGTGTTTTCACATGTTTTTGGCTTTATGATTATGTTTGTCTAACTTAGTGTATATGTTAGTTTAAATGTGTATTTGTGTATGCATTAATTCCGATTTGTGTATGTTTGTGTTTGTAATTGTGTTTGTTTATTTACTTGTTTATTTATTCAAATATTGTTTGTAGTTGTTGAACTTTGTTTGTGGATGCCATCTTGGATATGTTTGTACTTTGTTCAATGATACTTATGCAAACCATTGTAAATTTTTGTATAATGTTCAACCAATTTTGTGTTTTTATATATGTGTGTGCCCAACTGTGTGCTTTTTTTGTGGAGCTTAACTTTTGTGTATGTGTCCGACAATATTTTTATATGTTTGTGTTGGTATATATGTTTGCAAAGATTTGTGTTTGTGTGTTTTTATGTATTTGCCTTTGAGTCTGTGATGTATCTTTAAACTGTGTTTTCGTTTGTCTAATTATATTTGTTCAATTATGCTTATATCTGTTTTGTCTAATTCTCGTGTATGAATACGTGCATTTATGTGTTAGTGCTTGCTTGTTTATATAATTATTTATTTCATTATTGTGTATGTTTTTTTTTTATTTTTGTTTATTTCTATCATTGTTGATATGTGTATAATTATTCTTCTTTGTTTAGAAATGTGTTTTTGTGTTTGTGTTTGTATTATTGGTTTTTTTTCTGAAATGTTTTAATGCATTACTAATTGTGTCTCGTGTGTTTGTTTATCTATATCTCTCGTGAGTGTTATTGTGTTTGTGTCTAAATATTGAAGCGTCCCGTGTCATGCGTGTGGTGGGTTTATCAAACTATGATTATATGTTTATGATTGTAAAATTGTATTATCGTTGAATTGTTTCAGTAAGTGTCTAATTGTGTTTGTGTATGTTTGTTTGCTTTGTGTCTGTGTGAGTGTGCATTTGAATGTGTCAAAATATATAAGTGTTTGTATATTTATATGTGGCATGCGGGTTTATATGTGTTTGGGTGTGTTTGTCCAAATTGTATGTTTTTGTCGAGTTTAATTTGTCTGTTTGTATGTCTAATTATATTTTGGTATGTTTGTGTAGGTATTTAAGTATGTACATGTTTGTGTTTAAATTCTTTTATGAATTTTTTTTTTTTTGGACAATCTAATTAAGGCGGTATTTGTATACTTCTTCAATTGTATTTGTGTTTGGTAAATAAAATTTATCCAATTATGTTTGTGTTTGTGTTTGTTTAATATTGTTTATGAATTCATTCCAACATGAATTTATGTGTTGGTCTTTGTTTCTTATCTTTATTATTAATCTAGTTATTGTGCAAGCTTGTTTAATTATTTGATTATATGTACCATTGTTGACATGTATGCATATTTGTCAATCTTTGTATTTGTATGTTTATGAATGTGTTTTTTGATGTGTTTGTCTGATGATATCCATTCTTGTATTTTTACGTTTGTAGATATGTTTGAATATTGTCATCTTTGTATTTGTGTGTTTATGTGTGCGTTTTTTGGTGTGTTTGTCCATTAGTATCTATGTTTGTATTTGTATAATTGTGTTATTGTTGAATCGTTTCAATAGATGTCTATCCGTGTTTGTGAGTGTTGATTTTTCTATATTTCTATGTGTGTTTGTGGATGTATCCAAATGTGTAACTGTTTTTGTGTTTATGTGTAGTGTGTCTTTGTCCAACTTAGTGTATTCATTGAATTTAATCAATGTACTTGTAAATCTGTGTGTTTTCACATGTTTTTGGCTTTATGATTATGTTTGTCTAACTTAGTGTATATGTTAGTTTAAATGTGTATTTGTGTATGCATTAATTCCGATTTGTGTATGTTTGTGTTTGTAATTGTGTTTGTTTATTTACTTGTTTATTTATTCAAATATTGTTTGTAGTTGTTGAACTTTGTTTGTGGATGCCATCTTGGATATGTTTGTACTTTGTTCAATGATACTTATGCAAACCATTTAGTGCTTGCTTGTTTATATAATTATTTATTTCATTATTGTGTATGTTTTTTTTTTATTTTTGTTTATTTCTATCATTGTTGATATGTGTATAATTATTCTTCTTTGTTTAGAAATGTGTTTTTGTGTTTGTGTTTGTATTATTGGTTTTTTTTCTGAAATGTTTTAATGCATTACTAATTGTGTCTGTGTGTTTGTTTATCTATATCTCTGTGAGTGTTATTGTGTTTGTGTCTAAATATTGAAGCGTCTGTGTCATGCGTGTGGTGGGTTTATCAAACTATGATTATATGTTTATGATTGTAAAATTGTATTATCGTTGAATTGTTTCAGTAAGTGTCTAATTGTGTTTGTGTATGTTTGTTTGCTTTGTGTCTGTGTGAGTGTGCATTTGAATGTGTCAAAATATATAAGTGTTTGTATATTTATATGTGGCATGCGGGTTTATATGTGTTTGGGTGTGTTTGTCCAAATTGTATGTTTTTGTCGAGTTTAATTTGTCTGTTTGTATGTCTAATTATATTTTGGTATGTTTGTGTAGGTATTTAAGTATGTACATGTTTGTGTTTAAATTCTTTTATGAATTTTTTTTTGGACAATCTAATTAAGGCGGTATTTGTATACTTCTTCAATTGTATTTGTGTTTGGTAAATAAAATTTATCCAATTATGTTTGTGTTTGTGTTTGTTTAATATTGTTTATGAATTCATTCCAACATGAATTTATGTGTTGGTCTTTGTTTCTTATCTTTATTATTAATCTAGTTATTGTGCAAGCTTGTTTAATTATTTGATTATATGTACCATTGTTGACATGTATGCATATTTGTCAATCTTTGTATTTGTATGTTTATGAATGTGTTTTTTGATGTGTTTGTCTGATGATATCCATTCTTGTATTTTTACGTTTGTAGATATGTTTGAATATTGTCATCTTTGTATTTGTGTGTTTATGTGTGCGTTTTTTGGTGTGTTTGTCCATTAGTATCTATGTTTGTATTTGTATAATTGTGTTATTGTTGAATCGTTTCAATAGATGTCTATCCGTGTTTGTGAGTGTTGATTTTTCTATATTTCTATGTGTGTTTGTGGATGTATCCAAATGTGTAACTGTTTTTGTGTTTATGTGTAGTGTGTCTTTGTCCAACTTAGTGTATTCATTGAATTTAATCAATGTACTTGTAAATCTGTGTGTTTTCACATGTTTTTGGCTTTATGATTATGTTTGTCTAACTTAGTGTATATGTTAGTTTAAATGTGTATTTGTGTATGCATTAATTCCGATTTGTGTATGTTTGTGTTTGTAATTGTGTTTGTTTATTTACTTGTTTATTTATTCAAATATTGTTTGTAGTTGTTGAACTTTGTTTGTGGATGCCATCTTGGATATGTTTGTACTTTGTTCAATGATACTTATGCAAACCATTGTAAATTTTTGTATAATGTTCAACCAATTTTGTGTTTTTATATATGTGTGTGCCCAACTGTGTGCTTTTGTGGAGCTTAACTTTTGTGTATGTGTCCGACAATATTTTTATATGTTTGTGTTGGTATATATGTTTGCAAAGATTTGTGTTTGTGTGTTTTTATGTATTTGCCTTTGAGTCTGTGATGTATCTTTAAACCGTGTTTGTTTTGTCTAATTATATTTGTTCAATTATGCTTATATCTGTTTGTCTAATTCTCGTGTATGAATACGTGCATTTATGTGTTAGTGCTTGCTTGTTTATATAATTATTTATTTCATTATTGTGTATGTTTTTTTTTATTTTTGTTTATTTCTATCATTGTTGATATGTGTATAATTATTCTTCTTTGTTTAGAAATGTGTTTTTGTGTTTGTGTTTGTATTATTGGTTTTTTTTCTGAAATGTTTTAATGCATTACTAATTGTGTCTGTGTGTTTGTTTATCTATATCTCTGTGAGTGTTATTGTGTTTGTGTCTAAATATTGAAGCGTCTGTGTCATGCGTGTGGTGGGTTTATCAAACTATGATTATATGTTTATGATTGTAAAATTGTATTATCGTTGAATTGTTTCAGTAAGTGTCTAATTGTGTTTGTGTATGTTTGTTTGCTTTGTGTCTCAGTGAGTGTGCATTTGAATGTGTCAAAATATATAAGTGTTTGTATATTTATATGTGGCATGCGGGTTTATATGTGTTTGGGTGTGTTTGTCCAAATTGTATGTTTTTGTCGAGTTTAATTTGTCTCTGTTTGTATGTCTAATTATATTTTGGTATGTTTGTGTAGGTATTTAAGTATGTACATGTTTGTGTTTAAATTCTTTTATGAATTTTTTTTGGACAATCTAATTAAGGCGGTATTTGTATACTTCTTCAATTGTATTTGTGTTTGGTAAATAAAATTTATCCAATTATGTTTGTGTTTGTGTTTGTTTAATATTGTTTATGAATTCATTCCAACATGAATTTATGTGTTGGTCTTTGTTTCTTATCTTTATTATTAATCTAGTTATTGTGCAAGCTTGTTTAATTATTTGATTATATGTACCATTGTTGACATGTATGCATATTTGTCAATCTTTGTATTTGTATGTTTATGAATGTGTTTTTTGATGTGTTTGTCTGATGATATCCATTCTTGTATTTTTACGTTTGTAGATATGTTTGAATATTGTCATCTTTGTATTTGGTTTATGTGTGCGTTTTTTTTGGTGTGTTTGTCCATTAGTATCTATGTTTGTATTTGTATAATTGTGTTATTGTTGAATCGTTTCAATAGATGTCTATCCGTGTTTGTGAGTGTTGATTTTTCTATATTTCTATGTGTGTTTGTGGATGTATCCAAATGTGTAACTGTTTTTGTGTTTATGTGTAGTGTGTCTTTGTCCAACTTAGTGTATTCATTGAATTTAATCAATGTACTTGTAAATCTGTGTGTTTTCACATGTTTTTGGCTTTATGATTATGTTTGTCTAACTTAGTGTATATGTTAGTTTAAATGTGTATTTGTGTATGCATTAATTCCGATTTGTGTATGTTTGTGTTTGTAATTGTGTTTGTTTATTTACTTGTTTATTTATTCAAATATTGTTTGTAGTTGTTGAACTTTGTTTGTGGATGCCATCTTGGATATGTTTGTACTTTGTTCAATGATACTTATGCAAACCATTGTAAATTTTTGTATAATGTTCAACCAATTTTGTGTTTTTATATATGTGTGTGCCTAACCGTGTGCTTTTGTGGAGCTTAACTTTTGTGTATGTGTCCGACAATATTTTTATATGTTTGTGTTGGTATATATGTTTGCAAAGATTTGTGTTTGTGTGTTTTTATGTATTTGCCTTTGAGTCTGTGATGTATCTTTAAACTGTGTGTTTCGTTTGTCTAATTATATTTGTTCAATTATGCTTATATCTCGTGTTTGTCTAATTCTCGTGTATGAATACGTGCATTTATGTGTTAGTGCTTGCTTGTTTATATAATTATTTATTTCATTATTGTGTATGTTTTTTTTTTTATTTTTGTTTATTTCTATCATTGTTGATATGTGTATAATTATTCTTCTTTGTTTAGAAATGTGTTTTTGTGTTTGTGTTTGTATTATTGGTTTTTTTTTCTCAAATGTTTTAATGCATTACTAATTGTGTCTGTGTGTTTGTTTATCTATATCTCTCGTGAGTGTTATTGTGTTTGTGTCTAAATATTGAAGCGTCTCGTGTCATGCGTGTGGTGGGTTTATCAAACTATGATTATATGTTTATGATTGTAAAATTGTATTATCGTTGAATTGTTTCAAGAAGTGTCTAATTGTGTTTGTGTATGTTTGTTTGCTTTGTGTCTCTGTGTGAGTGTGCATTTGAATGTGTCAAAATATATAAGTGTTTGTATATTTATATGTGGCATGCGGGTTTATATGTGTTTGGGTGTGTTTGTCCAAATTGTATGTTTTTGTCGAGTTTAATTTGTCTGTTTGTATGTCTAATTATATTTTGGTATGTTTGTGTAGGTATTTAAGTATGTACATGTTTGTGTTTAAATTCTTTTATGAATTTTTTTTTGGACAATCTAATTAAGGCGGTATTTGTATACTTCTTCAATTGTATTTGTGTTTGGTAAATAAAATTTATCCAATTATGTTTGTGTTTGTGTTTGTTTAATATTGTTTATGAATTCATTCCAACATGAATTTATGTGTTGGTCTTTGTTTCTTATCTTTATTATTAATCTAGTTATTGTGCAAGCTTGTTTAATTATTTGATTATATGTACCATTGTTGACATGTATGCATATTTGTCAATCTTTGTATTTGTATGTTTATGAATGTGTTTTTTGATGTGTTTGTCTGATGATATCCATTCTTGTATTTTTACGTTTGTAGATATGTTTGAATATTGTCATCTTTGTATTTGTGTGTTTATGTGTGCGTTTTTTGGTGTGTTTGTCCATTAGTATCTATGTTTGTATTTGTATAATTGTGTTATTGTTGAATCGTTTCAATAGATGTCTATCCGTGTTTGTGAGTGTTGATTTTTCTATATTTCTATGTGTGTTTGTGGATGTATCCAAATGTGTAACTGTTTTTGTGTTTATGTGTAGTGTGTCTTTGTCCAACTTAGTGTATTCATTGAATTTGTCTAACTTAGTGTATATGTTAGTTTAAATGTGTATTTGTGTATGCATTAATTCCGATTTGTGTATGTTTGTGTTTGTAATTGTGTTTGTTTATTTACTTGTTTATTTATTCAAATATTGTTTGTAGTTGTTGAACTTTGTTTGTGGATGCCATCTTGGATATGTTTGTACTTTGTTCAATGATACTTATGCAAACCATTGTAAATTTTTGTATAATGTTCAACCAATTTTGTGTTTTTATATATGTGTGTGCCCAACTGTGTGCTTTTGTGGAGCTTAACTTTTGTGTATGTGTCCGACAATATTTTTATATGTTTGTGTTGGTATATATGTTTGCAAAGATTTGTGTTTGTGTGTTTTTATGTATTTGCCTTTGAGTCTGTGATGTATCTTTAAACTGTGTTTCTGTTTGTCTAATTATATTTGTTCAATTATGCTTATATCTGTGTTTGTCTAATTCTGTGTATGAATACGTGCATTTATGTGTTAGTGCTTGCTTGTTTATATAATTATTTATTTCATTATTGTGTATGTTTTTTTTTTATTTTTGTTTATTTCTATCATTGTTGATATGTGTATAATTATTCTTCTTTGTTTAGAAATGTGTTTTTGTGTTTGTGTTTGTATTATTGGTTTTTTTTCCAAATGTTTTAATGCATTACTAATTGTGTCTCGTGTGTTTGTTTATCTATATCTCTCGTGAGTGTTATTGTGTTTGTGTCTAAATATTGAAGCGTCCAGTCATGCGTGTGGTGGGTTTATCAAACTATGATTATATGTTTATGATTGTAAAATTGTATTATCGTTGAATTGTTTCAAAGTAAGTGTCTAATTGTGTTTGTGTATGTTTGTTTGCTTTGTGTCTCGTGTGAGTGTGCATTTGAATGTGTCAAAATATATAAGTGTTTGTATATTTATATGTGGCATGCGGGTTTATATGTGTTTGGGTGTGTTTGTCCAAATTGTATGTTTTTGTCGAGTTTAATTTGTCTGTTTGTATGTCTAATTATATTTTGTATGTTTGTGTAGGTATTTAAGTATGTACATGTTTGTGTTTAAATTCTTTTATGAATTTTTTTTTGGACAATCTAATTAAGGCGGTATTTGTATACTTCTTCAATTGTATTTGTGTTTGGTAAATAAAATTTATCCAATTATGTTTGTGTTTGTGTTTGTTTAATATTGTTTATGAATTCATTCCAACATGAATTTATGTGTTGGTCTTTGTTTCTTATCTTTATTATTAATCTAGTTATTGTGCAAGCTTGTTTAATTATTTTATTATATGTACCATTGTTGACATGTATGCATATTTGTCAATCTTTGTATTTGTATGTTTATGAATGTGTTTTTTGATGTGTTTGTCTGATGATATCCATTCTTGTATTTTTACGTTTGTAGATATGTTTGAATATTGTCATCTTTGTATTTGTGTGTTTATGTGTGCGTTTTTTTGGTGTGTTTGTCCATTAGTATCTATGTTTGTATTTGTATAATTGTGTTATTGTTGAATCGTTTCAATAGATGTCTATCCGTGTTTGTGAGTGTTGATTTTTCTATATTTCTATGTGTGTTTGTGGATGTATCCAAATGTGTAACTGTTTTTGTGTTTATGTGTAGTGTGTCTTTGTCCAACTTAGTGTATTCATTGAATTTAATCAATGTACTTGTAAATCTGTGTGTTTTCACATGTTTTTGGCTTTATGATTATGTTTGTCTAACTTAGTGTATATGTTAGTTTAAATGTGTATTTGTGTATGCATTAATTCCGATTTGTGTATGTTTGTGTTTGTAATTGTGTTTGTTTATTTACTTGTTTATTTATTCAAATATTGTTTGTAGTTGTTGAACTTTGTTTGTGGATGCCATCTTGGATATGTTTGTACTTTGTTCAATGATACTTATGCAAACCATTGTAAATTTTTGTATAATGTTCAACCAATTTTGTGTTTTTATATATGTGTGTGCCCAACTGTGTGCTTTTGTGGAGCTTAACTTTTGTGTATGTGTCCGACAATATTTTTATATGTTTGTGTTGGTATATATGTTTGCAAAGATTTGTGTTTGTGTGTTTTTATGTATTTGCCTTTGAGTCTGTGATGTATCTTTAAACTGTGTTTCTGTTTGTCTAATTATATTTGTTCAATTATGCTTATATCTGTGTTTGTCTAATTCTGTGTATGAATACGTGCATTTATGTGTTAGTGCTTGCTTGTTTATATAATTATTTATTTCATTATTGTGTATGTTTTTTTTTTTATTTTTGTTTATTTCTATCATTGTTGATATGTGTATAATTATTCTTCTTTGTTTAGAAATGTGTTTTTGTGTTTGTGTTTGTATTATTGGTTTTTTTTCTGAAATGTTTTAATGCATTACTAATTGTGTCTGTGTGTTTGTTTATCTATATCTCTGTGAGTGTTATTGTGTTTGTGTCTAAATATTGAAGCGCCTGTCATGCGTGTGGTGGGTTTATCAAACTATGATTATATGTTTATGATTGTAAAATTGTATTGAATTGTTTCAAGAAGTGTCTAATTGTGTTTGTGTATGTTTGTTTGCTTTGTGTCTCAGTGTGAGTGTGCATTTGAATGTGTCAAAATATATAAGTGTTTGTATATTTATATGTGGCATGCGGGTTTATATGTGTTTGGGTGTGTTTGTCCAAATTGTATGTTTTTGTCGAGTTTAATTTGTCTCTTTTGTATGTCTAATTATATTTTGGTATGTTTGTGTAGGTATTTAAGTATGTACATGTTTGTGTTTAAATTCTTTTATGAATTTTTTTTTGGACAATCTAATTAAGGCGGTATTTGTATACTTCTTCAATTGTATTTGTGTTTGGTAAATAAAATTTATCCAATTATGTTTGTGTTTGTGTTTGTTTAATATTGTTTATGAATTCATTCCAACATGAATTTATGTGTTGGTCTTTGTTTCTTATCTTTATTATTAATCTAGTTATTGTGCAAGCTTGTTTAATTATTTTATTATATGTACCATTGTTGATGTGTATGCATATTTGTCAATCTTTGTATTTGTATGTTTATGAATGTGTTTTTTGATGTGTTTGTCTCGATGATATCCATTCTTGTATTTTTACGTTTGTAGATATGTTTGAATATTGTCATCTTTGTATTTGTGTGTTTATGTGTGCGTTTTTTTTTGTGTGTTTGTCCATTAGTATCTATGTTTGTATTTGTATAATTGTGTTATTGTTGAATCGTTTCAATAGATGTCTATCCGTGTTTGTGAGTGTTGATTTTTCTATATTTCTATGTGTGTTTGTGGATGTATCCAAATGTGTAACTGTTTTTGTGTTTATGTGTAGTGTGTCTTTGTCCAACTTAGTGTATTCATTGAATTTAATCAATGTACTTGTAAATCTGTGTGTTTTCACATGTTTTTGGCTTTATGATTATGTTTGTCTAACTTAGTGTATATGTTAGTTTAAATGTGTATTTGTGTATGCATTAATTCCGATTTGTGTATGTTTGTGTTTGTAAATGTGTTTGTTTATTTACTTGTTTATTTATTCAAATATTGTTTGTAGTTGTTGAACTTTGTTTGTGGATGCCATCTTGGATATGTTTGTACTTTGTTCAATGATACTTATGCAAACCATTGTAAATTTTTGTATAATGTTCAACCAATTTTGTGTTTTTATATATGTGTGTGCCCAACTGTGTGCTTTTGTGGAGCTTAACTTTTGTGTATGTGTCCGACAATATTTTTATATGTTTGTGTTGGTATATATGTTTGCAAAGATTTGTGTTTGTGTGTTTTTATGTATTTGCCTTTGAGTCTGTGATGTATCTTTAAACTGTGTTTCTGTTTGTCTAATTATATTTGTTCAATTATGCTTATATCTGTGTTTGTCTAATTCTGTGTATGAATACGTGCATTTATGTGTTAGTGCTTGCTTGTTTATATAATTATTTATTTCATTATTGTGTATGTTTTTTTTTTATTTTTGTTTATTTCTATTAATTATTCTTCTTTGTTTAGAAATGTGTTTTTGTGTTTGTGTTTGTATTATTGGTTTTTTTTTCTCAAATGTTTTAATGCATTACTAATTGTGTCCGTGTGTTTGTTTATCTATATCTCTCGTGAGTGTTATTGTGTTTGTGTCTAAATATTGAAGCGTCTGTGTCATGCGTGTGGTGGGTTTATCAAACTATGATTATATGTTTATGATTGTAAAATTGTATTATCGTTGAATTGTTTCAGTAAGTGTCTAATTGTGTTTGTGTATGTTTGTTTGCTTTGTGTCTGTGTGAGTGTGCATTTGAATGTGTCAAAATATATAAGTGTTTGTATATTTATATGTGGCATGCGGGTTTATATGTGTTTGGGTGTGTTTGTCCAAATTGTATGTTTTTGTCGAGTTTAATTTGTCTGTTTGTATGTCTAATTATATTTTGGTATGTTTGTGTAGGTATTTAAGTATGTACATGTTTGTGTTTAAATTCTTTTATGAATTTTTTTTTGGACAATCTAATTAAGGCGGTATTTGTATACTTCTTCAATTGTATTTGTGTTTGGTAAATAAAATTTATCCAATTATGTTTGTGTTTGTGTTTGTTTAATATTGTTTATGAATTCATTCCAACATGAATTTATGTGTTGGTCTTTGTTTCTTATCTTTATTATTAATCTAGTTATTGTGCAAGCTTGTTTAATTATTTGATTATATGTACCATTGTTGACATGTATGCATATTTGTCAATCTTTGTATTTGTATGTTTATGAATGTGTTTTTTGATGTGTTTGTCTGATGATATCCATTCTTGTATTTTTACGTTTGTAGATATGTTTGAATATTGTCATCTTTGTATTTGTGTGTTTATGTGTGCGTTTTTTGGTGTGTTTGTCCATTAGTATCTATGTTTGTATTTGTATAATTGTGTTATTGTTGAATCGTTTCAATAGATGTCTATCCGTGTTTGTGAGTGTTGATTTTTCTATATTTCTATGTGTGTTTGTGGATGTATCCAAATGTGTAACTGTTTTTGTGTTTATGTGTAGTGTGTCTTTGTCCAACTTAGTGTATTCATTGAATTTAATCAATGTACTTGTAAATCTGTGTGTTTTCACATGTTTTTGGCTTTATGATTATGTTTGTCTAACTTAGTGTATATGTTAGTTTAAATGTGTATTTGTGTATGCATTAATTCCAATTTGTGTATGTTTGTGTTTGTAATTGTGTTTGTTTATTTACTTGTTTATTTATTCAAATATTGTTTGTAGTTGTTGAACTCTGTTTGTGGATGCCATCTTGGATATGTTTGTACTTTGTTCAATGATACTTATGCAAACCATTGTAAATTTATGTATAATGTTCAACCAATTTTGTGTTTTTATGTATGTGTTTGTCCAACTGTGTGCTTTTGTAGAGCTTAATTTTTGTGTATATAAGGATAATTGAACAAATTTAATTAGACAAATCAATTACGTGTATGATATACAATATAATTATTTATTTCATTATTGTGTATGTTTTTTTTTTTTTTGTTTATTTCTATCATTGTTGATATGTGTATATATTCTTTAAAGATACATTACGAACTCAAAGGCAAACATATAAAAACACATAAACACAAATCGTTGCTTGGTAATGTAATTATTTATTTAATTGTTGTGTATGTTTGTTTTATTTTTGTTTATTTGTATCGTTGTTGGTATGTATATAATTATTCATCTCTGTAATTCTTTGTTTAGATTTGTGTTTGCGTTTGTATAATTGTTTTTTTAAAATGTTTTAGTGCATTACTAATTGTGTTTGTGTGTTTGTTTAATATTGTGTATGAATTCATCCCAACATAATTTTATGTATTGTTGTTTGTTTCTTATCTTTATTGTTAATCTAATTATTATGCAAGCTTATTTAATTATTTGATTATACGTACCATTGTTGATATGTTTGCATATTTGTCATTCTTTGTATTTGTATGTTTATGAATGTGTTTGTCTGATAATATCCATGATTGTATTTTTATGTTTGTAGATATGTTTGAATATTGTCATCTTTGTATTTATGTGTTTATGTGTGCGTTTTTTGGTGTATTTGTCCAATAGTATCTATGTTTTTATTTGTATCATTGTGTTATTGTTGAATTGTTTCAATAAATGTCTATCCGTGTTTGTGAGTGTTGGTTTTTCTATATTTCTATGTGTGTGTTTGTGAATGTATCCTAATGTGTAACTGTTTTTGTGTTTATGTGTAGCGTGTCTTTGTCCAACTGTGTGTATTAATTGAATTTAATCAATGTACTTGTAAATCTGTATGTTTACATGTGATTTTGACTTTATGTTTGTGTTTGTTTATTTATTTGTTTATTTATTCAAATATTATTTGTAGTTGTTCAACTGTGTTTGTAGATGCCATCTTGGATATGTTTGTACTTTGTTCAATAATACTTATGCAAACCATTGTAAATTTATGTGTTTTGTTCAACCAATTTTGTGTTTTTATATGTGTTTGCTCAACTGTGTGCTTTTGTGGAGCTTAATTTCTGTGTATGTGTCCGACTATATTTTTGTATGTTTGTGTTGGTATTTATGTATGCAAAGATTTGTGTTTGTGTGTTTTTATGTATTTTCTTTTGAGTCCGTAATGTATCTTTAAATTGTGTTTCTGTTTGTCTAATTATATTTGTTCAATTATGCTTATATATGTGTTTGTCTAATTTTGTGTATGAATACGTGTATTTATGTGTTAGTGCTTGCTTGTTTATATAGTTATTTATTTAATTATTGTGTATTTTTGTTTTATTTTTGTTTATTTCTATCATTGTTGATATGTGTATAATTATTCTTCTTTGTTTAGATATGTGTTTTTGTGTTTCTGTTTGTATTATTATTATTTTTTTGAAATGTTTTAGTGCATTACTAATTATGTTTGTGTTTGTTTATCTATATCTCTGTGAGTGTTCTTGTGTTTGTGTCCAAATATTGAAGCGTCTTTGTCATGTGTGTGGTGGGTTTGTCAAACTATGACTATATGTTTATGATTGTAAAATTGTGTTATTGTTGAATTGTTTCAGTAAATTTCTAATTGTGTTATTGTGTGTGTTTGTTTGCTTTATGTCTGTGTGAGTGTGCATTTGAATGTGTCTAAATATATAAGTGTTTGTGTATTTAGATGTGGCATGCGGGTTTATATGTGTTTGGGTGTGTTTGTCCAATTATATGTTTTTGTCGAGTTTAATTTGTGTGTTTGTATGTCTAACTATATTTTGGTATGTTTGTGTAGGTATTTAAGTATGTACATGTTTGTGTTTAAATTCTTTTATGAATTTTGTTTTGGACAATCTAATTAAGGCGGTATTTGTATATTTCTTAAACTTTATTTGTGTTTGGTAAATAAAATTTGTCCAATTATGTTTGTGTTTGTGTTTGTTTAATATTGTTTATGAATTCATCCCAACATGAATTTATGTGTTGGTGTTTGTTTCTTATCTTTATTATTAATCTAATTATTATGCAAGTTTGTTTAATTATTTGATTATAAGTATCATTACTGTTATTGTTGAATTGTTTCAATAGATGTCTATCCGTGTTTGTGAGTGTTGGGTTTTTTATAGTTTTATGTGTGTTTGTGGATGTATCCAAATGTGTAACTGTTTTTGTGTTTATGTATAGCGTGTCTTTGTCCAACTGTGTATTCATTGAATTTAATCAATGTACTTACATATTTGTGTGTTTACATGTGCTTTTAGTTTTATGATTATGTTTGTTTAGCTAAGTGTATGTGTTAGTTTAAATGTGTATTTATGTATGCATTGATTTCGATTTTTATATGTTTGTGTTTGTAAGTGTGTTTTTCTGTTTACTTGTTTATTTATTCAAATATTGTGTGCAGTTATTCAATTGTGTTTGTGGATGCCATCTTGGATGTTTGTACTAAGTTTTGTGATACTTGTGCAAACCATAGTAGATATATGTATTTTTGTTCAACTAATTTTGTGTTTTTATATATGTGTTTGTTCAACTGTGTCGATTTATGGAGCTTAATTTTTGTGTATTTGTCCAACTATATTTTTGTATGTTTGTGTTGGTATTTATATATGTAAAGATTTGTGTTTCTGTGTTTGTTTATTTATGTCTCTTTTAGTGTGCTTGTGTTTGTGTCTAAATATTGATGCGTTTGTGTCATGCATGTGGGATTGTCTAACTAAGACTATATGTTTATGTTTGTAAAATTGTGTTATTGTTGAATTGTTTCAGTAAGTGTCTAATTGTGTTTGTGTTTGTTTGTTTGCTTATGTCTTTGTGAGTGTCCAAATATGTATGTGTTTGTGTATTTATGTGTGGCATGTGGGTTTATATGTGTTTGTCTGTGTTTGTCCAATTGTATGCTTTTGTCAAGTTTAATTTGTGTGTTTCTACCTGTGTTTGTATGTCTAACTATAATTTTGTATGTTTGTGTAGGTATTTAAGTATGCACATGTTTATGTTCTTTTATAAATTTTGTTTTGAACAATCAAATTAAGTCAGTATTTATATACTTCTTAAATAATATTTGTCCAATTATGTTTATGTTTGTGTTTGTCTAATATTGTGTATGAATTCATCCCAACATGAATTTATGTATTGGTGTTTGTTTGTTACCTTTATTGTTAATCTAATTATTTTGCAAGTTTGTTCAATTATTTGATTATACGTACCATTGTATTTTTATGTTTATGAATGTGTTTTTTTATGTGTTTGTCTGATAATATCTTTGTTTGTATCTTTACTTTTGTAGAAATGTTTGTACATATGTGTTTATGTGTGCCTTTTTTGGTGTGTTTGTCCAATAATATCTATGTTTGTATTTGTATAATTGTGTTATTGTTGAATTGTTTCAATGGATGTCTATCCGTTTTTTGTGAGTGTTGGTTTTTCTATGTCTCTATGTGTGTGCTTGTGAATGTATCCAAATGTGTAACTGTTTTAGTGTTTATGTGTAGCGTGTGTTTGTCCAACTATGTGTATTCATTGAATTTAATCAATGTACTTGTATATGTGTGTTTACATGTGTTATTGTGTATTTTACAGGAAAAATATTTTTGTATGTCAAACTTTTTGTATTATTATTTGTTTAATTGTGTGTTTGTTCAATTATATGGGTTTTTAACTGTGTGTATGTGATTTTGTGTTTTCTAAATAACAAGTGTTTGTAATTGTTCTATTATGTGTGTGCAAGGTATACTAATTGAGTTTTTGTTTGTTACTTTAAAGTTTGTAATTTGATTTTGCTAACGTGTAAAACTCTGTTATGTTTGTGTTTTTCTCTGTAGGTTTGTCTATATTGTCCAAATAAAGTGTATCTATATTTGTGTTAGTATGACTTATTTTGTGTTAATGTCTCTTGTCTTTGGTTTTATGTTTTTTTTCTCTAAGTATACGTATAAGTCTAATTCTATATTGATATTTAACTAAAGGTGTATATATGTATGCGTTGTGTTTGTGTACGTAACTTTGTTTGTTTATCTACTTATTTATTTATTCAAATATTGTGAATCATTATTCAATTATCATCGTGGATGTGTTTGTATTTTGTTTAGTCATGCATGTGTCATCAATTGTGGATCTGTGTAAGTTTGTATAACTGTGTTAATGTGTTTATGCATGTTTGTCTTTGCATTTATCCAACTGTATGTTTTTGTTGAGTTTTATTTGTGTCGAACTGTGTTTGTTTGCGTCTAGTTATATTTTTGTGTGTTTACATTTTTATGTATTTACGTAGGTTTTATGTATGCAACTATTTGTGTTTGTGTTTATATACGTATTGTTTTTGGCCAGCCAATTAAGTCCGCATTTGTCTAACTCTTGAACTGTGTTTCTATTTGTCTAATTATATTCGTTCAATTATGTTTGTGTTTCTATTTTCTATTTTTTTTCTGTGTTTCTAATTATGTTTAATTAGTGTATGTTTGGTCAACTGTGTTTATTTTTTTATAGTGTATGTTTTGTTCAACTGTGTTTATTTGTTTATTTATGCAATTGTATGTTTTTGTCAAGTTTTATTTGTGTCTAATTGTGTTTGTTTGTGTCCAGCTATATTTTTGTGTGATTACATAGGTATTTATGTATACAAACATTTGTTTATGGGTTTATATACATTTTGTTTGGGACAGTCAATTAATTATGTATTTGTGTATCTTTTGAACTGTATTTGTTTTTGTCTAATTATATTTGTTCAATTATGTTTATGTTTTTGTTTTCTAATTTTATTTATGAATTTATCTTATCGTGTATTTATGTGTTTGTATTTTTTTATTAACTTTATTATTTATTCAATTATTTTGTATCCTTGTTACAATATTATTGTTGTTATGCGTATATACTTTTCAATCTTGTTGTTTGTGTGTTTATATGTGTTTGTTTATGTATTTATCCAACTGTAAATGTGTTTACGTGTGTAAAAATATGTTATTGTTGAATTGTTTTGTTGGTGTCTAGTTGTATTTGTGTGTGTTTGTGTATGTTTTGTTGGTGTTTTGTCTAGTTGTATTTGTTGGTGTCTAGTTGTATTTGTCTATGTGGGTGTGCTTGTGGATGTGTACAACTATGTAATTGTTTGTGTTTATATGTGGCATGCGGGTATTTATGTTTGTGTGTGTTTTTGTCTAATTGTATGTTTTTTTCAAATTTAATTTGTGAGTTTTCTATATATATGTCAACCTTTATTTTTGTATGTTTGTTGAGGTATTAAAGTTCGCAACTGTATTTTTTTATGTTCTTTTATGATTTTTGTTTTGGACAATCTAATTAAGTCTATATACGTATGAACTACCCGTAATAACGAACTTGCAAAATGAATCTGTTTATCATAACGGGATTTGTTGTTCCTGACTCTGCTTCACCTTAATTGTTATTTGAACAAGTAAAGTTTATATCTTGGTACGAGTGGGAATAACATTTCCCTTCTGCATGTCTATGGAGTTTTGAAAAATTCAAACATCTCAGAATATAGATAAAGAGATAAGAATTTATCGAATGAACCGCACTCCTTCGTATACGTCAGGATTCCATTGATGAGAAGGGGCTGGGGAAAGCTTGAACCCAATCCCTACAGTGATGAATATAAGTGAAATTAAAATTCCTGGAGAGTTATACATTTGTGTATTATTGATAAGACCATTCACTATTTCTTGAAGCTCGATCTCCCCCCAGATGAACCGTATAGCCAAGAGAAACCGTGAGCCAGAATAGAAGAGCTTGCCCCACCCATGAGTAAATATTTCGTAGTAGCCTCATTAGACCTTACATCTTTCTTGGTATATCCAGATAGTAGATAGGAGCATAAACTGAAACATTCTAGAGCTACAAAGATAGTTATGAAATCGTTAGCACCACATAAAAACATTCCTAGAGTAGCTGTTAATATGAATAACAGAAACTCTGTTATAGCCATTTCTGTATATTCGATGTACTCTACAGATAGAGGAATATATAGAGTTGAGTACAGTAAAATAAGAAATTGAAAGATTTCGTTGAAATTGTTCATTTGGAAATTTCCCGAAAAGCTAATCATAGGTTCTTCTCTCCATCAAAATAATAGGGTCGTTATGCTCATTACTAAACTTGTTGAAGAGATAAAATAGAACCAAGATATATCTTTTTGATCAAAGGTTGAATCAATCATCAAAAGAAGAATTAGGCAAAAAATTAGGATACATTCTGGTAAAATAGAACTTCCATCGAAGAGAGGCAAATGAAAGGCTTTTATAAAAATTCTTGTAGAATCGAGAATGAAGTTTTCATTCTGTACATGTCAGATCATGAATTAGTAACTGCATCCAATCTCCAAAAAAATCCCAATTGTTTCACCTTTTAAACTATGTATGTGTGTTATTGTTGAATTATTTCGGTGGGTATCTAACTGTATTTTTGTCTGTGTTTGTTTGTTTATGTCTTTGTGAGTGTGTTTTTGGATGTTTCTAAATATGTAAGTGTTTGTGTAATTATATGTAGCTTGTGGGTTTTTGTGGTTGTGTACGTAACTCTATTTTTGTATATTTGTGTAGGTATTTAAGTATGTAACTGTTTGTATTTACAATTTTTTATGAGTTTTGTTTTGGACAATCTAATTAAGTCCATATTTGTGTACCCTGTTTGTGTTTGTCAAATAATATTTTTTCAACTATATTTATGTGTTTATGTTTGTTTGTAAACTTAATTATTTATCTAATTATTGTATAAGTTTGTTTAATTGTATGATTATACACATCATCGTAGATATGTTTGTATATCCATCTATGTTTGTATTTGTGTGTTTATTTATATATTTTTTGGTTTGTTTGTCCAATAGGAACTAAGTTTGTAACTGTACAATTGTGTTATTATTGGATTATTTCAATGGGTGTCTAATTGTATTTGTTAGTGTTGGTTTTTCCGTGTATTTATAGGTGTGCTAGTGAATGTGGCCAAATGTGTAAGCGTTTGTGTATTTGTGTGGCCTGCGTGTAATATGTATGTCTTTGATTATGTCTCTGTCTTTCCTCTATTTTGTTCAACTTGAAGTATATCTTTATTTGTGTTAATACGACTTATTTTGTGCTAATGTCTCTATCCAATTGTGTTTTTGGTTTTGTGATTTTGTTTGTTAGTCTGATTCTGTATTTGTATTTATGTAAATATGAGTGTATGTATGTGTTTATCCCAATTTTTGTGTGTTTGTGTTTGTAACTGTGTTTGTTTATATACTTGTTAATTTATTTAAATATTGTGTATGATTATTAAATTGTGTTTGTGGATGACATCCTTTATGTAGTTGTATTTTGTTCAATCATCTTGTGTTAGCGGTTGAGATTTGTGTATATTTGTTCAACTGTGTTTATGTGTTTATGCATGTATTTGCCATGGTGTTTGTCCAATTGTATGTTTTTGTTATTTTGCATCTATGTCAACCTATATTTTTGTGTGATTACGTAGGTATTTATGTGTGCAACTATTTGTGTTTGTATATATACGTTTTATTTTGGCTTGTTTGTTAAGTGTGTACCTGTGTATTTCCTAAACTGTGTTTGTGTTTGTCTGATTATATTTGTTCGATTATGTTTATGTTTATAATTTCTAATTTTGTGTATGAATTTATCTCATTGTGTTTTTATGTGTTTGTATTTATTTGTTAACTTTTTTATTTATCCAATTATTGTGTATGCTTATTCAAATATTTGTATGTGTATTATTGTTGATATGTGTGCATATTTTCTATCTTGATGTTTTGTGTATTTAAATATTATTGTGTATGCTTGTTCTATTATTTGTATGTGTATTATTGTTGTTATGTGTGTGTATTTTTTATCTTGATGTTTGTGTGTTTATATATGTGTTTGTTTTTGTATTTGTCCAACTGCATGTGTTTATGTCTGTAAAACTGTGTTATTGTTAAATTGTTTCAGTGGGTGTCTAACTTTGTGTGTGTTTGTTTGTCTATGTCTTTGTAAGTGTGCCTTTGGATGTATCCAAATATGTAAGTGCTTGTGTTTATCTGTGACGTGTGAGTTTATTTGTTTGTGTCTGTGTCCAACTATATTTTTGTTTTCTTGTGTAGGTATTTAACAATGCAACTATTTGTATTTACATTTTTGTATGAGTTTTGTTGTAGACAATCTAGTTAAGTCTTTATTTGTATACCCCTTAAATAGTGTTCGTGTTTGTCATATAATATTTTTATAATTACGTTTGTTTGTCGAATTTTGTGTATAAATTTATCCCAAAATGTATTTATGTTTGTTTGCTAACAAAATTATTTATGTAAATATTGTGTAAGCTTGTATAATTGTATAATTGTATGATTATACACATCATTGTAGACATGTTTGTATATTCGTCCATCTTTGTGTTTGTGTGTTTGTTTTTGGTGTCTTTGTTCAAAAGAATCTACGTTTGTATCTGTACAATTGTGTTATTTTTGGATTGTATCAGTGGGTGTCTAACTGTATTTGTTAATATTGATTTTTCTATGTCTCAATGGATGTATATTTGGATGTGTCCAATCCTGTAACCGTTTATGTGTTGATGTGTGGCATGTGTAACATGTATGTATCTAATTATGTCTATGTCTTTTCCTATATGTTTGTGTATATTGTCCAACTTAAAGTATATCTTTATTTGTGTTAGTACGACTTTTTGTGTGCTAATGTGCCTATTCAACTATGGTTTTAGTTTTTTGATTTTGTTTTCTCCAACTACGTGTGTGTATTAGTATAATTCTGTATTTGTATGTTTTGTATCCATAGGTATTTAAGTTTGCAACTATTTGTATTTACATTTTTTTTATGAGTTTTCTTTTGGACAATCTAATTAAGTCCGTATTTGTGTTCCCCTTAAACGATGTTTGCAACTGTTTGAGTTTACATTTTTTTAATGAGTTTTTTTTTGGACAATCTAATTAAGTTCATATTTGTGTACCCCTTAAATGATGTTTGTGTTTGTCAAATATAATTTTGTCAATTATGTTTATGTTTGTGTATAATAGTTCTATTGTTTGTATGTGTATTATTATTGATATGTGTGTATATTTTTTTTATCTTGATGTTTTTGTATTTAAATCTGTGTTTGTTTTTGTATTTGTCCATCTGCATATCCGTTTGTGTCATTGTTGAATTGTTTCAACTTAAAGTATATCTTTATTTGTGTTAGTACGTCTTTTTTGTGCTAATGTGTTTATCTAACTCAGTCTTTGGTTTTATGATTTTGTTTCTCTAACTACGTGTGTGTATTAGTATAATTCTATATTTGAATTTTTTGCAAATGTGTGTGTATAATTGTGTTTATTGTGATTTGTGTGTGTTTGTGTTTGTAACTGTGTTTGTTTATTTACTTGCTAATTTACGTAAATATTGTGTGTGTAGATGTCATGATTTATGTATTTGTATTTTGTTCAATTATGCTTGTGTCAGCAATTGAGATTTGTATATGTTTGTTCACCAGTGTTTATGTGTTTATTGATGTATTTGTCTTTGTGTTTGTTCAACTGTATGCTTTTGTCGAATTTTATTTAATTGTGTGTCTAACTGTGTTTGTGTCAACTTATATTTTTGTGTTTTAACATAGGTAATTATATGTGCAACTATTTGTGTTTGTGTGTTTATATACATTTTATTTTGGCTTGTCATGTATATCTCTTGAACTGTGATTGTGTTTATCTAAATATATTTGTTCAATTATGTTTATGTTTTCGATTTCTAATTTTTTGTATGAATTTATCTAGTTGTCTATTTATGTGTTTGTATTTGTTTGTTAACTCTTTTATATATCCAATTATTGTGTATGGTTGTTCTATTCTTTGTATGTGTATTATTGTTGATATGTGCGTATATTTTCCAATCTTGATATTATTATGTTTATATATGTGTTTGTTTTTGTATTTGTTATGTGTTTATGTCGGTAAAATTGTGTTATTGTTAAATTGTTTCAGTGGGTGTCTAACACTGTCTGTGTGTGTTTGTTTGTCTATGTCTTTGTATCCTTGTGGATGTATCCAAATATGTAAGTGTTAGTGTTTATGTGTGGCGTGTGGGTTTATGTGTTTGTGTCTATGTCCAATTATGTTTTTGTGTGTTTGTGTAGGTATTTAAGATTGCAACTATTGTATTTCATTTTTTTTTATGAGTTTTGTTTTGGACAATCTAATTAAGTCTGTATTTGTATACCATTTAAACAGTGTTTGTGTGTGTCATATAATATTTTTACAATTATATTTGTTTGTCGAAATTTTTGTATGAATTTATCCCAACATGTATTTATGTTTGTTTGTTAACTAAATTATTTGTGTAACTTTGTTATTTGTATGATTATACACATCATTGTAGACATATTTGAATATTCGTCCATCTTTGTGTTTGTGTGTTTATGTATGTGTTTTTTTGGTGTCTTTGTCTAATAGAATCTACGTTTGTATATGTACAATTTTTTTATTTTTGGATTGTTTTTGTGGGTGTCCAACTGTATTTGTTAGTATTGGTTTTTCTATGTCCTAATGGATGTGCTTTTGGATGTGTAAGCGTTTGTGTTAGATCAAGATGATTAACATTCTTTGTTTTGATAATTACAAGACAGACGAAACTAATAGACGAAACAAGCACAGACGAAAGATAACCCCTCAACCTTAAATCTTTATTGCATCTTTCATCTAATGAATCAAGTATGCATCAAGATGATAAAGGACAGACGATATGTGAAAGATAGTAGACGACATAAACTTCGAGTCTTGCTTATAGAAGATCGTTTTGAAGATTTTGTTTATTTCAAGACCCATCGTCTACTAAAGGGAGTTGAAGACAGACGACATAACGAAGCGCTATTTCAAATCTAGTCGTCACTTGTGGAAGTTTCCAAATGTGGTTGTGCAAAACATCTGCAACATGAAAAGCAAATCACGTTTTTGTGATCCAATCTGATCAAGTCAGAAAAAGGTACTGATTATGCACTAACTTCGCTTCTCAAGAATTCAATTGTTCTGATTGATCTCTGTCACTAATTGATGTGAAAGCTTTAAGAAAAGGACAACGGTCAAGATTTGAGTCTAACGGATCTTTTTAAACCTGTTGCTTATATAAAAGTCTTCTCTCCTCAAATTCAAGTTGGCGAACACGCTGTATAAACTCATTCTTATCTTCGCTCTTGAATCTTTGAAAGCTATTCTTCATTGTAAAAACCCTCTCTACATAGAGGAATCTAAAAGTTTTTCATAAACTCTTTACAAATCCACTTGTGTGGTATTTTAGCCTGAGGAGGTTGCGTGTTCAAAGAATACCTTGTTTTAGCCTGAAGAGGCTGTGTTTCAAAGAATACTTGGTTGGTTAGCCTGGGAAGGCTGTGTTTAAAGAATATCTTGTATTAGCCAGAAGTGGCTGAGTTCAAACAATACTTGTAACCTTTTCACGGTTTGTAGTGAAAACTCAATGGTTGCTGGGTAACTGGACGTAGTCTTGAATAGACGAACCAATATAAAAATAACTGTGTTTATTTTATTTAAGCTTGTGACTAACGGGGATAATTAAAGCATAACATTATTCCTTTAAATTAATCCTTCAAGATAAGTTTTATATTGTCTGAACTTGTTTGAAACCAACAGACGATACGAACAAATTAACACAATTCAACCCTCCTTCTTGTGTTTTATATTTTACAGTTTGATATCAGAGCTCAGCCTCTAAGGGTTGAGCGCTTAACAGCTGCTAGAGGAAAAAATCCAGATGGAGTCACAAGGGCCAACGTTTCTTTCAAGAGGTTCTTCCATGAACAAGCCTCCAGCCTTCTCAGGGGATGACTATCCCTACTAGGCTGACAGGATGAAGATATACATAAAGTCCACTCAATATAGACTTTGGAAGATCATCACTCAGGGAGATATTCCCATTGTCAAGCCTGAGACTGAATGGGGAAATGAAGAATATTCCCTCATGGAGCTCAACAACAAAGCTAGATATGCACTCACATGTGCTCTCTCAAGGACAAAATACAATAGATTCTGTTCCTAAAAGACCGCCAAGGAGCTCTGGGACGCTCTAAAGATCTCCTATGAAGGAACTAAAGACGTCAGAATGAGAAAAGCTGCCACTCTTCAAAGAGAATATGAGATGCTCTCTATGAAGAAGGTTGAATCTATTTATATGATGTTTGGAAGATTCCAAACCATATTAAATGGACTCACTTCGCTGGGAATCACATTCACAAAGGCTTAGAACAACATGAAGATTCTAGACAGTCTTCCTACTCCATGGGAAGCTTTGTCCACTACCATCTTAGTTGGACATGACATGAAGACATTAACTCTTGATGAGTTAATAGGAGCTTTGAGAGTACATGAGGTACTTCTCTACAAAAGGGACAAAATAAAAGTTCAAGAGCCCATAGCTCTTCCATCCATAGATGAGGTCCCTAAAGAAGAAACTGTTATGGGATCTTCCATCCATCATCTGCTATGAATGCAGAAAACCTGGACATATGAGATTTGAATGTCTAAAGCTGAAGAGAAGATGGAACCCTCGTAGAGACTAGTGTAAAAAGAGCTTGCTGACGTGGGAAGACCTTGACAGCAACAACTCAGACGAATCCACAGAGGTAAAACAAAGTATGCAAAGCAAAGTTAAAACAAACTTTGGAAGAAAATTCTACTTTGAGATCTGAAAAAGAGTTTCTTCAAAAGGAAGTATTAGATGAAGTATCATCTGAATCTGAAAAGAACACTTTCATTCTTGAAATCGAAAGATTAAAGAAAGAAAATGATTCTTTACTCAAAGACTTAACTAAGTTCACAAAAGGATCCTCCATGCTTGAAAACATTTTAAAATATGGGAGGGCTCCGTCTGATAAAAGTGGACTAGGTTATGTTGAGCAATCGAATGAGAAGAAGACAAAATTTGTTTCGTCTACTGAAAAGAAGAAAAACAAAAGTTACAACAAGGTTCCAAATGATTATAAGAAAAATACAAAAACCTTGAACAAAAAGAAACCTTCTTCTACTAACAAAGGAGGACCCAAAAGGATTTGGGTACCAAAGTCACTCATTATTCCTGTTGCAGACATCCTTAATAGGAAGAGAGAAGACTTCAAGCTGGTACCTGGACAGTGGGTGTTCACGACACATGACGGGAGACCTGTCTATGTTCCAAGACCTAAGACTAAGTAAAGGGTCTGTGTCTTATTGTTCAGGGAAAGGTAAAATTCTAGGGATTGAGACTGTTGGTAAGACACCCCTCTTATCCAAAATGTGTCTTACGTTAAAGGTCTGAACTTCAATCTGCTTAGCATAAGTCATTTTGTGACAGTGAATATGAAGTAGCTTTTAACGTTGATGAATGTATAGTTAAGAATAAAGATAAGTCCATTTTGTTTCTAGGGGAAAGAAAAATAATCTCTATGAGGTTTGCCTTTCTAACCTTAGTGATCAGAATGTAACATGTTTAATTTCAGCAGACGATGAACGAGATATTTGGCACAAAAAACGTGAACATTTAAGTCTTAAGTATATTTCAAAAATTTCTAAAAAGGATCTTGTAAAAGGTTTGCCAAAAATATCTTGGAAGTTCAATCGTCTGTGTGAATCTTGTCAGCATGGGAAACAACTTAAAGTTTCCTTTAAATCAAAAAATGTTGTTTCCACGACAAGACCTTTGGAACTGTTACATATTGATCTCTTTGGACCTACTCAGACTGAAAGTCTTGGAGAAAGAGATATGGATTTGTCATTATAGACGACTATACTAGATTTACTTGGGTATACTTTTTAGCCCATAAACATTAGTCTTTCAATATCTTTGAGATATTCTATAAACGTGTTCAAAAAAGAAAAGGGAATATGTATTGCGTCTGTGAGAAGTGATCATGGAACAGAGTTTGAAAACTCTGAGTTCAAAGCCTTTTGTTTTGAAAATTGTATCTTTCACAATTTTTCATCTCTAAGAACTCCTCAACAAAATGGAGTTGTGGAAAGGAAAAATCGTACTTTACAAGAAATGGCAAGAACAATGTTATATTCAAAACAGAATATTGATAAGACCAATATTGAATAAGACTCCTTATGAACTATGGAAAGGAAGAAGACCCAACATATCCTACTTTCATCCTTTTGGATGTGAGTGTTTTATCCTAAATACCAAAGATAAGCTTGGAAAGTTTGATTCAAAGGTGATTAAAGGATTTTTACTTGGATACTCCAATACATCTAAGGCCTATAGAGTATTTAACTAACGCAAGTTGTAGAGGAATCTATTCATGTAAAATTTCAAGATAACTCAAAGGCTGATAAAGAAATATCAGACCTAGAAAATTTGTTTGATAATTTGCAGATCAACCCCTCTAGTCAAAGCTCAAGTTCAAATGGTCAACCTGCTATAGACGCAGGGATAGATGAAAGAAGTACGAACCATACAGACGAACCCTCTTCGTCTGCTGCTCAACAACATGATACTCAAGCTCCTGTCAGAATTTGGAGGTTCGCCTCAAACCACACCAAGGATCTGATCATTGGAGATAGACATCAAAGAGTTTAAACAAGGTCAAAGCTTAGAGACTCGTCTGGCTATGCTCTTGTGTCAAACATAGAGCCAAAAACATCGAGGAAGCTCTACAAGAGAATGACTAGATTTTAGCTATGGAAGAAGAGCTAAACTAATTTACCAGGAATGATGTTTGGACTTTAGTAGAGAAACCAAGGAACAAAAGCATCATTGGAACAAGATGGGTGTTCAGAAATAAGCTTGATGAAGTTGGAAAAGTGGTAAGAAATAAAGCAAGGTTAGTAGCTCAAGGCTATAACCAACAGGAAGGTATTGACTTCACTGAAACTTTTGCTCCTGTAGATAGGTTAGAAGCTATTAGAATTTTACTTGTTTTTGCTGCTCATAAGAATATTGTCTTATATCAAATGGACGTAAAAAGCGCTTTTCTAAAATGATTTTATTGAAGAAGAAGTATATGTGAAACAACCTCCTGGCTTTGAGAGTTTATCTCAACCAGATCATGTTTTCAAATTGAAGAAAGTACTTTATGGTCTTAAACAAGCTCCTAGAGCTTGGTATGATAGACTAAATTCTTTTATTCTTAAAAATGGTTTTTCAAGAGGAAAAGTTGATACTACTCTCTTCAAGAAAAGTGTTTCAAAAGACTTTATTATTGTTCAAATATATGCAGACGATATAGTCTATGGAGCCACTAACGAATCCTTGTGTAAGAATTTTTCTAAGTTAATGCAGGATGAGTTTGAAATGAGTATGATGGGAGAATTAAAGTTCTGCTTAGGACTTCAAATCAAACAGACGAAAGAAGGAATCTACATCCATCAACAGAAGTACACAAAATAACCTCTCAAGAAGTTCAAGATGGACAACGCAAAGCCAATGAAGACACCCATGCATTTGTCTGGCGCTTGTCTTTACAAAGACGAGTCAGGTAAGACCGTTGATCAGACGGTATACTGAGGTATGATTGACTCACTGCTTTATCTAACTACAAGTAGACCAGACATTATGTTTAGCGTCTGTCTATGTGCACGTTTTCAATCTGATCCTAGAGAATCACATTTACAAGCTGTAAAACACATTCTTAGATATCTTATTGGAACCATTAATCTCTCTTTATTTTATAAGAAAAATAGTGATTTTAGTTTGAGTGGCTATTGTGATGCTGATTATGCTGGAGATAAAGTGGAGAGAAAAAGCACAAGTGGTGGATGTCAATTTCTAGGTACATCACTCATCTCTTGGTCAAGTAAGAAACAAAACTCCATAGCACTCTCTACCACAGAAGCAGAATATATTGCTGCCGCTGGATGTTGTTCACAACTACTTTGGGTAAAACATCAACTTGAAGATTATTCCAGGTTTGAAACCCAAATACCAGTTTTCTGTGATAATACAAGTGCTATCAATCTCAGCAAAAACCCTATTCAACATTCAGAAGCTAAACATATTGAAATAAAATTTCATTTTATAAAAGATTATGTTCAAAAGGGTATTTTCGATATACAATTTGTTGAAACTGATTTTCAATGGGCAGATATATTTACAAAGGCTATAGACGAAACACACTTTAATTTCATTAAAGAAAATTTGGGAATTGTTTCTTTAAAAGATTAAGTTATTTCGTCCATGTCTATCGTCTGTATTTATCGTCTGATTATTTTCAAGTTGAATTAGTGAAAAGTCATTCAACAGACGCAACGTTATTATTTAATTAATTTAAAGTTGAATGTGCAGGAAGACACAATAAATGCAGCATTAAATGCGTCTTGCATTTATGATTCTATTCTAGGAAGTTGAAAAGCATGCGCCGTAACTGTCAAATCAATCATTGAAAGGGAAATCATGGGATAGCGGCAAATCAGGGACGATTTCTATTCTATCGTCTGTTTAAATATAACCGTTTCATTTATCTGACTATAAAAGTGCCAAAGTTATCTCTTTTATTCTTTACATTGCTTAAACGATTAAGTAACCTAAATCTACTCTCTCTCTCTCAAGAACTCTCACTCTCTAATATTCTTATTTTTTAAACTCAGAAAATGACCGCCAAGAACACACAACAAACACCTGTTGAAGAGGAAAGTTTCTTTGCCCAAGATTTGTTCTGCTTAGCAAGTGGGTGAAGAGAATCAATCTTGCTAATCTCTCTGGGCAATCATGCAATGTTTTGGAGCAAGCAGGATGGATGAAGTTTGCTTCATGGGAAGGACCCTAGATGATGGAGCCTTACGCTGAGTTTTGATCTGAGGCCAAGATTGTGGACGACAACATCGTTGGAACAATTGGTGATAAGGAATACCTTATCAATGCTGAAGCCATTGGAGTTATAGGCAAGTGCAAGATTTAAGGTGTTGTCTACAACACCAACTGGAATGAAGCTTTCATTGATCAGACGTTGTATGGAAAACCCAGAACGTCTGACCAGGCCAAATTCCTAAGGGCTGGGAACTTGACTGGTGATGGAAGGGTTCTGCACAACCTTTTATTCAACATTTTCACTCCAAGGATTGGATCTCGTGACAATGTGAGCAACAGAGACCGTTTCTGTCTCTTCTATCTTCTCAAAAGGGAGAAGATAAGTCTACCCCATGTGATTATGGATCACTGGGTCGCTGCTCTGAAAGGAAGGGATCTACGAAGGAAGTCAAGTGTTCCCTATCCTGCCATTTTAGCAAAAATCATCCAGAATCAAGAATTTGATATCAATGGATGTCAATGGTATGCTAGTGGTCATGAGATCAAGCAAGCCACTTTCTTTCTCTAGAATGCGTCTGAAACTTGGAACATGGACGCTGAATGAACTGCATGAGAAGCATCTTAACCTTAAGCCTTCTCAATCACCTCAACAACAAACACAAACCCATACACAAACTACCCAACCTCAATCATCTCCTCAACAAACTTGTCCCAAACACAAACCCCTCATCAAATGACCAAGAAACACACCCATTCCACCACAAACACAAGCCCAAACACAAAACCCTCCTCAACCTAAACCTAGAACGTCATCTGAACCACCTGTACGAGTTACAGAGGTTCCTTTTGAGACGATAGGTGAAGAGCCTCTTGTTAGATGAAAATCAAAGTCTATCAAGTTGAGAATGCCAAGGATGGATTCGTCTACTCAAGAAAAACCAACTGCCAAAGAAGCATCTGAGGATGTTGAGTCTGCTAGAAGGCGAGCAGACGTTACTGAAAAGGCAAAGGTAGACAAAGTACAAGTCTCAGAGGATGCCTTGAGAAAGACATCTTTGAAAGGAAAGAGAAATGCTATAGTTGAGACTACAGCTATTCTCTCTGAGAAAGAAAAGCTGAAAATGGCTAAGAAAGCCTCTATTCTCTTAGACGTTGAAAGGGAACGTATGTTCCGAGAAAGCGCGAAAGGGATTGAATCTTTGAAGCTACTCCTGCTCAGACCACATCAGAGGGCATGAATAATAAAGAAACCGTCCAAATTCAGAAAGACAACGCAATCCTCACTGAGCAATTGTCTACAATGCTTAGTGAAGATATGCCATCGATGGGGTTAGAATCTTCTACTCCATTAAACAAACCAAGGGAGGATGCTGACCTCATGGTTTCGTCTCCCATCCATGTCGTGCCACGTCAGACGATAACAGTAGAGTCTAAAGAAATATGTCCTCCACAGACGTTGCAGTATTCGTCTAACATCTTTGAAGTAAAATCTTGCTCATCATCAGATGAAGGAAAGTGTCTTGTCACAAGATATGTGGCAACGGATGCAAGAACTCACGCTGAGGTCTTAAATGAAGAAGATCTTCCACCCAAGCGCAAAATGGACTACACCTTTCTCAACGATCTAGTTATGCAAAGGTATGCTTCTATTGGATGTGCTGAAAGGCTTAAGAGGCCTGAGTGGATTATCACATATCATGCTGAGGAAGCCTCTGATCTTTCTGAATCTGATAGATCTAAGTCTGACAATGATGGTTATTACGCAGACGATGAAGATTCAGTTGTGGGAGAATCTCCCTATCTTGAATTGGACAACCCTTATAAGTACAGACGGAAGAAAGGGTTCCAATTGGGAAGATTCGTAAATCTCATCAACTATTACCAGTCGTTGAAGCCTTCTGACTTTGATATGTCAAGAAAATATGATATTGCTAAATAGAAGGAATGACTGAAGTGTCTACCCTAGGACGCCCTTGTTGAATTAAAGATTAAGGGTTTAGAAGGTATAGATGATTACAACCGGCACCTTGATGGTCTGTTGCTTGAAGGACTAGCGTTGGGGTATGAACCAAACATTGTTTCAAGAGTCTCATCTGAAAGGATTGTTCGTCATCATCCTAATAAGACAATAATTCTTCATCATTACGTCTTTGGTGACTTCATGTCTCAAATCTCAATTCTAGTAGCCTTCTCCCATTGGCCCTTAAACGCTATAGATAAACATGATCCCCAACCATTCACCATTCCAATGAATAAGACGAAATTCATTGGATTAGGCTACACTCTTGATCTAACTCTACCATGGTTCAGGCCTCATTGCTCAGGGTTCAACCAACTTACTATCTCAACATCAAAGAGTATGAAACGCCTGAAGAGTGCTATCATCGTCTGCCTGTTGATTATGATGCGGCATATACTTTGATGAAAAGAGGATATAGGTATGAGATCAAGGATAGACTTCAATCCTTACTTTGATGAAAAGAGGATATAGGTATGAGATCAAGGATAGACTTCAATCCTTCTGTCTGATATAGAACAGAGCAGAGAAAGAGGGACGCTTCTTACCTTTTTTCATGGGCTCTCAATTTTCTTCACTCGCTTCAAATGAGACTCAATTCTTTGTAAGGATGGATCGTCCGCGTCCATGCCTAGTAAAGATGCTAGCTAAAGGAAAGGAGAAGAAGGAAATGTCTGCCCCCAAAGAGTTCAAGTTCGCAAGGTATATTGCCAAGCGTCTGCCCCCAGCTGCTTATGCTCATATGAAGGCTGTTCAGACTCAATACTCAAGGCCTATCAATCCTAAGATGTTAAGGACGATAGAGGATCATGAAGCCACCATGGCTTACTACTCAGGGTCTATTTTTGATGAAGACTCCGCAACTATTGGAGTATGCTTCCCTGGTGCAGCGTCTGCTTACACCATCTACCATGATCAAACTCCTCTTCAACTCGTTCCTTTTAGACAAAACTACACATGGACTTGGTCAAGATCATTCAATGCCTTGGTTGATCTCCCTTGTTTTCGGTTGCGTCTGTTGGGTGTTCCAGTGGTACCCATTATTGAGGAAGTAGATTCAGAAGTAGACAAAGCTTCTTCGTCTGATCACTCTACAGAGAAGTTAGTTTCTCTAAAGAGGAAGTATAATGCGCTTGAGGAAAGCCATGAAGTGTTGATGAAGAAAAACAAGCAACTTGAGGAATCACAACAAGCTACAAATGCCAAGCTGGAACATCTTCAAAGTCTTGTGTTTTCCTTGTTGAAGCAACAGGCTCCACCCTAGTAATCTTTTTGATGGATTTCAGCCCAAGGGGGAGAAAAATATGGGGAAGAAGGAAGAATCAGCTCAGGGGGAGCATCTGAAGAAGAAGAACATCTGGTGAGCGTAGGGGGGAGCATCTATGTATATCTCTTGGTTATCAGACTCAGGGGGAGAGTCTTGTATTTCTTTTAGTCTTAGCTCTGATTGTTTATTATTTCTTTTGATCATCTGTACCTTGTAATCTTAAAATTCGATTACATCAATTTGATGTAACAACTCTATAAATGACGTAATTCAGAAAACATAGTCTTGATGTAAATCTGGCATAATTTTTGTTGCTTTGCTAACCTTTGTCTTATGCAGATGGTTCTGTCTATCTCAAGTATTGGTATGGTCTGTAATCATCAAAAAGGGGGGGATTGTTAGATCAAGATGATTAACATTCTTTGTTTTGATAATTACAAGACAGACGAAAGATAACCCCTCAACCTTAAATCTTTGTTGCATCATTCATTTAATGAATCAAGTATGCCTCAAGACGATAAAGGACAGACGATACGTGAAAGATAGTAGACGACATAAACTTCGAACATTGCTTATAAAAGACCTTTTTGAAGACTTTGTTTATTTCAAGACCCATCGTCTACTAAAGGGAGTTGAAGACAGACGACGTAACGAGCGCCTGTTTTAAATCTAGTCATTACTTGTGGAAGTTTCCAAAAGTGGTTGGACACTATGCAAAACCTCTGCAACACAAAAAGCAAATCACGCTTTTGTGATCCAATCTGATCAAGTCAGAAAAAGGTACTGATTATGCGCTGACTCCGCTGCTCAAGCATTCAATTATTCTGATTGATCTCTACCACTGATGTGAAAGCTTCAAGAAAAGGACAACGGTCAAGATTTGAGTCTAACGAATCTTTTTAAACCTGTTGCCTATATAAATCTTCTCTCCTGAAATTCAAGTTGGCGAACACGTTGTATAAACTCATTCTTATCTTCACTCTTGAATCTTTGAAAGCTATTCTTCATTGTAAAAACCCTTTCTGCGTAGAGGAATCTAAAAGTTTTTCATATACTCTTTACAAATCCACTTGTGTGGTATTTTAGCCTGAGGAGGCTGTGTGTTCAAAGAATACCTTGTTTTAGCCTGAAGAGGCGGTGTTTGTGTATGTCAAATATTATTTTTCCAATTATGTTTATGTTTGTGTATATTTGTTTTATTTTTTGTATGTGTATATTTTTTTATCTTGATGTTGTTTCTGCATATATCTTGATGTGTATATTTTTTTATCTTGATGTTGTATGTATATGTTTGTTTTTGTATTTGTCCAACTGCATATGTGTTTATGCGTAGAAAATTGTGTTATTGTTGAATTGTTTCAGTGGATGCCTAACATTGTTTGTGTGTGTTTGTTTGTCTCTGTCTTTGTGAGTGTGTTTCTGGATGTATCCCAATGTGTAAGTGTTTGTGTGTTTATGTGTGGCGTGTGGGTTTATGTGTTTGTGTTTGTGTCCAATTATATTTTTGTAAGTTTGCGTAGGTAATTAAGTTGGCAACTGTTTGTATTTACATTTTTTATTAGTTTTGGTTTGGACAATCTAATTAAGTTTGCATTTGTATATACCCTTTAAACGGTGTTTGTGCTTGTCAAATATTATTTTTCCAATTATGTTTATGTTTGTGTATATTTGTTTTATTATTTGTATGTGTATTATTGTTGATGTGTGTTTATATTTTTTTATCTTGATATTTGTGTGTTTATAGATATGTGTGTGTGTGTGTGTGTGTGTGTGTGTGTGTTTGTTTTTGTATATGTGTGTGTGTTTGTTTTTGTATTTGTCCAATTGCTTATGTGTATTATTTTTAATATTTGTGTATACTTTTTTATCTTGATGTTTGTGTGTTAATAATATAAATGTTTGTTTTTGTATTTGTCCAACTGCATATGTGTTTATGTGTAGAAAATTGTGTTATTGTTGAATTGTTTCAGTGGGTGTCTTGTTGTATTTATGTGTGTTTGTTTGTCTATATCTTAGTGAGTGTGCATCTGGATGTATCCAAATATGGAAGTGTTTGCGTGTTTTTGTGTGGTGTGCAGGTTTATGTGTTTGTATCTGTTTCCAATTCTATTTTTGTATGTTTGTGTATGTTTTGTTCTGCATCATACGTTATATAACATATGTTCTGCATCATACATTATACTGCAACTGTTTTGTTCTACGCAGTAAGTTATATTGCATCAATTTTGTGTTGTATCATACGTTATATTGCATCTTTTTTGTTCTGCATCATACGTTATACTGCATCAGTTCTGTTCGAACATTATACTACATTTGTTCTGCATCATATGTTATACTGCATCTGTTCTGTTCTTCATCATACGCTATACTGCATCTATTCCGTTCATACATTATACTGCATCTATTTGACATCATACGTTATACTTGTAACATCCCAAAAATTTAAATATAGTTTAAGAAAGGTTTTTATAACAGAGAGAAATATAAAAATAATTAAAAATTATGAATTTTTGAAATTACTGTAGTAAATAGTAAATTACTGTGTAAATAGTAAATTACTGTGCAAATAGTTACATTACTGTACAAATAGTAAATTATTGTGGTAAATAATAAAATTACTGTGGTAAATAGTAAAATTACTATGGTAAATAGTAAATTTACTATGATAAATAATAAAATTATTGTGGTAAATAGTAAAATTACTGTAGTAAATAATAAAATCACTGAGGTAAATAGTAAAATCACTGAGGTAAATAGTAAAATTACTGTAGTAGAATATTCTGTGGAATATTCTGTGGAATATTCTGTGGAACATTCTGTAGAATATTCTGTAGAACATTCTGTAGAATATTCTGTATAATATTCTGTAGAATATTCTGTAGCAAATAGTACCTTGGGAATTCTATAAATAGGGCCTAGGGGTTTCAGATGAGAAAACAAACCAAAGAACATTTCTATATTCTCTCAAGCTCTCTCTTAGGAAGAAATATCTCTAAGAAAGGAGCAAGTAGAGGAAGAGTATAGGAAGCTGGGAGAAACCTGTAAGGGGAGCTGTCCTTATCCTACTCTTCTATTCTTTGTTTTGTTGTTACTTTCATTATATTTCTTTAGTTTTTCGGATACTAAGGTGCGAAGATAATTCTTAGTATGCTCTGTGGTTGCGGTTTTGTCCAATCTTCCACATCAGAACAGAATTATTCTTGTTACGAGGAAAAGTGTGGTACTGTTTATTGGTTCTTGATGTTTCCTTGATAATTCTTGGTGTTTCTTGTTTCTTGGTTTCTTGATTTATTGGTGTTTATTGGTGTTTCTTGGTGTTGATTTCATATCGAAATATGTCTGGTTTTGAGTTGGATATGAATAAGTGGTGACATGCATGGTTGCATGAAATTGGTGATGGACTTGAATTGCTTAATGACCGATTTGAAATACCTAGTGAAGAGGCAATATTCTAAGATTGCTGGGTGAATAGGCAATGCTTAGAAGGTTTTGAAATGAATATGACCTAGTAAAGAGGTCAAGATTTAAAATGTGATAAAGGTCATTATACAATTCAAGGTCCTAGAGCATGTTGCATGATGACTGGATAGTAGTAGACCAAGTCCGTAAGTTACGGATTCCCGTCTGTGTGAGTGGAATACCGTGGACTAGAGGGGGTTCTCTTGGTGGGGAAATTGCCCTGCTCATGATGATCACATGTTGCGGGGAGGTCTGCCCGCCGACAATCGAGGGAACTCGATAATTACGGAGTGTCTACCACTGGTGGGTCTGGAGGATGTGAGGACCAGATGCCCCAGGCTATTTTCAGTGGATGGCGCCACATTGCATGTTGAGTAAATAGGGAAAGTACATCGTGAGGATACATGCATCATATAGGAATAAGAGCATGCAATAGTGATTATGTGTTTTGATTGAATACATGATTATTGTGATAAATTACTGATTCGTTTTATGGTTGATTGGTGGTTTTACCTTGTGAATTGAATTAATGGTTTGGACACAGGTTTTATATCAATAAATTACTATTTTTAAAGAAATTGAAGAATATTAAAGAATATTGGTTTTATGAATATTTTTCCTTATTTTCAAAAGTTTTACTATAATTAAAATTATTTGAGGATTAAGGAAAGCTCACCCTTGCAATTCTATTTTTACAGATTTGCAGGATTGAGAAGTTGTTACTGTTTCGCAATGGTTGTTACTACTATCTTGTTGAAGATGCTTGCTATGTTTTGCATGTAGAAGTGTTGAGTAAATGTTCTAAGGTAGTAGAAAGGTAGTTATGTAAAATAATAATAGGACAAAGTTATGTAATCTGGTTGTAATGAACTTTAAAACCTATGTAATAAAAGTGTTGTTTTCTAAATCTCTCTTTTATCTACTATATCATTAACCACTTTAAATTACAAAATATAAGTAAAATAAGTAAATAAGAGGAGGGTGTTACAATACTGCATCAGTTCTGTTTTGCATCATACGTTATACTACATCTGTTTTATTCTGTTCTGCGTCGTACCTTATACTGCATCTATTTTGTTCATACGTTGTACAACATCTGTTCGGCATCATACGTTATATTGCATATATTCTGTTATGCATCATATGTTATACTACATCTGTTGTGTTCTGTATCTTACGTTATACTGCATCTGTTTTATTCTGCATCATATGTTATATTGCACCTATTCTAATCATATATTATATACATCTGTTCTACATCATCTGTAATATTGTATCTGTTCTGTTTTGCATCATATGTAATACTGCATTTGTTCTCTTCTGCATCAATTCGGTTCGACATCATACCTTATACTACATTTGTTCTGCACCATACGTTATACTGCATCTGTTCTACATAAGACGTTATACTGCATCTTTTCTGTTCTGCATCGTACGTTATACTGCATATGTTCTTTTCATATGTTATACCGCATCTATTCTACATCTTTTGTAATACTGCATCTGTTCTGTTTTGCATAATACGTAATACTACATTTGTTCTCTTATGCATCATACGTTATATTGCATATGTTCTTTTTTGCATCATAGATTATACTACATATGTTCGGTTGTGCATCATACGTTGTACTGCACCTGTTTTGCGCCATACGTTATACTAAATCTGTTCTGTTCTGCATCATACGTCATTTTGCATCTGTTCTATTTTGCATCATACGTTATATTGCATATGTTTTATTCTACATCACATGTTATACTGCATCTATTTTGTTTTGCACCATACGTTATACTATATCTAACATCCCAAAAAAAAAAAATAAAAAATTTAAATATAGTTTAAGAGAGGTTTTTTTGTAACATTCAAGAAATTTAAAAATAATTAAAAAATTATGAATTTTTGAAATTACTGTAGCTGCCGACATTACTGTAGCGACCGACATTACTGTAGCTGACCGACATTACTGTAGCTGCCCGAAATTACTGTAGCTGCCCGAAATTACTGTAGCTGCCCGAAATTATTGTAGCACCGCCTTAGGAAGGTTATAAATAGGGCTTAGAGGTTTCAAATGAAGATACAACCCAAAGAATACTCCTACATTCTCTCAAATTATCTTCTCTACAAAAAACCTTTCTATACTTTCTCCACCTTAGGAAGAAATCTTTCCAACCAAGGAAGGAGCACGTAAGTAGAGGAAGAATATAGGAAGCTAGGAGAAACCAGTAAGGGGATCTTTCCTTATCCTTCTTTTCTATCCTTTGTTTTGTTGATACTTTCATTATCTTTCTTTAGTTTCTTGCAGTAAGGGGACCTTTCCTTATCCTTCTTTTCTATTCTTTGTTTTCTTAGTACTTCCACTCTCTTTCCTTGGTACTTTTAGTATCTTTCTTTGGTTTCTTGGTGTTTCTTTTCTTCATCTTTCTTACACTACTTCTAATTCTTTAAGTTTGCGCTTTCTTTACCCTTTGAAAGATTATTTTGAAGTTGTTTTCCTCTTTCAACTATTTCTCTGAATACCATGACTACTTTATAGTAATATTGTTGTTTGATGACTGGTTTTGTGCTTGATATACAATTACTTGGTGAATTGGATGTGAATAAGTGGTGATATGCATGATTGCATGAAATTGGTGATGAACTTGAATTGTTTAATGACCGATTGGAAATGCCTAGTGGAGAGGCAATATTCTAAGATTGCTTGGTGAATGGGCAATGCTTAGAATGAGGTGAGATGAAGATGACCTGGTGGAAAGGTCAATATTTAAAATATGATGAAGGTCATTATACAATTCAAGGTCCTAGAACATGTTGCATTGTGACTGGATAGTAGTAGACCAAGTCCGTAAGTCACGGATTCCCGTCTGAGTGAGTGGAATGCCGTGGACTGGGGGGTTCTCTTGGTGGGGAAATTGCCCTGCTCATGATGATCACATGTTGCGGGGGAGGTCCTGCCGGACACTGAGGGAACTCGACAAATTACGGAGTGTCTACCTCTGGTGGGTCTGATTGAGTGTGAGAATCAGATGCCCCAGGCTATTTTCAGTGGAGGGCGCCACATTGCATTTTGAGTGAAGAGTGAAAATGCATGGTGAAGGTGCATGCATCATGTAGGCTTAGGAGCATACATTAGTAATGGTGTGTTTGATTAAATGGAATTCATGCCTGAATCATTGATTGTGATTGATGGTTTGTTTGATTTGGTTGTTGGTTGCCTTACTATGTGATTGATATTTTGATGATCATGGATATGTATGAAAGTATTATTCTAAAAATGATAATTTTGATGAAATTTCTAAATTTATAAAAGAAAAGGTTTTCCTTGAACTACAATCAATTTCTTATAATTATGGTTAAGGAAAGCTCACCCTTGCACTTTGTGTTTTTAACACCTGTGATGATCTCGAACAACGTTCGGGGGAGCAGATTTGCAGGGTTAAGAAGTTGTCACTGGTTGTTGCTACTATCTTGTGTGAAGGTGCTTGCTATGTTTTGCGTGTAGAAGTGTTGGGTAGATGTTCTAAGGTAGTAGAAAGGTAGTTATGTAAAATAATAAAAGGACAAAGTTATGAAATCTATTTGTAATGAACTTTAAATCTTATGTAATGAAAGTGTTGTTTCCTAAATCTTTCTTTTATTTACTACATCATTAACCACTTTAAATTACTAATTAAAAAATAAGATAAGTAAGTAAATAAGAGGGGATGTTACAAAGGGGTGTTACAATATCTGTTCTGTTCATATGTTATACTGCATTTGTTCTGCATTAGACGTTCTACTGTATCTGTTTTGTTCTTCATTATACGTTATATTACATATGTTCTGTTTCTGCATAGTACGCTATACTGCATCTCTATGCATACCGTATATTGCATCTGTTCTGCATCATACGTTGTTACATAGTATCTGTTCTGTTTTGCATCATACGTTGTTACATTCTATCTGTTCTGTTCTGCATCATACGTTATACAACATTTGTTCAGTTCTGCATCATACGTTATACAACATTTGTTCAGTTCTGCATCATACGTTATATTGCATCTGTTTTGTTCATACGTTATACTACATTTGTTCTGCATCGTACATGATACTACATCTGTTCTGTTCTGCATCGTACGTTATACTGCATCTATTCTGTTATATTATCCATCATACTTTATACTGGATCGGACGTTATACTACATTTGTTGTATTATGTATCATACGTTACGCTGCATTTGTTATGCATCATACATTGTACTGTAATAATTTTGTTCTGCATCATACGTTATACTGCATCTATTCTGTTCATATGTTATACTACATCTATTTTATTCTGCATCATACGTTATACTGCATCTATTTTGTTCATACGTTATACTACATTTATTTTGTTCTGCATCAAAAATTATAATGCATCTGTTTCGTTCTGCATCATACGTTATACTGCATCTGTTCTGCATCACACGTTATACTACATCTTTTCTGTCCTGCATCACACGTTATACTACATCTGTTATATTCTGCATTATACGTTATATTGCATCTATTCTACATCATACGTTATACTACATCTGTTTTGTTCTGCATCATACTTATGCTGCATCAGTTCTGTTCTGCATCGTATGTTATACTAAATCTGTTCTGTTACTGCATCAAACGTTATACTGCATCTTTTCTGTTCTGCATCATAGATTATATTGCATCTAATCTGTTCTGCATCATACGTTATACTGCATTTGTTCTGCATCAAACATTATACTGCATCTGTTCTGTTATTCATCATACATTATGCTGCATCTGTTCTGCATCAGACGTTGTTTTGCATCTCTTTTGTTCTGTAACATACATTATACCGCATTTGTTTTGCATCATCTGTATTACTGCATCTGTTCTGCATCATACATTATATTGCATTTGTTCTGTTGTGCATCATACGTTATACTCCATCTGTTCTGTTCTGCATCATACGTTATACTGCATTTGCTATGTTCTGCATCATACATTATACTACATCTGTTCTGTTTTGCATCATACGTTATACTGCATCTATTCTGTTCTGCGTCATATGTTATGTTGCATCTGTTCTGTTTATATGTTGTACTACATCTGTTCGACATCAAATGTTACATTGCATATTCTGCATCATACGTTATACTGCATCTGTTCTGTTCTACATCATACGTTATACTGCATTTGTTTTGCATCATCCGTAATACTGCATCCATTCTGTATCGTACGTTACCCTGCATCTAGTTTGTTCTACATCATACGTTCAATTGCATCTATTTTGTTCTGCATCATACATTTTACTGCATCACAAATTATGTTGCATCTGTTCGGTTCTTCATCATACGTTATACTGCATCTGTTCTCCATCATATGTTATATTACATCTGATCTGTTCTCCATCATATGTTGTACTTCATTTGTTCTTCATTATACGTTATACTTCATCTGTTATGTTCTGCATCATACGTTATATAACATTTGTTCTGTTCTGCATCTGATGATATACTGCACCAGTTCTGTTCATATGTTATACTACATCAATTTTGTTATGCATCATTCGTTATATTGCATCTGTTCTGTTCTGCATCATACGTTATACTGCATCTGTTCTGCTTTATACATTAAATTGCCTCTATGATGTTCTGCATCATACGTTATAATGCATCTGTTCTGTTCTGCATCATTCGTTATTCTACATCTATTTCGTTCTGCATCATAAGTTATACTGCATCTGTTCTGTTCTACATCATACATTACACTGCACCTATTATGTTCAACATCAGACTTTATACTGCATCTTTTCTATTCTGCATCATAGATTATACTGCATTTGTTTTGTTCTGCATCATACGTGTTATACTGCATCTGTTTTGCATCAAACGTTATACTACATCTGTTCTGTCATTCATCATACATTATGCTGCATCTGTTCTGCATCGACGTTGTACTTGCATTTGTTTGTTCATACGTTATACTGCATCTGTTATAAATCATATGTTATACTGTGTCTGTTCTGTTCTGCATCGAACGTTATACTACAACTGTTCTGATATGCATCATTTGTTATACAACATCTTTTCGGTTCATACGTTATATTGCATCTGTTCTTCATCATACATTATACTGCATCTGTTCTTCATCATACATTATACTGCATCTGTTCTGTTTCACATCATACGTTTTACTACACCTGTTCTGCATCATATGTTATATTGCATCTGTTCTGCTTTACATATTATATTGCATTTATTTTGTTCTGCATCATACATTATACTGCATTTGTTCTGCTCATCATCATTCGTTATACTACATCTGTTTTGTTTAGCATCATACGTTATATTGCATCAATTTTGTTCTGCATTAGACGTTATACTACATCTTCTTTGTTCTGCATTATAGATTATATACTCATCTGTTTTGTTCTTGCATTATACGTGTTATAGTACATCTGTTTTGCATTAATCGTTATACTACATGTGTTCTGTTATGCATCATACATTATGCCACATTTGTTCGCATCAGACGTTGTACATGATGAGGACATCAAGACTCAAGAGTATGAGGCCCATGATGAAAAGAATCAAAATCAAGACCCAATCCATGAAATGATTAGACCCATGACTAGGAGCAGATTCAGAAAGGCCTAAGAAGCATTACAACTCAAGGTGGCCCATGTGCTTGAGACTGAATTGTTAGTGACCCAACAAACACGGAAGCTGATAACATGTATAGCCTGTCTGGTGGACTAGGAGGCCCATTTATTTTGTAATAGACTTTAAAATAAATATTTTCGTACAAGGCACATTTACTTATAGGCCCATTTCGTATTAGGTAAACCTAATTAGTATTAAACTTATAGGAATTGAGAACGGAGGTAGATCATTATTCAATTTGATATTTTTGTGAGTTTAAGCTCAGCTTGGGTTCTTCCTTGCATCCTCGATCTTATCAAGAATTCTTCGATTCTTGTGTGGCGATCATCCTTGGCTTATCAAACATTATTGTTTGTGTGACGCCTTCCTTTTAATATCTATCTTTCTTTGTTTATTTTGCATTTTTATTATATAAAATAATTCTGAAGTTTCAGCCGTCTTCAAACCCTAATTCTCAAACGTCGAGTAGTCCATTAATTCTGGGTTAGGATCATATCATCTGGTATCAGAGCACGGTTTCATCGGTAGGATTCATCCTGTGTTACTGTTCATCTCGCGTTACTGTTCACTAGTACTATCTATTCATCTTATTTTATTTTAAACAAAAAAAAAAACGAAAAAAAAGCAAAAAAAAAACGAAAAAAAAATCTGAAAAAAAAGAAGAAAGCTGCCGAAAAAAAAAGAAGAAAAAAAAAGAGAAAACGAAATTGATCAAACAAAATATATATTCTTAGTTGTTCTTGTTTAAATCCAGTGCAAATTATTTGTTTGACAATATTTCTAAGTGGTAGTTGTTTGTCTTCCCTTACTATTCGTGCTTACCTTGTTTTTCTATTGGTAGGAAAATTGTTCTTTGCTACTTTCTGTTCAGTTTCCAAAAAAAAAAAAACACATAAATCTTTCTGATTATTATTTTTGAAGGTGATTCTTGATAATAGATTGTTTGGATTCTTGTAAGAACCTTGAGTCAGAGGACGAGTAGAAAAAGACAAGAGTGATTATTATAGAAAAAAAGCCTAATTGTGTGCAAACACTTGAGTGGGTAAGGTTCAACAAACAGTAATTATATTATTTTTTTGTTACCTTTGATTTGTTTGTTTGTCAATGGCAACAGAAAATAATAACAACGATATCTATCATTGAGTCGGGATCGGCTGCAAATGACTGCAATATCTCAACATTTGGAGAGATTGATGAAACACATAAATCTTTCTGATTATCATTTTCGAAGGTGATTCTTGATAATAGATTGTTTGGATTCTTGTAAGAACCTTGAGTCAGAGGACGAGTGGAAAAAGGCAAGAGTGATTATTATAGAAAAAAAGCCTAATTGTGTGCAAACAGTTAAGTGGGTAAGGTTCAACAAACAGTAATTATATTATTTTTTTGTTACCTTCGATTTGTTTGTTTGTCAATGGCAACAGAAAATAATAACAACGATATCTATCATTGAGTCGGGATCGGCTGCAAATGACTGCAATATCTCAACATTTGGAGAGATTGATGAAACACATAAATCTTTCTGATTATTATTTTCGAAGGTGATTCTTGATAATAGATTGTTTGGATTCTTGTAAGAACCTTGAGTCAGAGGACGAGTGGAAAAAGGCAAGAGTGATTATTATAGAAAAAAAGCCTAATTGTGTGCAAACACTTGAGTGGGTAAGGTTCAACAAACAGTAATTATATTATTTTTTTGTTACCTTTGATTTGTTTGTTTGCCAATGGCAACAGAAAATAATAACAACGATATCTATCATTGAGTCGGGATCAGCTGCAAATGACTGCAATATCTCAACATTTGGAGAGATTGATGAAACACATAAATTTTTCTGATTATTATTTTCGAAGGTGATTCTTGATAATAGATTGTTTGGATTCTTGTAAGAACCTTGAGTCAGAGGACGAGTGGAAAAAGGCAAGAGTGATTATTATAGAAAAAAAGCCTAATTGTGTGCAAACACTTAAGTGGGTAAGGTTCAACAAACTGTAATTATATTATTTTTTTGTTACCTTTGATTTGTTTGTTTGTCAATGGCAACAGAAAATAATAACAACGATATCTATCATTGAGTCGGGATCGGCTGCAAATGACTGCAATATCTCAACATTTGGAGAGATTGATGAAACAACAACATGATGATTTCCGTGAGAGGATAGACCAATTGGAGAATAGAAGACCACCTGGAGGAGGAGGAGTGGGACCGAATAGGAATGAGGCAAGAATAGAAGGAATGAAGTTGAATGTACCACCTTTCAAGGGTAGGAGTGATCCAGAGACATATTTGGAGTGGGAGCTCAAAATTGAACATGTGTTCTCTTGTAATAATTATAGTGAGGACCAAAAGGTAAGACTTGCTGCTGCTGAATTTTCTGACTATGCACTCATATCGTGGAATAAGTTGCAGAGGGAGAGAATAAGAAACGAAGACCCTATGGTGGACACTTGGGCTGAAATGAAGGGAATCATGAGGAAGCGATATGTACCATCTAGCTTTCATTGAGACTTGAAACTAAAACTGCAAAAATTGTATCAAGGAAGCAAGGGGGTGGAAAAGTATTACAAGGAGATGGAAGTGTTAATCATCCAAGCCAAAATTGAAGAAGATGCTGAGGTAACTATGGCTCGCTTTCTTAATGGTTTAAAAAATAGCATTAGAGATGTAGTAGAGTTGCAGGAATTTGTAGAGATGGAAGATCTTTTGCACAAGGAAATTCAAGTAGAACAACAACTAAAAAGAAGAAGTATAGTGAGGAAGAGTTCTACTAGTTATAACCCTCCAAATTGGAAGGATAGAATCAACAAAGAAGGGGATACCTCCTCTAGCAATGCTTCATTTTTTAACCGGAGAAAAGCACCTTAAAAACAAGCTGATCATCCATCAAAGAGAACTAGGGAAGTGAAGTGTTTCAAGTGTTTGGGTATGGGTCATTATGCCTATGAATGTCCTACAAAGAAGACAATTCTTCTCAAAGATAATGGAGAGTACACAAGTCAATCTGAAGCTAGTGAGGGAGAGGAAGAATTTGAAAGTGGAGAAGAGTTGGAGGCTACGGAGGGAGACATGTTAATGATTAGGAGGTTGTTGGGTAGTCAATTAAAGCCTTTGGATGAGAGTCAAAGAGAGAACATTTTCCACACTAGATGTTCTATTGATGAGAAGGTATGCATGGTGATTATTGATGGAGGGAGTTGCACCAATGTGACTAGTGCTAGGTTAGTGTCAAAGCTAAATTTAGCCACTAAAACACATCCTAGACCATACAAACTTCAATGGCTTAGTGAAGATGGTGAGGTACAAGTAAGGCAGCAAGTAGAAGTGGATATTGCAATTGGGAAATACAAGGATAAGGTGTTATGTGATGTAGTTCCAATGGAAGCCAGCCACATACTTTTGGGCAGGCCTTGGCAATTTGATACTAGAGCCATTCATGATGGCTATTCCAACAAGATCTCTTTTATGCACCAAGATAAAAAAATTATACTCAAACAATTGAGCCCTAAAGAGGTGTGTGAGGATCAAGTGAGAATGAGAGGAAAAATAGTAGTAGAGAGGAAGAGTGAAACACTTGAGAGAAGAAAGAGTGAAAAGAGAAAGAGTGAAAAAAGAAAGAGTGAAACAGAAAAGAGTGAAACACTTGAGGGCAAACACCTTTGTTTAGTAAGAGAAAAGGAGGTAAAGAGGGTACTTTGCGCAAGGCAACCTCTTTATTTAATGTTTTGTCAAAGTCAAATTCTGTATGCTAACCAATTTGATAAGTTTGAATTGTCTTCTTGTATTAAGTCTCTTTTGCAGGATTATCAAGATATTTTTCCAGCAAGTGTACCGGATGGCTTGCCACCATTGAGGGGGATTGAGCATCACATTGATCTCATTCCAGGAGCTTCTTTACCCAATAGGCCAGCATATAGAAGCAACCCACAAGAGACTAAGGAGATTGAAAGACAGGTGACTGAACTCATGAGCAAAGGTTGGGTGAGAAATAGCATGAGTCCATGTGTTGTACCAGTCATCCTAGTACCCAAGAAGGATGGCTCATGGAGAATGTGTTCGGATTGTAGGGCTATAAACAACATCACCATCAAGTATAGGCATCCAATTCCCAGGTTAGATGATCTTCTTGATGAAACTGTATGGTTCATGTGTGTTCCTAAAATTGATTTGAAAAGTGGATATAACCAAATTAGAATTAGAGAAGGAGATGAATGGAAGACTGCATTTAAAACAAAGTATGGTTTGTATGAGTGGTTAGTTATACCCTTTGGTTTGACTAATGCACCTAGTACCTTCATGAGATTGATGAACCATGTTCTTAGGGAGTTTATTGGCAAGTTTGTTGTGGTATACTTTGTTGTGGATATAACCAAATATAGCACTAGTCTTGATTTACATGTTGAGCATTTGCAATCTGTTTTGAATGTGCTTAGAAAAGAGCAATTGTATGCCAATCTGGAAAAATGCATTTTTTATTCTGATCATGTGGTATTCCTTGGATATGTTATTAGCGCTAAAGGGGTACAAGTAGATGTGGAAAAGGTTAAGGCCATCCAAGAATGGCCAACACCTAAGACTGTGAGTGAGGTGAGGGGATTTCATGGGCTAGCAAGTTTCTATAAGAGATTTGTTAAAGATTTTAGTACCTTGGCTGCACCTTTAAATGAAGTTACTAAGAAAAATGTAGGATTCAAGTGGGGTGAAAAACAAGAAGAAGCATTTGTTGCTCTTAAGCATGAATTAACTAATGCACCCATTCCTGCTATGCCTGATTTTTCAAAGTCATTTGAGGTTGAGTGTGATGCATCCAATGTGGGTATTGGGGCTATTTTATTGCAAGAAGGACATCCAATTGCGTATTTTAGTGAAAAACTAAGTGGGGCTGCCCATAGCTATTCAACCTATGATAAAGAATTATATTCTTTGGTTAGAGCTTTAAAGACTTGGCAACATTACCTTTTATCCAAAGAGTTTGTCATTCATAGTGATCATGAGTCCTTAATGTACTTAAAAGGACAGGGTAAGCTTAATAAGAGACATGCTAAGTAGGTAGAATTCCTAGAGCAGTTTCCATATGTCATCAAACATAAAAAGGGGAAAGGGAATGTAGTGGCTGATGCACTTTCTAGGAGGCATAAATTAATTTCTATACTTGAAACTAAATTGTTTGGTCTTGAATCTTTGAGGGATATGTATGAGACAGATGTGGACTTTGCTAAAATTTTTGCTGCATGTGAAAAATTATCTGAAAATGGTTATTATAGGCATAATGGATTTTTGTTTAAAGCAAATAAATTGTGTGTGCCTAGGTGTTCCATAAGAGAGTTGCTTGTGAGTGAATCACATGAAGGGGGTTTAATGGGACATTTTGGGGTTCTAAAGACTTTGGAAATTTTGCAAGAACATTTTTATTGGCCACATATGAAGCGTGATGTGCAAAAATTTTGTGATCGTTGTATTGTTTGTAAAAAGGCTAAATCCAAAGTTAAGCCTCATGGATTATATACCCCTCTGCCTATTCCCGAACATCCTTGGATTGACATTTCTATGGACTTTGTTTTGGGATTGCCTAGAACAAAGAGTGGAAAGGATTCTGTGTTTGTTGTTGTTGACAGGTTTTCTAAGATGGCACATTTCCTACCTTGCAAGAAGGTAGATGATGCTTGTCACGTGGCTGACTTGTTCTTCAAGGAGATTGTGAGACTCCATGGACTGCCTAGGAGCATTGTAAGTGAAAAAGAGAGTAAATTCCTAAGCCACTTTTGGCGGACCTTGTGGGGTAAGATTGGTACTAAATTGTTATTTTCTACTACTTGTCACCCACAAACAGATGGTCAAACTGAGGTAGTCAATATAGGACTTTAGGAACATTGCTTAGAATTACTTTAAAGAAAAATATTAAGTCTTAGGAAGCATGTTTACCTCATGTTGAGTTTGCTTATAATAGAGCTATCCATACCACAACTAATTGCTCTCCTTTTGAAATTGTGTATGGATTTAATCCTCTAACTCCTCTTGATTTACTGCCCATGCCTAACTGTTGGACTTGAAGCTGAAGAAGTCGTCTCTTGTTTTTAGTTTTGATCTACTTGTAATCTTGAATTTAATAATAGATTGTAAATAGGAGCTTAATTGTATTGATTGTTATAGAATAGGCTTTGAGTGTGGTTTTTATTCAATCTCACTTCACAAAGAAGTTGAATCTACTCTGAGAATCAAGCTAGAGCAAGTTTGGGAACCCTATTTTGATTTGACAAGTTGAAAACTGTTTTTTAAAATGATTTTAAGCTGAAGTAATCGATTACCATATATCAGTAATCGACTACCAACAGTTTGAGAAATCAGGGAAGCCTAAAACACTCTGGAGTAATCGATTACCACATCCTAGTAATCGATTACCTCGTGCTTGAGATAACAGAGGAGCCTAAAACTCTCTGGAGTAATCGATTACCACATTCTAGTAATTGATTACCACACCAAAATTCATCTCAAAAAGTTTTTTGAACTGCTTTAAATTGAGACCTCTTAGAATTGATTTTCAACAAGAGAAATCTTTGAGTTTTTCAAGAAGAAAGGAAGAGCGAAAAACTGAGTTTACAAAGAACACAAGTTCTAAGAATTCTCTTCAAGATTTCAAAAGATTTTCTCTAGAGATGAAGAGTGTGTGAAGGATTAAATACTTGGTTATAATTTTGATCAGATCATACACATCAGGTGTAATCTTTACTGATCTTTATCTTGTTTTGTATTTGTTTTTGTTCAAAACTCTTAAGAGAAAGTTGTTCTCTAGAAGAAGAGTTAAGGAATTTGAGAGAGGTGCTCTCAAAGGTGATTCTTGAAGGATTCAAGAATTAGAGAGATATGTTCTTAGGAGAAGAACATGTGTTTTGGTTATTTTGATTTTGTTTGTGTTTGTGCAGTGTGTTTGTATTAGACACAAGAAATCATTATAGTGGAAACCGATCGCAACAGTTGTTGGGTTGGGACTGGACGTAGGCCGAACGCTGGGTTGGGACTAGACGTAGGCCGAACGCCGAACCAGGACAAATCTCTGTCCAAACTTTCTCTCTACCTTATCTCTTATCTTTATCTGAATCTATCGCTTTACAATTGCGTTTACTGATTCATTCTTAAAGAGTTTGAAAAAGCGTATCATTTTCTTTCTATGTCCACTGCTATATCTCTATAAACTGTTATTCTTAACATAGATAAAATTGAATCAGGAAAGAATTTGATAAAGGCTAAAATTGAACATAGAGAACTTGAATCTATTCACCCCCCCTCTAGATTCAACATAGGGACCAACACTAACATTTCTAAATTTAAGCACCAAGAAGCACAGGCCAAAGCTAAATATGTGAAGAAGTTGCATGAGCAAGTGAAGGCTCAACTTGAAAAGAAGAATGAGAGCTATGCTAAACAAGCTAACAAAGGAAGAAAAAAGATGGTATTCGAACCTGGTGATTGGGTTTGGGTACACATGAGGAAGGAAAGGTTCCCAGAACAAAGAAAGTCAAAACTTCAACCGAGGGGAGATGGTCCATTCCAAGTGTTAGAGAAGATCAATGACAATGCATATATAATAGATATACCCGGTGAGTACAATATTAGTACTACTTTTAATGTATCTGACTTGTTCCCTTTCAATACAAATGATGAAGTTCTGGATTTGAGGTCAAATCCTTCTCAAGAAGGAGGGAGTGGTGAGGACATCAAGACTCAAGAGTATGAGGCCCATGATGAAAAGAATCAAAATCAAGACCCAATCCATGAAATGATTGGACCCATGACTAGGAACAGATTCAGAAAGGCCCAAGAAGCATTACAACTCAAGGTGGCCCATGTGCTTGAGACTGAATTGTTAGTGGCCCAACAAACACGGAAGCTGATAACATGTGTATAGCCTGTCTGGTGGACTAGGAGGCCCATTTATTTTGTAATAGACTTTAAAATAAATAATTTCGTACAAGGCCCATTTACTTATAGGCCCATTTCGTATTAGGTAAACCAAATTAGTATTAAACTTATAGGAATTGAGAACGGAGGCAGATCATTATTCAATTTGATATTTTTGTGAGTTTAAGCTCAGCTTGGGTTCTTCCTTGCATCCTCGATCTTATCAGGAATTCTTTGATTCTTGTGTGGCGATCATCCTTGGCTTATCAAACATTCTTGTTTGTGTGACGCCTTCCTTTTAATATCTATCTTTCTTTGTTTATTTTGCATTTTTATTATATAAAATAATTCTGAAGTTTCAGCCGTCTTCAAACCCTAATTCTCAAAAGTCGAGTAGTCCATTAATTCTGGGTTAGGATCATATCAGTACAACATCTGTTCTGTTTTGTTCATACGTTATATTACATTTTGTTCTGCATCATATGTTATACTGCGTATGTTCTGTTCTGCATCGAACGTTATACTGCATCTGTTCTGATCTGCATCATTTTTTATGATATGTTTTGTTCATACGTTATACTGCACCTGTTCTATTATGCATCATACGTTTTATTGCAATTGTTCTGTTCTATATCATACGTTTTACTACACCTGTTCTGCATCATACGTTATGCTACATTTGTTTTGTTCTACACCACATGTTTTATTGAATTTGTTCTGTTCTGCATCAAAAGCTATATTGCATATGTTCTATTCATACGTTATATTGCATTTGTTCTGCATCATACATAATACAACATATGTTCTATTCTACACCATAGGCTTTACTGCATCTACTCTATTCGACATCATACGTTATACTGCATTTGTTATGTTCATACGTTATACTACATCTGTTCTGTTCTACATGATACGTTATACTGCATCTATGTTGTTCTGCATCAGACGTTATACTGCATCTTTTCTATTCTGCATCATAGATTACACTGCATATTTTCTGTTATGCATCATACGTGTTATACTGCATCTGTTCTGTTATGCATCATACATTATGCTCCATCTATTCTGGATCAAACGTTGCATTGCATCTGTTCTATTCTGCATTATACGTTATACTGCATTTGTTTGTTCAAACGTTATACTGCATCTGTTCTGCATCATGTTCTACTGCGTCTGTTCTATTCTGTGTCGAACGTTATACTGCTTCTGTTCTAATCTACATCATTTATTATACAACATCTGTTCTGTTCATATGTTATACTGCATCTGTTCTTCATCATACGTTATATTGCATTTGTTCTGTTCTACATCATACGTTTTACTACACCTGTTCTGTATCATACATTATACTGCATCAGTTTTCTTTTGTATCATACGTTATATTGTATCTGTTATGTTCTGCATCAAACGCTATATAGCATATGTTCTATTAATATGCTATACTGCATCTGTTCTGCATCATACATAATACAACATATGTTCTATTCTACGTCATACATTATACTGCATCTGTTTTGTTCCGCATCATACGTTATATTGCATCTGTTATGTTCATACGTTACACTTCATCGTACGTTGTATTGCATCTGTTTTGTTCTACATCATATGTTATACTGCATATGTTCTGCATCATATGTTATACTGCATCAGTTTTGTTCTACATCATACGTTATACTGCATCTGTTCTGCATCATATGTTATATTGCATCAATTCCTTTCTACATCATATTTTACACTAAATCTATTCTGTTCATACGTTATACTGCATCTGTTCTGCATCATACGTTATACTACACCAGTTCTGTTCTACATCGTATGTTATATTGCATTTGTTCTGTTCTGCATCATATGGTGTACTGCATCTGTTCTCTTCTTCATCATATATTATAGTGCATCTATTTTTTTTTTTTGCATCATACGTTATACTGCATCTGTTCTGTTCTACATCTTATGTTATACTGCATTTATTTTGTTATGCATCATATGTTACACTACATCTGTTATGTTTTGCATCATTTGTTATACTGCATCTGTTCTGTTCTACATCATATGTTATACTACATCTGTTCTACTTTACACATTATATTGCATCTATTCTGTTTTGCATCGTACGTTATACTACATTTGTTTTGTTCAGTATCAAATGTTATACTGCATCTATTCTATTCTGCATCAGACGTTATACTGCATCTATTCTGTTCTACATGAAACATGTTATATATATCTGTTCTGCGTTAAAAGTTATACTACATATGTTCTGTTATGCATCATACGTTATGCCGCATCTGTTCTGCATCAGACGTTGTACTGCATCTGTTCTGTTTTGTTCATATGTTATACTGCATCTGTTCTGCATCATATGTTATATTGCGTATGTTCTGTTCTGCATCGAATGTTATACTGCATCAGTTCTAAATTGCATCATTTGTTATACAACATGTGTTCTATTCATATGTTATACTGCATCTGTTCTATTGTGCATCATACGTTGTAGTGCATTTGTTCTGTTCTACATCATACGTTTTAGTACATCTGTTCTGCATCATACGTTGTACTGCATTCGTTTTGTTCAGCATCATACGTTATATTGACTCTGTTCAATTCTGCATCAGACGCTATACTACATATGTTCTATTTATACGTTATACTGCATTTGTTCTGCATCATACATAATACAGCATATGTTCTATTCTACATCATATGTTTTACTGCATCTGCTTTGTTCTACATCATACGTTATACTGCATCTGTTATGTTCATACGTTATACTACATCGTGTGTTGTATTGCATCTGTTTTGTTCTGCATCACACGTTAAACTACATTTGTTCTGTATCATATGTTATACTTCATCAATTATGTTCTACATTATATTTTATACTAAATCTATTCTTGATATGATCCTAACCCAGAATTAATGGAATACTCGTCGTTTGAGAATTAGGGTTTGAAGACGGCTGAAACTTCAGAATTATTTTATATAATAAAAATGCAAAATAAACAAAGAAAGATAGGTATGAAAAGGAAGGCGTCACACAAAGAAGAATGTTTGATAAGTCAAGGATGATCGCCACACAAGAATCGAAGAATTCCTGATAAGATCGATGATGCAAGGAAGAACCCTACCAGAGCTTAAAATCACAAAAATATCAAATTGAATATTGATCTGCCTTCGTTCTTAATTCCTATAAGTTTAATACTAATTAGGTTTACCTAATACAAAATGGGCCTATAAGTAAATGGGCCTTGTACGAAATTATTTATTTTAAAGTCTATTACAAAATAAATGGGCCTCCTAGTCCACCAGGCAGGCTATACATGTTATCAGCTTCCGCGTTTGTTGGGCCGCTAACAATTCAGTCTCAAGCACATGGGCCACTAACAATTCAGTCTCAAGCACATGGGCCACCTTGAGTTGTAATGCTTCTTGGGTCTTTCTGAATTTGCTCCTAGTCATGGGTCCAATCATTTCATGGATTGGGTCATGATTTTGATTCTTCTCATCATGGGCTTCATACTCTTGGGTCTTGATGTTCTCATCACTCCCTCCTTCTTGAGAAGGATTTGACTTAAAATCCAAAACTTCATCATCTGCATTGAAAGGGGACAAGTCAGATATATTAAAAGTAGTACTAATATTGTACTCACTGGGTATATCTATTATATATGCATTGTCATTGATCTTCTCTAACACTTGGAATGGACCATCTCCCCTTGGTTGAAGTTTTGACTTTCTTTGTACTAAGAACCTTTCTTTCCTCATGTGTACCCAAACCCAATCACCAGGTTCGAATACCACCTTTTTTCTTCCTTTGTTAGCTTGTCTAGCATAGCTCTCATTCTTCTTTCAAGTTGAGCCTTCACTTGCTCATGCAACTTCTTCACATATTTAGCTTTGGCCTGTGCTTCTTGGTGCTTAAACTTAGAAATGTTAGGCATGGGCAGTAAATCAAGAGGAGTTAGAGGATTAAATCCATACACAATTTCAAAAGGAGAGCAATTAGTTGTGGTATGGATAGCTCTATTATAAGTAAACTCAACATGAGGTAAACATGTTTCCCAAGACTTAATATTTTTCTTTAAAGTAGTTCTAAGCAATGTTCCTAAATTCCTATTGACTACCTCAGTTTGACCATCTGTTTGTGGGTGACAAGTAGTAGAAAATAACAATTTAGTATCAATCTTACCCCACAAGGTCCGTCAAAAGTGGCTTAAGAATTTACTGTCTCTGTCACTTACAATGCTCCCAGGCAGTCCATGGAGTCTCACAATCTCCTTGAAGAACAAGTCAGCCACGTGACAAGCATCATCTATCTTCTTGCAAGGTAGGAAATGTGTCATCTTAGAAAACCTGTCAACAACAACAAACACAGAATCCTTTCCACTCTTTGTTCTAGGAAATCCCGAAACAAAGTCCATAGAAATGTCAATCCAAGGATGTTCGGGAATAGGCAAAGGGGTATATAATCCATGAGGCTTAACTTTGGATTTAGCCTTTTTTACAAACAATACAACGATAACAAAATTTTTGCACATCACGCTTCATATGTGACCAATAAAAATGTTCTTGCAAAATTTCCAAAGTCTTTAGAACCCCAAGATGTCCCATTAAACCCCCTTCATGTGATTCACTCACTAGCAACTCTCTTATGGAACACCTAGGCACACATAATTTATTTGCTCTAAACAAAAATCCATTATGCCTATAGTAACCACTTTCAGATAATTTTTCACATGTAGCAAAAATTTTAGCAAAGTCCACATCTGTTTCATACATATCCCTCAAAGATTCAAAACAAACAATTTAATTTCAAGTATAGAAATTAATGTATGCCTCCTAGAAAGTGCATCAGCCACTACATTCCCTTTCCCCTTTTTATGTTTGATGACATATGGAAATTGCTCTAGGAATTCTACCCACTTAGCATGTCTCTTATTAAGCTTACCCTGTCCTTTTAAGTACTTTAAGGACTCATGATCACTATGAATGACAAACATTTTGGGTAAAAGGTAATGTTACCAAGTCTTTAAAACTCTAACCAAAGAATATAATTCTTTATCATAGGCTGAATAGCTATGGGCAGCCCCACTTAGTTTTTCACTAAAATACGCAATTGGATGTCCTTCTTACAATAAAACAGCCCCAATACCCACATTGGATGCATCACACTCAACCTCAAATGACTTTGAAAAATCAGGCATAGCAAGAATGGGTGCATTAGTTAATTCATGCTTAAGAGCAACAAATGCCTCTTCTTGTTTTTCACCCCACTTGAATCCTACGTTTTCCTTAGTAACTTCATTTAAAGGTGAAGCCAAGGTACTAAAATCTTTAACAAATCTCCTATAGAAACTTGCTAGCCCATGAAATCCCCTCACCTTACTCACAGTCTTAGGTGTTGGCCATTCTTGGATGGTCTTAACCTTTTCCACATCTACTTGTACCCCTTTAGCGCTAATAACATATCCAAGGAATACCACATGATCAGAATAAAAGATGCATATTTCCAGATTGGCATACAATTGCTCTTTTCTAAGCACATTCAAAACAGATTGCAAATGCTCAACATGTAAATCAAGACTAGTGCTATATATAAGAATATCATCAAAGTATACCACAACAAACTTGCCAATAAACTCCCTAAGAATATGGTTCATTAATCTCATGAAGGTACTAGGTGCATTAGTCAAACCAAAGGGCATAACTAACCACTCATACAAACCATACTTTGTTTTAAATGCAGTCTTCCATTCATCTCCTTCTCTAATTCGAATTTGATTATAGCCACTTTTCAAATCAATTTTAGAGAACACACATGCACCATACAATTCATCAAGAAGATCATCTAACCTGGGAATTTGATGCCTATACTTGATGGTGATGTTGTTTATAGCCCTACAATCCGAACACATTCTCTATGAGCCATCCTTCTTGGGTACTAGGATGACTGGTACAACACATGGACTCATGTTATTTCTCACCCAACCTTTGCTCATGAGTTCAGCCACCTGTCTTTCAATCTCCTTAGTCTCTTGTGGGCTGCTTCTATATGTCGGCCTATTGGGTAAAGAAGCTCTTGGAATGAGATTAATGTGATGCTCAATCCCCCTCAACGGTGGCAAGCCATCCAGTACACTTGCTGGAAAAATATCTTGATAATCCTGCAAAAGAGACTTAATACAAGAAGGTAATTCAGACTTATCAAATTGGTTAGCGTACAAAATTTGACTTTGACAAAACATTAAATAGAGAGGCTGCCTTTCGCAAAGCACCCTCTTAACCTCCTTTTCTCTTACTAAATCAAGGTGTTTTCCCTCAAGTGTTTCACTCTTTCTTCTCTCTAGTGTTTCACTCTTCCTCTCTATTGCTATTTTTTTCTCTCATTCTCACTTGATCCTCACACACCTCTTTAGGGCTCAATGGTTTGAGTATAATTTTTTTTTATCTTGGTGCATAAAAGAGATCATGTTGGAATAGCCATCATGAAATGGCTCTGGTATCAAATTGCCAAGGCCTCCCCAAAAGTATGTGGCTAGCCTCCATTAGAAATACATCACATAACACCTTATCCTTGTATTTCCCAATTGCAATATCCACTTCTACTTGCTGCCTTACTTGTACCTCACCATCTTCACTAAGCCATTGAAGTTTGTATGGTCTAGGATGTGTTTTAGTGGCTAAATTTAACTTTGACACTAACCTAGCACTAGCCACATTGGTGCAACTCCCTCCATCAATAATCACCATGCATACCTTCCCGTCGATAGAACATCTAGTGTGGAAAATGTTCTCTCTTTGACTCTCATCCAAAGGCTTTAATTGACTACCCAGCAACCTCCTAATCATTAACAAGTCTCCCTCCGTAGCCTCCAACTCTTCTCCACTTTCAAATTCTTCCTCTCCCTCACTAGCTTCAGATTGACTTGTGTACTCTCTATTATCTTTGAGAAGAATTGTTTTCTTTGTAGGACATTCATTGGCATAATGACCCATACCCAAACACTTGAAACACTTCACTTCCCTAGTTCTCTTTGATGGATGATCAGCTTGTTTTTGAGGTGCTTTTCTCCGGTTAGAAAATGGAAAATTGCTAGAGAAGGTATCCCCTTCTTTGTTGATTCTATCCTTCCAATTTGGAGAGTTATAGCTAGTAGAACTCTTCCTCGTACTTCTTCTTTTTAGTTTTTGTTCTACTTGAACTGCCTTGTGCAAAAGATCTTCCATCTCTACAAATTCCTGCAACTCTACTACATCTCTAATGTTATTATTTAAACCATTAAGAAAGCGAGCCATAGTTACCTCAGCATCTTTCTCAATTTTGGCTTGGATGATTAACATTTCCATCTCCTTGTAATACTCTTCCACCCCTTGCTTCCTTGTTACAATTTTGCAGTTTGAGTTTCAAGTCTCTATGAAAGCTAGATGGTACATATCGCTTCCTCATGATTCCCTTCATTTCAGCCCAAGTGTCCACCATAGGCTCTTCGTTTCTTATTCTCTCCCTCTGCAACTTATTCAACCATATGAGTGCATAGTCAGAAGGTTGAGATATTGCAATCATTTACAGCCGAAGGTCGTTGTTATTATTTTCTGCTGTCATTGACAAACAAACAAATCAAAGGTAACAAGAAAATAATATAATTATTGATTGTTGAACCTTACCCACTCAAGTGTTTGCACACAATTCGGCTTTTTTTTAGAATAATCACTCTTGCCTTTTTCCACTCGTTCTCTAACTCAAGGTTCTTACAAGAATCCAAACAATTAGGAATCACCTACGAAAATAACAATCAGAAAGATTTATGCTTTTTTTTTTGGAAACTGAATAGAAAGTAGCAAAGAACAATTTTCCTACCAATAGAAAAACAAGGTAAGCACGAATGGTAAGGGAAGACAAAGAATTACCACTTAGATTCTTCTTCTTTTTTTTTGGCAACTTTCTTTTTTTTTTAGATTTTTTTTTCGTTTTCTTTCGTGCTTTCTTTCTTGCCTACTTTTTTTTAAAATAAAATAAGATGAATAAATAATACCAGTGAACAGTAACGCGCGATGAACAGTAACACAGGATGAATCCTAGCGATGAAACCGTGCTCTGATACCAGATGATATGATCCTAACCCAAAATTAATGGAATACTCGACGTTTGAGAATTAGGGTTTGAAGACGGCTGAAACTTCAGAATTATTTTATATAATAAAAATGCAAAATAAACAAAGAAAGATAGATATGAAAAGGAAGGCGTCACAGAAACAAGAATGTTTGATAAGCCAAGGATGATCGCCACACAAGAATCGAAGAATTCCTGATAAGATCGAGGATGCAAGGAAGAACCCTAGCAGAGCTTAAACTCACAAAAATATCAAATTGAAGAATGATCTGTCTCCGTTCTCAATTCCTATAAGTTTAATACTAATTAGGTTTACCAAAGACAAAATGGGCCTATAAGTAAATGGGTCTTGTACGAAATTATTTATTTTAAAGTCTATTACAAAATAAATGGGCCTCCTAGTCCACCAGGCAGGCTATACATGTTATCAGCTTTCGTGTTTGTTGGGCCGCTAACAATTCAGTCTCAAGAACATGGGCCACCTTGAGTTGTAATGCTTTTTGGGGCTTTCTGAATTTGCTCCTAGTCATGCGTCCAATCATATAATGGATTGGGTCTTGATTTTGATTCTTGTCATCATGGGCCTCATACTTGGGTCTTGATGTCCTCATCGATTCTGTTCATACGTTATACTACATCTGTTCTGCATCATACATTATATTGCACCATTTCTATTATGTATTGTATGTTATATTGCATCTGTTCTGTTCTGCATCATACGTTATACTGCATTTATTTTGTTATGCATCATACGTTACACTACATCTGTTTTGTTCTGCATCATATGTTATACTGCGTATGTTCTGCTTTACACATTATATTGCATCTATTCTGTTCTACATCATATGTTATACTACATCTGTTCTGTTCTGCATCATTCGTTACACTACATCTATTTTGTTCTGCATCATACGTTATACTGCATCTGTTCTGTTATGCATCAGACGTTATACTGCACCTTTTCTGTTCTGCATCATAGATTATACTGCATATGTTCTGTTATGCATTATATGTGTTATACTACATTTGTTTTGTTATGCATCATATGTTATGTCGCATCTGTTATGCATCAGACGTTGTACTGCATCTGCTCTGTTTTGTTCATACGTTATACTGCATCAGTTTTGCATTAAATGTTAGACTGCATCTATTTTTTTTTTGCATCATATGTTATACTGCATCTGTTCTGTTCTACATCTTACGTTATACTACATTTATTTTGTTATGCATCATATGTTATACTGCATTTCTTCTTTTCTACATCATACGTTTTACTATAGCTATTATGCATCATACGTTATGCTGCATTTGTTTTGTTCTGCATCATACGTTATATTGCATCTGTTCTATTCTGCATCAAACGCTATACGCATATGTTTTATTCATACGTTATATTACATTTGTTCTGCATCATACATAATACAATATATGTTCTATTCTACATCATACATTTTACTGCATCTGGTTTGTTATACATCATACGTTATACTGCACCTGTTATGTTCATACGTTATACTGCATTTGTTCTATTCTACATCATACGTTATACAACATTTATATTGTTCTGCATCAGACGTTATACTGCATCTTTTCTATTCTGCATCATAGATTATATTACATCTGTTTTGTTCTGCATCATACGTGTTATACTACATCTGTTATGCATCAAACATTATACTACAGTTGTGCTGTTATGCATCAAAATTATGCTGCATCTGCACTGCATCAGACGTTGTACTGCATCTGTTCATTTCTGCATTATACGTTATACTGCATTTGTTTGTTCATTCGTTATATTGCATCATGTTATACTGCGTCTGTTTTATTCTGCGTCAAACGTTATACTACATCTGTTCTAATATGCATCATTTGTTATACAACATCTGTTCTAATCATATGTTATACAACATTTGTTCTTCATTATACGTTATATTGCATCTGATCTGTTCTACGTCATACGTTTTACTACACCTGTTCTGCATCATACATTATACTGCATCAGTTTAGTTCTGCATCACACGTTATATTGCATATGTTTTGTTCTGCATCAAACGTTATACTGCATATTTTCTATTAATACGTTATACTGCATCTGTTCTGCATCATACATAATACAACATATGTTCTATTCTACATCATACGTTTTACTGCATCTGCTCTGTTCTGCATCATACGTTATACTGCATCTGTTATGTTCATACGTTACACTGCATCGTACGTTTATTGCATCTGTTCTATTCGGCATCATACGTTATACTGCATCTATTCTTTTCTACAGCATATTTTATACTAAATCTATTCTACTCATATTTTATACTGCATTTGTTCTGCATCGTATGTTACACTGCATCATACGTTTTTTGCATCTGTTTTGTTCGGCATCATACGTTATACTGCATCTATTCTTTTCTACATCATATTTTATACTAAATCTATTCTGTTCATATGTTATACTGCATTTGTTCTGCATCTTTCGTTATACAGGACCAGTTATGTTCTACATCGTACGTTATATTGCATCCGTTCTATTCTGCATCATACGTTATACTGCATTTGTTTAGTTTATACGTTATACTAAATCTATTCTGCATCATACGGTGTATTGCATCTCTTCTGTTATGCATCATGTTAGACTGCATCTGTTTTATCTTTTTGCATCATATGTTATACTACATCTGTTCTGTTGTACATCTTACGTTATACTGCATTTATTTTGTTATGCATCATATGTTGAACTATATTTGTTCTCCTCTGCATCATTTGTTATACTGCATCTGTTCTATTTTGCATCATACGTTATACTGCATTTGTTCTGCTTGACACATTATATTGCATCTGTTCTGCTATGCATCAGACGTTATACTGAATCATTTTTGTTCTGCATCACAGATTATACTGCATATGTTCTGTTATGTATTATACGTGTTATACTAGATCTGTTCTGCATTAAATGTTATATTACATCTCTTCTGTTATGCATCATATGTTATGCCGCGTCTGTTCTGCATCAGACGTTGTACTACATTTGTTCTTTTTTGTTCATACGTTATACTGCATCTTTTCTGATTTGAATCATTTGAAATACAACATCTGTTCTGTTTATACGTTATACTGCAACTGTTCTATTATGCATCGTACGTTATACTGCATTTGTTCTGTTCTACATTACACATTTTACTACACCTGTTCTGCATCATACATTATACTGCATCAGTTTAGTTATTCATCATTCTTTATATTACATATGTTCTGTACTGCATCAAACGTTATATTGTATATGTTCTATTAATACGTTATACTGCATCTGTTCTGCATCATACATAATACAACATATGTTCTATTCTACATCATACGTTTTACTGCATCTGCTCTGTTCTGCATCATACGTTATACTACATCTGTTATGTTCATCCGTTACACGGCATCGTACGTTGTACTGCATCTGTTCTGCATCATATGTTATACTGCATCTGTTCTGCATCATATGTTATACTGCATCTGTTCTTTTCTACATCATATTTTATACTAAATCTATTCTGTTCATACGTTATACTGCATCTGTTATGTTCATACGTTACACTGGATCGTACGTTTATTGCATCTGTTCTATTCGGCATCATACGTTATACTGCATCTATTCTTTTCTACAGCATATTTTATACTAAATCTATTCTGTTCATATTTTATACTGCATTTGTTCTGCATCGTACGTTACACTGCATCATACGTTTATTGCATCTGTTTTGTTCGACATCATACGTTATACTGCATCTATTCTTTTCTACATCATATTTTATACTAAATCTATTCTAATCATATGTTATACTGCATTTGTTTTGCATCTTTCGTTATACAGGACCAGTTGTGTTCTACATCGTACGTTATATTGGATCTGTTCTGTTCTGCATCATACGTTATGCTGCATTTGTTTAGTTTATACGTTATACTAAATCTATTCTGCATCATACGGTGTATTGCATCTCTTCTGTTCTGCTTCATGTTAGACTGCATCTGTTTTATTTTTTTGCATCATATGTTATACTACATCTGTTCTGTTGTACATCTTACGTTATACTGCATTGATTTTGTTATGCATCATATGTTTAACTATATCTGTTCTCCTCTGGATCATTTGTTATACTGCATCTGTTCTATTTTGCATCATACGTTATACTGGATTTGTTTTGCTTTACACATTATATTGCATCTGTTTTGTTATGCATCAGACGTTATACTGCATCATTTTTGTTCTGCATCACATATTATACTGCATCATTTTTGTTCTGCATCACATATTATACTGCATATGTTTTGTTATGCATTATACGTGTTATACTAGATCTGTTCTGCATTAAACGTTATACTACATCTCTTCTATTATGCATCATATGTTATGCCGCGTCTGTTCTGCATCAGACGTTGTACTACATTTGTTATTTTTTGTTCATACGTTATAATGCATCTTTTCTGATTTGAATCATTTGAAATACAACATCTGTTCTGTTCATACGTTATACTGCAACTGTTCTATTATGCATCGTACGTTATACTGCATTTGTTCTGTTCTACATTATACATTTTACTACACCTGTTCTGCATCATACATTATACTGCATCAGTTTAGTTATTCATCATTCTTTATATTACATATGTTCTGTACTGCATCAAACGTTATATTGTATATGTTCTATTAATACGTTATACTGCATCTATTCTGCATCATACATAATACAACATATGTTCTATTCTACATCATACGTTTTACTGCATCTGCTCTGTTCTGCATCATATGTTATACTACATCTGTTATATTCATCCGTTACACGGCATCGTACGTTGTACTGCATTTGTTCTGCATCATATGTTATACTGGATCTGTTCTGCATCATATGTTATACTGCATCTGTTCTTTTCTACATCATATTTTATACTAAATCTATTCTGTTCATACGTTATACTGCATCTGTTCTGCATCATTCGATATACAACACCAGTTCTCTTCTACATCGTATGTTATATTGCATCTGTTCTGTTCTGCATCATACATTATATTGCATTTGTTTTGTTTGTACGTTATACTGAATCTATTCTGCATCATACGGTTTACTGCATCATATGTTAGACTGCATCTGTTTTTTTTTGCATCATATGTTATACTGCATCTGTTCTGTTCTACATCTTACGTTATACAACATTTATTTTGTTATGCATCATATGTTATACTGCATTTCTTCTGTTCTACATCATACCTTTTACTATAGCTATTCTGCATCATACGTTATGCTGCATTTGTTTTGTTCTGCATCATACGTTATATTGCATCTGTTCTATTCTGCATCGAACGCTATACTCATATGTTTTATTCATACGTTATATTACATTTGTTCTGCATCATACATAATACAATATATGTTCTATTATACATCATACATTTTACTGCATCTGGTTTGTTCTACATCATACGTTATACTGCAACTGTTATGTTCATACGTTATACTGCATCTGTTCTATTCTACATCATACGTTATACAACATTTATATTGTTCTGCATCAGACGTTATACTGCATCTTTTCTATTCTGCATCATAGATTATATTGCATCTGTTTTGTTCTGCATCATACGTGTTATACTAAATTTGTTATGCATCAAACAGTATACTACAACTGTGCTGTTATGCATCAAAATTATGCTGCATCTGCTCTGCATTAGACTTTGTACTGCATCTGTTCATTTATGCATTCTACGTTATACTGCAATTGTTTGTTCATTCGTTATATTGCATCATGTTATACTGCGTCTGTTTTATTCTGCGTCAAACGTTATACTACATCTGTTCTAATATGCATCATTTGTTATACAACATCTGTTCTAATCATATGTTATACAACATTTGTTCTTCATCATACGTTATATTGCATCTGATCTGTTCTACGTCATACATTTTACTACACTTGTTCTGCATCATACATTATACTGCATCAGTTTAGTTCTGTATCATACGTTATATTGCATATGTTTTGTTCTGCATCAAACGTTATACTGCATATTTTCTATTAATACGTTATACTACATCTGTTCTGCATCATACATAATACAACATATGTTCTATTCTACATCATACGTTTTACTGCATTTGCTCTGTTATGCATCATACGTTATACTGCATCTGTTATGTTCATACGTTACACTGCATCGTACGTTTATTGCATCTGTTCTGTTCGGCATCATACGTTATACTGCATCTATTCTTTTTTACAGCATATTTTATACTAAATCTATTCTGTTCATACTTTATACTGCATTTGTTCGCATTGTAACGTTACACTGCATCATACATTTATTGCATCTGTTCTGTTCGGCATCATACGTTATACTGCATCTATTCTTTTCTACATCATATTTTATACTAAATCTATTCTGTTCATATGTTATACTGCATTTGTTCTGCATCTTTCGTTATACAGGACCAGTTCTGTTCTACATCGTACGTTATATTGCATCTCTTCTGTTCTGCATCATACGTTATACTACATTTGTTTAGTTTATACGTTATACTGCATTTGTTTAGTTTATACGTTATACTAAATCTATTCTGCATCATACGGTGTACTGCATCTCTTCTGTTCTGCATCATGTTAGACTGCATCTCTTTTATTTTTTTGCATCATATGTTATACTACATCTGTTCTGTTGTACATCTTACGTTATACTGCATTTATTTTGTTATGCATCATATGTTTAACTATATCTGTTCTCCTCTGCATCATTTGTTATACTGCATCATACGTTATACTGCATTGTTCTACTTTACACATTATATTGCATATGTTCTGTTATGCATCAGACGTTATACTGCATCATTTTTGTTCTGCATCACAGATTATACTGCATATGTTCTGATATTAAACGTTATACTACATCTCTTCTATTATGCATCATATGTTATGCCGCGTCTGTTCTGCATCAGACGTTGTACTACATTTGTTATTTATTGTTCATACGTTATAATTCATCTTTTCTAATTTGAATCATTTGAAATACAACATCTGTTCTGTTTATACGTTATACTGCAACTGTTCTATTATGCATCGTACGTTATACTGCATTTGTTCTGTTCTACATTATACATTTTACTACACCTGTTCTGCATCATACATTATACTGCATCCGTTTAGTTATTCATCATTCTTTATATTACATATGTTCTGTACTGCATCAAACATTATATTGTATATGTTCTATTAATACGTTATACTGCATCTATTCTGCATCATACATAATACAACATATGTTCTATTCTACATCATACGTTTTACTGCATCTGCTTTGTTCTGCATCATACGTTATACTACATCTGTTATGTTCATCCGTTACACGGCATCGTACGTTATCATCAAGCTGCTGTTCTTCATCATATGTTATATCAGATCTGTTTCAGATCATATGTTATATCAGATCTGTTTCTGCATCATATGTTATATCATCTCTGTTTCGCATCATATGTTATACTGCATCTGTTCTTTTCTACATCATATTTTATACTAAATCTATTCTGTTCATACGTTATACTGCATCTGTTCTGCATCATTCGTTATACAACACCAGTTCTCTTCTACATCGTACGTTATATTGCATTTGTTTTGTTTATACGTTATACAGAAACTATTCTGCATCATAAGGTGTACTGCATCCCTTCTCTTCTGCATCATATGTTAGACTGCATCTGTTTTTTTTTTGCATCATATGTTATACTGCATATGTTCTGTTCTACATCTTACGTTATACTACATTTATTTTGTTATGCATCATATGTTATACTGCATTTCTTCTGTTCTACATCATACCTTTTACTATAGCTATTCTGCATCATACGTTATGCTGCATTTGTTTTGTTCTGCATCATACGTTATATTGCATCTGTTCTATTCTGCATCAAACGCTATACTCATATGTTTTATTCATACGTTATATTACATTTGTTCTGCATCATACATAATACAATAATGTTCTATTCTACATCATACATTTTACTGCATCTGGTTTGTTCTACATCATACGTTATAATGCACCTGTTATGTTCATACGTTATACTGCATCTGTTCTATTCTATATCATATGTTATACAACATTTATATTGTTCTGCAATCGACGTTATACTGCATCCTTTCTATTCTGCATCATAGATTATATTGCATCTGTTTTGTTCTGCATCATACGTGTTATACTACATCTGTTATGCATCAAACATTATACTACAACTGTGTTGTTATGCATCAAAATTATGCTGCATCTGCTCTGCATCAGACGTTGTACTGCATCTGTTCATTCATGCATTATACGTTATACTGCATTTGTTTGTTCATTCGTTATATTGCATCATGTTATACTGCGTCTATTTTATTCTGCGTCAAACGTTATACTACATCTGTTCTAATATGCATCATTTGTTATACAACATCTGTTCTAATCATATGTTCTACAACATTTGTTCTTCATCATACATTATATTGCATCTGATCTGTTCTACGTCAAACGTTTTACTACACCTGTTCTGCATCATACATTATACTGCATCAGTTTAGTTCTGCATCATACGTTATATTGCATATGTTTTGTTCTGTATCAAACGTTATACTGCATATTTTCTATTAATACGTTATACTGCATCTGTTCTGCATCATACATAATACAACATATGTTTTACTGCATCTGCTCTATTCTGCATCATACATTATACTGCATCTGTTATGTTCATATGTTACACTGCACCGTACGTTTTTTCCATCTGTTCTGTTTGGCATCATACGTTATACTGCATCTATTCTTTTCTACAGCATATTTTATACTAAATCTCTTCTGTTCATATTTTATATTGCATTTGTTCTGCATCGTACGTTACACTGCATCATACGTTTATTGCATCTGTTCTGTTCGGTATCATACGTTATACTGCATCTATTCTTTTCTACATCATATTTTATACTAAATCTATTCTGTTCATATGTTATACTGCATTTGTTCTGCATCATTCGTTATACAGGACCAGTTCTGTTCTACATCGTACATTATATTGCATCTGTTCTGTTCTGCATCATACGTTATACTGCATTTGTTTAGTTTATACGTTATACTAAATCTATTCTGCATCATGTTAGACTGCATCTGTTTTATTTTTTTGCATCATATGTTATACTACATCTGTTCTGTTGTACATCTTACGTTATACTACATTTATTTTGTTATGCATCATATTTTTAACTATATCTGTTCTGCACAGTTATACTGCATCATACATTATACTGCATTTGTTCTGCTTTACACATTATATTGCATCTGTTCTGTTATGCATCAGACGTTATACTGCATCATTTTTGTTCTGCATCACAGATTATACTGCATATGTTCTGTTATGCATTATACGTGTTATACTAGATCTGTTATGCATTATACGTTATACTACATCTCTTCTGTTATGCATCATATGTTATGCCGCGTCTGTTCTACATCAGACGTTGTACTGCATTTGTTCTTTTTTGTTCATATGTTATACTGCATCTTTTCTGATTTGAATCATTTGAAATACAACATATGTTCTGTTTATACGTTATACTGCAATTGTTCTATTCTACATTATACATTTTACTACACCTGTTCTGCATCATACATTATACTGCATCAGTTTAGTTATTCATCATTCTTTATATTAGATATGTTCTGTACTGCGTCAAACGTTATATTGTATATGTTCTATTAATACGTTATACTGCATCTGTTCTGCATCATACATAATACAACATATGTTCTATTCTACATCATAAGTTTTATTGCATCTTCTCTGTTCTGCATCATACGTTATACTACATCTATTATGTTCATCTGTTACACGGCATCGTACGTTGTACTGCACCTGTTCTGCATCATATGTTATACTGCATCTGTTCTGCATCATACATAATACAACATATGTTCTATTCTACATCATAAGTTTTACTGCATCTGCTCTGTTCTGCATCATACGTTATACTGCATCTGTTATGTTCATACGTTACACTGCATCGTACGTTTATTGCATCTGTTCTATTCGGCATCATACGTTATACTGCATCTATTCTTTTCTACAGCATATTTTATACTAAATCTATTCTGTTCATATTTTATACTGCATTTGTTCTGCATCGTATGTTACACTGCATCATACGTTTATTGCATCTGTTTTGTTCGGCATCATACGTTATACTGCATCTATTCTTTTCTACATCATATTTTATACTAAATCTATTCTATTCATATGTTATACTGCATTTGTTCTGCATCTTTCGTTATACAGGACCAGTTATGTTCTACATCGTACGTTATATTGGATCTGTTCTGTTCTGCATCATACGTTATGCTGCATTTGTTTACTTTATACGTTATACTAAATCTATTCTGCATCATACGGTGTATTGCATCTCTTCTGTTCTGCATCATGTTAGACTGCATCTGTTTTATTTTTTTGCATCATATGTTATACTACATCTGTTATGTTGTACATCTTACGTTATACTGCATTTATTTTGTTATGCATCATATGTTTAACTATATCTGTTCTCCTCTGCATCATTTGTTATACTGCATCTGTTCTATTTTGCATCATACGTTATACTTGATTTGTTCTGCTTTACACATTATATTGCATCTGTTCTGTTATGCATTAGACGTTATACTGCATCATTTTTGTTCTGCATCACAGATTATACTGCATATGTTCTGTTATGCATTATACGTGTTATACTAGATCTGTTCTGCATTAAACGTTATACTACATCTCTTCTATTATGCATCATATGTTATGCCGCGTCTATTCTGCATCAGACGTTGTACTACATTTGTTATTTTTTGTTCATACGTTATAATGCATCTTTTCTGATTTGAATCATTTGAAATACAACCTTTGTTCTGTTTATACGTTATACTGCAACTGTTCTATTATATATCGTACGTTATACTGCATTTGTTCTGTTCTACATTATACATTTTACTACACCTGTTCTGCATCATACATTATACTGCATCAGTTTAGTTATTCATCATTCTTTATATTACATATGTTCTGTACTGCATCAAACGTTATATTGTATATGTTCTATTAATACGTTATACTGCATCTGTTCTGCATCATACATAATACAACATATGTTCTATTCTACATCATAAGTTTTATTGCATCTTCTCTGTTCTGCATCATACGTTATACTACATCTGTTATGTTCATCCGTTACACGGCATCGTACATTGTATCAAGCGTCGTTTCAGCATCATATGTTATATCAGATCTGTTTCGATCATATGTTATATCGCATCTGTTTCATCGCATCATATGTTATACTGCATCTGTTCTGCATCATATGTTATACTGCATCTGTTCTGCATCATACATAATACAACATATGTTCTATTCTACATCATAAGTTTTACTGCATCTGCTCTGTTCTGCATCATACGTTATACTGCATCTGTTATGTTCATACGTTACACTGCATCGTACGTTTATTGCATCTGTTCTATTCGGCATCATACGTTATACTGCATCTATTCTTTTCTACAACATATTTTATACTAAATCTATTCTGTTCATATTTTATACTGCATTTGTTCTGCATCGTATGTTACACTGCATCATACGTTTATTGCATCTGTTTTGTTCGGCATCATACGTTATACTGCATCTATTCTTTTCTTTATCGTATTTTATACTAAATCTATTCTGTTCATATGTTATACTGCATTTGTTCTGCATCTTTCGTTATACAGGACCAGTTATGTTCTACATCGTACGTTATATTGGATTTGTTCTGTTCTGCATCATACGTTATGCTGCATTTGTTTAGTTTATACGTTATACTAAATCTATTCTGCATCATACGGTGTATTGCATCTCTTCTGTTTTGCATCATGTTAGACTGCATCTGTTTTATTTTTTTGCATCATATGTTATACTACATCTGTTATGTTGTACATCTTACGTTATACTGCATTTATTTTGTTATGCATCATATGTTTAACTATATCTGTTCTCCTCTGCATCATTTGTTATACTGCATCTGTTCTATTTTGCATCATACGTTATACTTGATTTGTTCTGCTTTACACATTATATTGCATCTGTTTCGTGCATCGACGTTATACTGCATCATTTTTGTTCTGCATCACAGATTATACTGCATATGTTCTGATATGCATTATACGTGTTATACTAGATCTGTTCTGCATTAAACGTTATACTACATCTCTTCTATTATGCATCATATGTTATGCCGCGTCTATTCTGCATCAGACGTTGTACTACATTTGTTATTTTTTGTTCATACGTTATAATGCATCTTTTCTGATTTGAATCATTTGAAATACAACGTCTGTTCTGTTTATACGTTATACTGACTCTGTTCTATTATGCATCGTACGTTATACTGCATTTGTTCTGTTCTACATTATACATTTTACTACACCTGTTCTGCATCATACATTATACTGCATCAGTTTAGTTATTCATCATTCTTTATATTACATATGTTCTGTACTGCATCAAACGTTATATTGTATATGTTCTATTAATACGTTATACTACATCTATTCTACATCATACATAATACAACATATGTTCTATTCTACATCATACGTTTTACTGCATCTGCTCTGTTCTACATCATACGTTATACTGCATCTATTTTTTTTTTTTGCATCATATGTTATACTGCATCTGTTCTATTCTACATCTTACGTTATACAACATTTATTTTGTTATGCATCATACGTTACAATATATCTGTTATGCTCTGCATCATTTGTTATACTGCATCTGTTCTGTTCTGCATCATACGTTATACTACATCTATTTTACTTTACACATTATATTGCATCTATTCTATTCTGCATCAGACATTATACTGCATCTGTTCTGTTATGCATCAGACATTATACTGCATCTTTTTTGTTCTGCATCACAGATTATACTGCATTTGTTCTGTTATGCATTATACATGTTATACTAGATCTGTTCTGCATTAAACGTTATACTACATCTCTTCTATTATGCATCATACATTATGCTGAATCTGTTCTGCATCATATGTTATACTGCATTTGTTTAGTTATATTGCATCTGTTCTATTCTTTATCAAAGCTATCCTGCACATGTTCTATTCATACGTTATACTACATTTATTCTGTATCATACATAATACAACATATGTTCTATTCTACATCACACGTTTTACTGCATCTTCTCTGTTCAACATCATACGTTATATTGCATCTGTTCTGTTCTACATCGTACGTTATACTGCATCTATATTGTTCTACATCAGACGTTATACTGCATCTTTTCTATTATGCATCATAGATTATACTTCATTTGTTCTGTTCTGCATCATACATGTTATACTACATCTGTTATGCATCAAACATTATGCTACAATTGTTCTGTTATGCATTTTACGTTATGTTGCATCTGTTCTGCATCAAACGTTGTACTGCATCTGTTCTGTTCTACATTATACGTTATACTGCATTTGTTTGTTTATACGTTATATTTTATCATGTTATACTGCGTCTGTTCTATTCTGCATCGAACATTATACTGCATCTGTTCTGATCTGCATCATTTGTTATACAACATTTGTTCTGTTCATATGTTATACTGCATCTGTTTTTCATCATACGTTATACTGCATCTGTTCTGTTCTACATCATACGTTTTACTACACCTGTTCTGCATCATACATTATACTGCATCAGTTCTGTTCTGCATCATACATTATATTGCATATGTTTTGTACTGTATCAAATGTTATACTGCATATGTTCTATTAATACGTTATACTACAATTGTTCTGCATCATACATAATACAACATATGTTCTATTCTACATAATACGTTTTATTGCATCTGCTCGGTTCTGCATCATATGTTATACTAGACTAAACACAAATCCTAGAGGCATACATGAATCATAACTTGCAAAAGAAAATCTAGATGATCATGTGAGTCAAAATTGACAAGGGTATTTATAAGCCACCCTAGCTTGGCCTCCAAGGCACCCTAACTATGATTAACCTAGCCTAATCCTAGTTAAGACCTAAGCCTAGACGTAACCCTACCTTGCCAACCAAGTAACCATAGGAGTTAGGTTAGTTGCAAGTTAGTTAGGCTATCACATGTCATCACATGGCTTTCACATCGGTGCACATGGGCTTGTCTCCCACTCTCACCCATGTGATTAGCCAAGTCATCAATCCTAAGCACTTGTTAATCAAGGGTGGAGATCCTTGATTAAGTGTTGGCATGGATCTAATGCTTAATCAAGGGTTCCCTCCTAATTTGCAAGTGTTCCAAGGTTCACACAACTTGGTAGCCGAAAATAACTTTTAGCCGATTTTGAAAACATGTGTGACCTTGGTTTAGGACGCATGGCTTGCTCAAGGCCCATGAAAACCCGTGGGCTTTGGACCCTCGTCTTACCTTAAAGCTATTATAATATAGGAATAATCATGACTAAACAAGTTTACAAGTAGATTACAAGTCATAAGCCCTATACTAGCTTCATGGTCTTGGAGTCTTCTCACCTCCTCTTCTAGCCTCCTTTGCATACTTCTAGTAACCCTCCTTGATGTTCCTACATCAAACCCTCCTTCTTTTGTTTGAACATGTCCTCAAGTGGAGGTCATCATTAGTAACTACATCACACAAAGAAAGATTAGTGATATTGAAAGAGTTACTACCACCATACTTACTTGGGAGGTCTAATTTGTAGGCGTTTGGGCCCAACTTCTCCAAGATCTTGAAGGGTCCATCTCCTCTTGGAAGAAGCTTGGAACTCCTCAAGGTAGGGAACCGCTCCTTTCTTAGGTGCACCCAAACCATGTCCCCTACTTAGAACTCGATAGCCCTATGGTGCTTGTTGTAAGCTTTCGCTATTTGCTCATTTTTCTTTGCTATCTTCTCCTTTACTTGAACGTGTAACTCTTGGATCTTTCTAGCCCTCTCTTGACCACTTCTATTACAAGAAAACTCAATAGGCAAAGCCACTAGATCAAGTGGGGTGAGTGGGTTAAATCTATAAACAACTTGAAAAGGAGAAAACTTAGTAGTGGAATGTTCAACCCTATTATAGTCAAACTCAATATGAGGTAGCCAATCTTCCCAACTCTTAATATTCTCACCAACAAAAGTCCTCAATAGTTGACCCAAGGTCCTATTAACAACTTCGGTTTGCCCATCTGTTTGGGGGTGGCAAGTTGTAGAGAAGAGATGCTTGGTTCCAAGACAACTCCAAAGGGTTCTCCAAAAGTGCCCAAGAAATTGAGTCTCGGTCACTCACAATTGTCTTGGGTACTCCATGGAGTCTCACTACTTCTTTGAAAAATAGCCTTACAATATTTGAAACGTCACCATCCTTCTTGCAAGCTATGAAGTGAGCCATTTTTGAAAACCGACATACAACTACAAAGATACTATCCATTCCTCTTTTGAACTTAGGAAGACCAAGGATAAAATCCATGGAGATGTCCATCCAAGGAGTGGTAGTAGGCGGAAGGGGTTGGTATAAGCCATTAGGGGAAATCTTAGACTTGGCTTTGTCCCTAGAAATGTGCTTTACTACTTGGACCCTCATGTGAGGCCAATAGAAGTTCTCTTGAAACATAGTCAAGGTCTTGTCCCTACCGAAATGACCCATCAAACCTCCTTCATGGGTCTCAATCACTAATAAGTCCCTCAAGTAAGATTTAGGCACACACAATGCTTGGCCTTTGAAAAGATACCCATGAATGCACCTTTGGTACTTGATTCCCAAATAAGACCGAAGTCTTCATCATGGGCATACATAGATTTAATATGATCAAAACCATACATCTTACACTCAAGCATGTTAATCAAGGTGTGCCTTCTACTTAGAGCGTCGGCAACTATGTTACTAGACCCTTGCTTATACTTGACTATGTAAGGCAATTGTTCTATGTATTCTACCCACTTAGCATGTCTCTTATTTAATTTTCCTTGCCCTCTCAAATATTTTAAGGCTTCATCATCAGTGTGAACTACAAACTCCTTAGGTAGTAAGTAATGTTGCCACACTTGAAAAGCCCTAACTAAAGCATACAACTCTTTATCATAGGTTGAGTAGTTTAGGTGCTCCCCCCTCCCCCCGTTTAACTTCTCACTAAAGTAAGCTATAGGGTGTTTCCTTTGCATTAAGACCGCGCCTATTCCTACGTTGGATGCATCACATTCAAGTTCAAATGAAAGAGCAAAATTCGGTAAAGCAAGTATAGGTGAGTGTGTGAGTTTGTGTTTGAGCACCTTGAAGGCCTCCTCTTGAGAGGCCCCCCATGTAAACATGGTGTCCTTCTTTACAAGTTCATTCAATGGGCTAGCTATAGTACTAAAATCTTTAACAAACCTTCTATAGAAACTAGCTAGACCATGAAAGCTTCTTACCTCTTTCACACATGTTGGGGTTGACCACTCCTTGATTGCTTGAATCTTGGCCTCATCAACCTCCACACCCTTTGCACTTACCACAAAGCCGAGAAAGATCACCATCTCGGTTCCAAGTGTACACTTTTCTTTATTTTCATATAGCTTTTCTTTCCTAAGTACTTCTAAGACAAGTCTCATATGGATTACATGTTCTTGAGAAGACTTGCTATATACTAGGATATCATCAAAGTACACTACTACAAATTTACCCAAAAACTCCCTCAAGACATGATTCATGAGTCTCATGAATGTGCTTGGGGCATTAGATAATCCAAAAGGCATTACTAGCCACTCATATAGTCCAAACTTAGCCTTAAAGGCGGTTTTCCACTCATCCCCTTCCTTCATTCGGATTTGGTGGTAACCACTCTTAAGATCTATTTTAGAAAATATGGTGGATCCATGTAATTCATCTAATAGATCATCTAACCTAGGGATAGGATGTCTATATTTAATAGTAATATTATTTACCGCTCGACAATCCGTGCACATGTGCTATGTACCCTCCTTCTTAGGAACCAAGATGATTGGAGATGCACAAGGTGAGAGGCTTTCTTTGACCCATCCCTTCTTCAAGAGATCTTGAACTTGCCTTTCAATTTCGTGTGCTTCTTGTGGTGAGCTCTTATAGGATGGCTTGTTGGGTAATTGCGAACCCGGAATGAAATCGATTTGATGTTCTATTCCTCTCATAGGAGGCAACCCATGAGGTAGCTCCAAAGGGAAAACATCTTTGTACTTTTCAAGTACTTCTTCTATTTCCTTGGATTCGTTCATACACGCATTTAATATCATCGGATTCGGTAAGCATAGAAACATAGACCTTCTAGCAAGGTACTCCCTTTTAATGTCCTTACAAGTAATAAACAAAGTCCCTTTACAATTGTTTTTGCTATCTACTTTACACTTAAAATTATTTACACTACTTTTTACATGTTTCTTCTTTGCATGGCTCTTGGCCAAAGCCTTGGAGTGCTTGGAGTTCTCGGCCATGTCCACCTTTTCTTCTTGGGACCTCTTGATCTTCATTTTGATTTGGTCCTCACATACATCCTTTGGGGCTAAAGGCTTTAAGAGCACTTTTCTACCTTCAAATGTAAACAAATAGGTGTTAGCAAGTCCATCATGTATAACATTCCTATCATATTGCCATGGCCTACCTAAAAGCATATGTGTAGCTTCCATGGGCACAACATCACAAAGAATATTATCACAATACTTACCAATAGAGAAAGTGATCATACATTGCCTATCTTCTTTTACTTCCCCATTTTCACTTAACCATTGCAACTTGTATGGTTTGCATGAATTAAAGTTGGCAAGTTAAGTTTATTTACAAGTCTTTCACTAACTACATTTATACATGAACCACCATTTATGATAAGGATAAGGTGTTATGTGATGTAGTTCCAATGGAGGCCAGCCACATACTTTTGGGGAGGCCTTGGCAATTTGATACTAGAGCCATTCATGATGGCTATTCCAACAAGATCTCTTTTATGCACCAAGATAAAAAAATTATACTCAAACCATTGAGCCCTAAAGAGGTGTGTGAGGATCAAGTGAGAATGAGAGAAAAAATAGCAGTAGAGAGGAAGAGTGAAACACTTGAGAGAAGAAAGAGTGAAAAGAGAAAGAGTGAAAAAAGAAAGAGTGAAACAGAAAAGAGTGAAACACTTGAGGGCAAACACCTTTGTTTAGTAAGAGAAAAGTAGGTAAAGAGGGTGCTTTGCGCAAGGCAACCCCTCTATTTAATGTTTTGTCAAAATCAAATTTTGTATGTTAACCAATTTGATAAGTCTGAATTGCCTTCTTGTATTAAGTCTCTTTTGCAGGATTATCAAGATATTTTTCCAGCAAGTGTACTGGATGGCTTGCCACCATTGAGGGGGATTGAGCATCACATTGATCTCATTCCAGGAGCTTCTTTACCCAATAGGCCCGCATATAGAAGCAACCCACAAGAGACTAAGGAGATTGAAAGACAGGTGGCTGAACTAATGAGCAAAGGTTGGGTGAGAAATAGCATGAGTCGATGTGTTGTACCAGTCATCCTAGTACCCAAGAAGGATGGCTCATGGAGAATGTGTTCGGATTGTAGGGCTATAAACAACATCACCATCAAGTATAGACATCCAATTCCCAGGTTAGATGATCTTCTTGATGAACTGTATGGTTCATGTGTGTTCTCTAAAATTGATTTGAAAAGTGGATATAACCAAATTAGAATTAGAGAAGGAGATGAATGGAAGATTGCATTTAAAACAAAGTATGGTTTGTATGAGTGGTTTAGTTATGCCCTTTGGTTTGACTAATGCACCTAGTACCTTCATGAGATTGATGAACCATGTTCTTAGGGAGTTTATTTGCAAGTTTGTTGTGGTATACTTTGATGATATTCTTATATATAGCACTAGTCTTGATTTACATGTTGAACATTTGCAATCTATTTTGAATGTGCTTAGAAAAGAGCAATTGTATGCCAATCTGGAAAAATGCATCTTTTATTCTGATCATGTGGTATTCCTTGGATATGTTATTAGCGCTAAAGGGGTACAAGTAGATGTGGAAAAGGTTAAGGCCATCCAAGAATGGCCAACACCTAAGACTGTGAGTGAGGTGAGGGGATTTCATGGGCTAGCAAGTTTCTATAGGAGATTTGTTAAAGATTTTAGTACCTTGGCTGCACCTTTAAATGAAGTTACTAAGAAAAACGTAGGATTCAAGTGGGGTGAAAAACAAGAAGAGGCATTTGTTGCTCTTAAGCATGAATTAACTAATGCACCCATTCTTGCTATGCCTAATTTTTCAAAATCATTTGAGGTTGAGTGTGATGCATCCAATGTGGGTATTGGGGCTATTTTATTGCAAGAAGGACATCCAATTGCATATTTTAGTGAAAAACTAAGTGGGGCTACCCTTAGCTATTCAACCTATGATAAAGAATTATATTCTTTGGTTAGAGCTTTAAAGACTTGGCAACATTACCTTTTACCCAAAGAGTTTGTCATTCATAGTGATCATGAGTCCTTAAAGTACATAAAAGGACAGGGTAAGCTTAATAAAAGACATGCTAAGTTGGTAGAATTTCTAGAGCAATTTCCATATGTCATCAAACATAAAAAGGGGAAAGGGAATGTAGTGGCTGATGCACTTTCTAGGAGGCTTACATTACTTTCTGTACTTAAAACTAAATTGTTTGGTCTTGAATCTTTTTGAGGGATATGTATGAGACAGATGTGGACTTTGCTAAAATTTTTGCTGCATGTGAAAAATTATCTGAAAATGGTTACTATAGGCATAATGGATTTTTGTTTAAAGCAAATAAATTGTGTGTGCCTAGGTGTTCCATAAGGGAGTTGCTTGTGAGTGAATCACATGAAGGGGGTTTAATGGGACATTTTGGGGTTCTAAAGACTTTGGAAATTTTGCAAGAACATTTTTATTGGCCACATATGAAGCGTGATGTGCAAAAATTTTGTGATCGTTGTATTGTTTGTAAAAAGGCTAAATCCAAAGTTAAGCCTCATGGATTATATACCCCTTTGCCTATTCCCGAACATCCTTGGATTGACATTTCTATGGACTTTGTTTTGGGATTGCCTAGAACAAAGAGTGGAAAGGATTCTGTGTTTGTTGTTGTTGACAGGTTTTCTAAGATGACACATTTCCTACCTTGCAAGAAGGTAGATGATGCTTGTCACATGGCTGACTTGTTCTTCAAGGAGATTGTGAGACTCCATGGACTGCCTAGGAGCATTGTAAGTGACAGAGATAGTAAATTCCTAAGCCACTTTTGGCGGACCTTGTGGGGTAAGATTGGTACTAAATTGTTATTTTCTACTACTTGTCACCCACAAACAGATGGTCAAACTGAGGTAGTCAATACGACTTTAGGAACATTGCTTAGAACTACTTTAAAGAAAAATATTAAGTCTTTGGAAGCATGTTTACCTCATGTTGAGTTTGCTTATAATAGAGCTATCCATACCATAACTAATTGCTCTCCTTTTGAAATTGTGTATGGATTTAATCCTCTAACTCCTCTTGATTTACTGCCCATGCCTAACATTTCTAAGTTTAAGCACCAAGAAGCACAGGTCAAAGCTAAATATGTGAAGAAATTGCATGAGCAAGTGAATGCTCAACTTGAAAAGAAGAATGAGAGTTATGCTAGACAAGCTAACAAAGGAAGAAAAAAGGTGGTATTTGAACCTGGTGATTAGGTTTGGGTACACATGAGGAAGGAAAGGTTCCCAGAACAAAGAAAGTCAAAACTTCAACCGAGGGGAGATGGTCCATTCCAAGTGTTAGAGAAGATCAATGACAATGCATATATAATAGATATACCCGGTGAGTACAATATTAGTACTACTTTTAATGTATCTGACTTGTCCCCTTTCAATGCAGATGATGAAGTTCTGGATTTGAGGTCAAATCCTTCCCAAGAAGGAGGGAGTGATGAGGACATCAAAACCCAAGAGTATGAGGCCCATGATGAGAAGAATCAAAATCAAGACCCAATCCATGAAATGATTGGACCCATGACTAGGAGCAGATTCAGAAAGGCCCAAGAAGCATTACAACTCAAGGTGGCCCATGTGCTTGAGACTGAATTGTTAGCGGCCCAACAAACACGAAACCTGATAACATGTATAGCCTGCCTGGTGGACTAGGAGGCCCATTTATTTTGTAATAGACTTTAAAATAAATAATTTCGTACAAGGCCCATTTACTTATAGGCCCATTTCGTATTAGGTAAACCTAATTAGTATTAAACTTATAGGAATTGAGAACGGAGGTAGATCATTATTCAATTTGATATTTTTGTGAGCTTAAGCTCTGGTAGGGTTCTTCCTTGCATCCTCGATCTTATCAAGAATTCTTCGATTCTTGTGTGGCGATCATCCTTGACTTATCAAACATTCTTGTTTGTGTGACGCCTTCCTTTTCATATCTATCTTTATTTGTTATTTTGCATTTTTATTATATAAAATAGTTCTCAAATTTCAACCGTCTTCAAATCCTAATTCTCAAACGTCGAGTATTCTATTAATTCTGGGCTAGGATCATATCATAAATCTATTATGTTATTACGTTATACTGCATATATTCTGCATCATACTTTATACTGTACCAGTTCTGTTCTGCATCGTACTGCATTTGTTTTGTTCTTAAGTTATACTAAATCTGTTCTGCATCATACAATGAATCAGATCTGTTTCCGTTTCGCTACATGTTATACTCGCATCTGTTCGTTTCGCTACATGTTATACGCATACTGTTTCGTTTCTCGCTACATGTTATACTACATCTGTTTTTTTTTGCATCATACGTTATACTGCGTCTATTCTGTTCTACATTTTACGTTATATTGCATTTGTTCTATTCTTACATTATACAAAATCAAATGTTCTGTTGTGTCTGTTCTGGTGTTCATCATACGCTATACTGCATCTGTTCTGTTTTGGGTAACACGTTATACTGCATCTGTTCTATTTTGCGTTAATTCAAACGTTATACTGCATCTGTTCTGCATCATATGTTATATTGCATCTGTTCTGTTCTCCATCATACGTTATACTGCATGTGTTCTGCATCATTCGTTATACTTCATCTGTTATGTTCTACATCATACATTACAGTATCAGTTCTGTTCATATGTTACATTGTATCTATTTTGTTATGCATCATACGTTACAGTACATATGTTCTGTTCAACATCATTCATTTTTACTGCATCTGCTGTGTTCTATATCATACGGTATACTGCATCTGTTATATTCATACGTTACACTACATCGTACGTTGTATTACATCTGTTCTGTTCTGCATCATACGTTAAACTTCATTTGTTCTGCATCATATGTTATACTACATCAGTTCTTCATATGTTCTATTCATATGTTAAACTACATCAGTTCTTCATATGTTCTATTCATATGTTATACTGCATTTGTTCTTCATCATACATGATACAACATATGTTCTATTCTACATCATATGTTTTACTGCATCGGCTCTTTTCTCTATCGTACGTTATACTGCATCTATTATTTTCATATGTTACACTACATCATACATTGCATTGCATCTGTTCTGTCCTGCATCATACGTTAAACTTCATCTGTTCTGCATCATATGTTATACTACATCAGTTCTGTTTTGAATCAAATGTTATACTAAATCAATTTTGTTCATACGTCATACTGCATCTGTTCTGAATCATACGTTATACTGCACACGTTTTGTTCTGCATCTTACGTTATATTGCATATGTTCTGTTTTGCATCATACGTTATACAACATTTGTTTTGTTCATATGTTATACTGAATTTGTTCAGCATCATACGGTGTACTGCATCTGTTCTAATTTGCATCATATGTTATACTGCATCTGTTTTTTCATATGTTACACTGCATCGTACATTATATTGAATCTGTACTATATCATACGTTATACTGCATCTGTTATGTTCATACATTACACTGCATCGTACGTTGTGTTGCATCTGTTCTGTTATACTACATCAGTTCTGTTTTGAATCAAATGTTATACTAAATCAATTTTGTTCATACGTCATACTGCATCTGTTCTGAATCATACGTTATACTGCACACGTTTTGTTCTGCATCTTACGTTATATTGCATATGTTCTGTTTTGCATCATACGTTATACAACATTTGTTTTGTTCATATGTTATACTGAATTTGTTCAGCATCATACGGTGTACTGCATCTGTTCTAATTTGCATCATATGTTATACTGCATCTGTTTTTTCATATGTTACACTGCATCGTACGTTATATTGAATCTGTACTATATCATACGTTATACTGCATCTGTTATGTTCATACATTACACTGCATCGTACGTTGTGTTGCATCTGTTCTGTTTTGCATCATACGTTAAACTTCATCTGTTCTGCATCATATGTTATACTACATCAGTTCTGTTTTGAATAAAATGTTATACTAAATCAATTCTGTTCATACGTTATACTGCATCTGTTATGAATCATATGTTATACTGCACACGTTCTGTTCTGCATCGTATGTTATATTGCATATGTTCTGTTTTGCATCATACGTTAAACTTCATTTGTTCTGCATCGTACGTTATATTGCATATGTTCTGTTCTGCATCATACGTTATACTGCATTTGTTCTGCTTTATACATTATATTGCATATATTTTGTTCTGCCTGTTTTGTTCTGCATCATACGTTATACTACATCTGTTTCGTTCTGCATCATTCATTATACTACATCTATTTTGTTCTGCATCATGCGTTATATTACATCTGTTATGTTCTGCATTATAGATTATACTGCATCTTTTCTATTCTGCATCATAGATTATACTGTATCTACTATGTTCTACATTATATGCGTTATACTACATCTGTCCTACATCAGACGTTATACTACATCTGTTCAGTTATGCATCATAAGTTATGCCTTATCTGTTTTGCATCAAACGTTGAATTGCATTTGTTCTGTTCTGCATCATACGTTCACACGTTATACTGCATCTGTTTTGCATCATATGTTATACTGCGTATGTTTTGTTATGCATCGAACGTTATACTGCTTCTGTTCTAATCTGAATCATTTTTTTACAGCTTCTTTCTATTCATACGTTATACTGCATCTGTTAATTTCTGCACCATACGTTATACTGCATATGTTCTGTTCTGCACCATACGTAACACTATATCTGTTCTTCACCACACGTTATACTAAATCTATTTTGTTCATACGTTTTACTGCATATATTCTTCATCATATGTTATACTACATCTGTTCTATTTTGCGTCATACTTTATTATGCATCTGTTCTATTCAAACGCTATACAACATCAAATGTTATATTGTGTCTGTTCAGTTGTGCTTCATATATTATACTTCATCTATTCTGTTTTGCGTCATACATTATGTTGCATCTATTATGTTCAAACGTTATACAACATCAAATGTTATATTGTGTTTGTTCTGTTGTGCATCATATGTTATATTGCATCTGTTTTGTTTTGCGTTAATTCAAATGTTCTACTGCATCTATTCTGCATCCGTTCTATTCACATGTTATACTACATCTGTTCTGCATCATTCGTTATATTGCATATGTTTTGTTCATCATCGTACGTTATACTGCATCTGTTCTGTTCATACATACTGCATTTGTTCTGCATATAACGTTATACTGCATCTGTTCTATTCTACACCATACGTTATACTGCATTTGTTCTGTTCTACGTCATACGTTTTACTACACCTGTTTTGCATCATACGTTATACTGCATTTGTTTTGTTTTGTATCATACGTTATATTGCATATGTTTTGTTCTGCATCAAACGCTATACTGCGTATGTTCTATTCATACGTTATACTGCATTTGTTTTGTTTTGTATCATACGTTATATTGCATACGTTTTGTTTTGCATCAAATGCTATACTGCGTATGTTCTATTCATACGTTATACTGCATTTGTTCTTCATCATACATAATACAACATACGTTCTATTCTACATCATACGTTATATTGCATTTGTTATGTTATGCATCAAAAGCTATATTGTATATGTTCTATTCAGACGTTATACTGCATTTGTTTTGTTTTGCGTCAAACGTTATACTGCATCATTCGTTATATTGCATCTGTTCTGCATCTTATGTTATACTGCATCTGTTCTGTTTTGCATCAAACGTTACACTACATCTGTTCTATTCTGCATCATTCGTTATACTACATTTGTTCTGTTCTGCATCATACGTTATACTGCATTTGTTCCGCTTTATACATTATATTGCATCTATTCTCGTTTCCGCTCAAACGTTATACAGATCTGTTTGTTCAAGATCATTCGTTATACTACATCTGTTTTGTTCTGCATCATACGTTATATTACATCTGTTCTGTTCTGCATCATAGATTATACTGCATCTTTTCTATTCTGCATCATAGATTATACTGTATCTATTATGTTCTACATTATACATGTTATACTACATCTGTCCTGCATAAGACGTTATACTACATCTGTTCAGTTTTGCATCATAAGTTATGCCTTATCTGTTTTGCATCAAACGTTGAATTGCATCTGTTCTGTTCTGCATCATACGTTATACTGCATCTGTTCTGTTCTGCATCATATGTTATACTGCATCTGTTCTGCATCATATGTTATACTACGTATGTTTTGTTATGCATAGAACGTTATACTGCTTCTGTTTTGATCTGTATCATTTTTTTACAAAATCTTTCTGTTCATACGTTATATTGCATATGTTCTGTTCTGCACCATACGTTATACTGCATATGTTCTGTTCTACACCATACGTTACACTATATCTGTTCTTCCTCATACATTATACTAAATCTATTCTGTTCATACGTTATATTGCATATGTTCTTCATTATACGTTATACTGCATTTGTTCTGTTCTGCATCATATGTCATACTACATCTGCTTTTTTTTGCATCATACGTTATACTGCATTTGTTCTGTTCTACATCTTACGTTATACCGTATTTGTACTATTCTTACGTTATACAACATCAATTGTTCTATTGCTTCTGTTCTTTTGTGCATCATACGTTATACTAAATCTATTCTGTTTTGCGTCATACATTATACTACATCTGTTCTATTCAAACGTTATACAACATCAAATGATATATTGTATCAGTTCTGTTGTGTTCTGCATCATACGTTATAATGCATCTGTTCTGTTCTGCATCATTTGTTATACTACATCTATTTTGTTTAGCATCAGACGTTATACTGCATCTTTTCTGTTCTGCATCATAGATTATGCTGTATTTGTTCTGTTCTACATCATAGATTATTGTGCATTTGTTCTGTTCTACATTGTACGTGTTATAATTCATTTGTTCTGCATCAAACGTTATACTTCATTTGTTCTTTGTTACGCATCATACGTTATGCCGCATCTGTTCTACATCAGACATTGAACTACATCTGTTCTGTTCTGCATTATACGTGTTATTCTACATCTATCCTACAACAAAAGTTATACTAAATCTGTTCTGTTATGAATCATACGTTATGCCTTATTCTGTTCTGCATCATACATTATACTGCATTTGTTTGTTCATACGTTATACTACATCTGCATCGAACGATATACAACATTTGTTCTGTTCATACGTTATACTGCATCTGTTCTTCATCATATGTTATACTGCATCTGTTCTATTCTGTATTATACATTATACTGCATTTGTTCTGTTCTACATCATACGTTTTACTGCATCTGTTCTGCATCATACGTTATACTGCATTTGTTTTTTTCTGCATCGTACGTTATATTGCATCTGTTCTGCTGTACATCAAACGCTACACGACATATGTTCTATTCATACGTTATATTGTATCTATATTGTTCTCATCATATGTTATACTGCACCAGTTCTATTCTACATCGTACGTTATATTGCATTTGTTCTATTCTTACGTTATACAATATCAAATGTAATATTGTGTCTATTCTATTGCACATCATATATTATACTACATCTGTTCTGTTTTGTGTCAAATGTTATAGTGCATTTGTTCTATTCAAACGTTATACTGCAACATACGTTAAATTGCATTTGTTCTGTTCAGCATCATACGTTATACTGCATCATATGTTATACTACATCAGTTATGTTTTGAATCAATTGTTATACTAAATCTATTTTGTTCATACGTTATATGTTATACTGCACCAATTCTGTTCTACATCGTATGTTATATTGCATTTGTTCTGCATCATACGTTATACCGCATCTGTTCTGATCTGCATCGAAAGTTTTACTGCATCTGTTCTGATCTGCATCGAATGTTTTACAATATTTGTTATGTTCATACGGTATACTGCATATGTTCTTCATCATACGTTATACTGCATTTGTTCTATTCTGCATTATACGTTATACTGCATTTGTCCTGTTCTACATCATACATTTTACTACACCTGTTCTGCATCATACGTTATATTGCACCAGTTCTGTTCGACATCGTACGTTATATTGCATTTGTTCTATTCTTACGTTATACAACATCAAATGTAATATTGCGTCTATTCTATTGTGCATCAAACATTATACTACATCTGATCTGTTTTGCGTCAAATGTTGTAGTGCATCTGTTATATTCAAACATTATACTGCATCATACGTTATATTGCATTTATTTTGTTCTCCATCATACGTTATACTACATTTGTTCTATATCAAATGTTATACTTCATTTGTTATGTTCTGCATCATACGTTATACTCCATTTATGAATAATCAAGACGGTCCCCTTCTGCGAACGCGTCATTTGATATCATACGTTTTACTACATTTGTTTTCCATCATACGTTATACTGCATCTGTTTTGTTTTGCATCGTACATTATACTGCATCTGTTCTGCATCATATGTTATACTGCATCAGTTATGTTTTGAATCAATTGTTATACTAAATCTATTTTATTCATATGTTATATGTTATACTACACCAGTTCTGTTCTACATCGTACGTTATATTGCATTTGTTCTGTTCTGCATCATACGTTATACTGCATTTGTTTTATTCATACGTTATACTGAATTTTTTCTACATCATATGGTGTACTACATCTGTTCTAATCTGCATAATGTTATACTGCATCTGTTTTTTTATCGCACCATACATTTTACTGCAATTGTTATGTTCTACATCTTACATTATACTGCATTTGTTCTATTCTTACGTTATACAACATCAAATGTAATATTGCGTCTATTCTGTTGTGCATCATACATTTACTACATTTGTTCTGTTTTGTGTCAAATGTTATAGTGCATCTGTTCTATTCAAACGTTATACTGCATCATACGTTGTATTGCATCTGTTCTATTCTCCATCATACGTTATACTTCATCTGTTCTGCATCATATGTTATACTTCATCTATTATGTTCTGCATCATAAATTATACACCATTTGTTTTATTCTGCATCTTATGGTATATTGCATTAGTTTTGTTTATATGTTATACTACATCTATTATGTTTTGCATCATATGTTACACTACATATGTTCTGTTCTGCATCATTCATTACACTGCATCTATTCTGTTCAGCAACATTACTGCATCTGTTCTGCTTTATACTTTATATTGCATCTATTTTGTTATGCATCATACGTTATACTGCATCTGTTCTGTTCTGCATCATTTGTTATACTACATTTGTTCTGTTCAGCATCAGGCGTTATACTGCATCTTTTCTTTTCTGCATCATAGATTATACTGCATCTGTTCTGTTATGCAGTGTACGTGTTATAATACATCTGTTCTGCATCAAACGTTATACATCATTTGTTCTCTGTTACGCATCATACATTTTGTCGCATCTATTCTACATCAAACGTTGAACTGCATCTGTTCTGTTCTGCATTATACGTGCTATACCACATCTATCTTGCATCAGAAGTTATACTACATTTGTTCTGTTATGAATCATACGTTAGGCCTTATCGGTTTTGTATCAGATATTGAATTACATCTATTCTGTTCTGCATAATACGTTATACTGCATTTGTTTGTTCATACGTTATACTGAATCTGATCTACATTGAACGTTATACTGCATCTGTTCTGATCTACATCGAACGTTATACTGCATCTGTTCTTCATCATACGTTATGCTACATCTGTTCTATTCTGCATTATACGTTATACTGCATTTGTTCTGTTCTACATCATATGTTTTACTACACCTATTTTGCATCATACGTTACACTGCATTTGTTTTCTTCTGCATCGTATGTTATATTGAATCTGTTCTGTTGTACATCAAACACTATACGACATATGTTCTATTCATATGTTATATTGCGTATATTGCATCTATATTGTTCTCATCATATATTATACTTTTGATTCTGTTTTTACATCGTTTATATTGCATTTGTTCTATTCTTACGTTATACAACATCAAATGTAATATTGCGTCTATTCTATTGTGCATCATACATTATACTACATCTGTTCTGTTTTGGGACAAATGTTATAGTGCATCTGTTCTATTCAAACGTTATATTGCATCATACGTTATATTGCATTTGTTCTATTCTACATCATACGTTATACTGCATTTGTTCTACATCATATGTTATACTTCATCTGTTATGTTCTGCATCATACGTTATACTCCATTTATGAATAATCAAGACGGTGCCCTTCGGCGAACGCGTCATTTGGTATCATACGTTTTACTACACTTGTTCTGCATCATACGTTATACTGCATCTGTTTTGTTCGGCATCATACGTTATACTGCATCTGTTTTGTTCTGCATCAAACGTTTTATTGCATTTGTTTTGTTCATACGTTATACTGAATTTTTTCTGCATCATATGGTATACTGCATCTGTTCTAATCTGCATCATATGTTATACTGTATCTGTTTTTTTTTTGCATCATACATTTTACTGCATTTGTTATGTTCTACATCTTACATTATACTGCATTTGTTCTATTCTTACGTTATACAACATCAAATGTAATATTGCGTCTATTCTGTTATGCATCATACATTATAATACATCTGTTCTGTTTTGCGTCAAATGTTATAGTGCATTTGTTCTATTTAAATGGTATACTGCATCATACGTTATATTGCATCTGTTCTGTTCTCCATCATACGTTATACTTCATCTGTTCTGCATCATATGTTATACATCATCTATTATGTTCTGCATCATACATTATACTCCATTTTTTTTATTCTACATATTATGATATATTGCATTAGTTTAGTCCACATGTTGTACTACATCTATTTTGTTATACTGCATATGTTCTGCTTTATACATTATAATGCATCTATTTTGTTCTTTTCTGTTCTGCATCATACGTTATACAACATTTGTTTGTTCACACGTTATACTGCATCTGTTTTGCATCATGTGTTATACTGCGTATGTTTTGTTATGCATCGAATGTAACACCCCCCTCTTATTTACTTATTTTACTTATATTTTGTAATTTAAAGTGGTTAATGATGTAGTAGATAAAAGAGAGATTTAGAAAACAACACTTTTATTACATAAGTTTTAAAGTTTATTACAACCAGATTACATAACTTTGTCCTATTATTATTTTACATAACTACCTTTCTACTACCTTAGAACATTTACTCAACACTTCTACACGCAAAACATAACAAGCATCTTCACAACAAGATAGTAGCAACAACCAGTGTAAAACAGTGACAACTTCTCAATCCTGCAAATCTGCTCCCTCGAACGTTGTTCGAGATCATCACAGGTGTTAAAAACACAAAACGCAAGGGTGAGCTTTCCTTAAACAATGATCATAAACAATAATTTTAACTATAGTAAAACTTTTGAAATTAAGTGAAAATATTCCTAAAACAATCTAAAATATTCTTTAAGATTTCTTTTAAAATATTTATTATTTTAAAACCTGTGTAAAAACAAACCTTTAGTTCAAATCACAAATTAAGATAACTATCCACATTAAAACGAATAAGCCATTTATCACAATACATAATTTACCATAAATTCCACTGAATCATATATTCAATTAACACACAACCACTATTTTATGCTCCTAGTGCTATATGATGCATGCACCTTCACCATGCATTTTTACTCTTCACTCTAAATGCAATGTGGCGCCCTCCACTGAAAATAGCCTGGGGCATCTGATTCTCACTCTCAATCAGACCCACCAGAGGTAGACACTCCGTAATTTGTCGAGTTCCCTCAGTGTCCCAGAGACCTCCCCCGCAACATGTGATCATCATGAGCGGGCAATTTCCCCACCAAGAGAACCCCCAAATCCACGGCATTCCACTCACTCGACGGAATCTGTGACTTACTTGACTTGATCTACTACTATCCAGTCATCAATGCAACATGTTCTAGGACCTTGAATTGTATAATGACCTTCATTATATTTCAGATATTGACCTTTCCACCAGGTCATCTTTATCTCACCTCATTCTAAGCATTGCCCATTCACCAAGCAATCTTAGAATATTGCCTCTCTACTAGGCATTTCCAATCGGTCATTAAACAATTCAAGTCCATCACCAATTTCATGCAATCATGCATGTCACCACTTACTCACATCCAACTCACCAAGTGATTGTACATCAAGCACAAAACCAGTCATCAAACAACAATATTACTATAAAGTAGTCATGGTATTCAGAGAAATAGTTGAAAGAGGAAAACAACTTCAAAATAATCTTTCAAAGGGTAAAGAAAGCGCAAACTTAAAGAATTAGAAGTAGTGTAAGAAAGATGAAGAAAAGAAACACCAAGAAACCAAAGAAAGATACTGAAAGTACCAAGGAAAGAGAGTGGAAGTACTAAGAAAACAAAGAATAGAAAAAGAAGGATAAGGAAAGATCCCCTTACTGCAAGAAACTAAAGAAAGATAATGAAAGTACCAACAAAACAAAGGATAGAAAAGAAGGATAAGGAAAGATCCCCTTACTGCAAGAAACTAAAGAAAGATAATGAAAGTACCAACAAAACAAAGGATAGAAAAGAAGGATAAGGAAAGGTCCCCTTACTGCAAGAAACTAAAGAAAGATAATGAAAGTACCAACAAAACAAAGGATAGAAAAGAAGGATAAGGAAAGGTCCCCTTTACAAAGAAACTAAAGAAAGATAATGAAAGTACCAACAAAACAAAGGATAGAAAAAAGGATAAGGAAAGGTCCCCTTACTGCAAGAAACTAAAGAAAGATAATGAAAGTACCAACAAAACAAAGGATAGAAAAGAAGGATAAGGAAAGGTCCCCTTACTGCAAGAAACTAAAGAAAGATAATGAAAGTACCAACAAAACAAAGGATAGAAAAGAAGGATAAGGAAAGGTCCCCTTACTGGTTTCTCCTAGCTTCCTATATTCTTCCTCTACTTACGTGCTCCTTCCTTGGTTGGAGAGATTTCTTCCTAAGGTGGAGAAAGTATAGAAAGGTTTTTTGTAGAGAAGATAGTTTGAGAGAATGTAGAAGTATTCTTTGGATTGTATCTTCATTTGAAACCTCTAAGCCCTATTTATAACCTTCCTAAGGCGGTGCTACAGTAATTTCGGTAGCTACGTAATTTCGGCAGATACATAATTTCAAATGCTACGTAATGTTGGTCAGCTACTCTGATCAAGATTGTCGGCGGCTACAAAGATAGCGGTTTGCTACGATAATGGTGGTTGCTACAAGAATGTCTAGCCTACGGTGATTTGCTACAGTATTTTCAAAAATTCATAATTTTTTAATTATTTTTAAATTTCTTGAATGTTACAAAACAACCTCTCTTAAACTATATTTAAATTTTTGGGATGTTACAATACTTCCCTCCTTTTTAAAAAATTTCGTCCTCGAAATTTCCATTCTTGTTACATATCCTATTCTTCTATTCTATTTTTCCAACTCCCAAAGTTTCTTTACTTTCAACTACTTCCTCTTATAATTTTACCTTATATTTTGAAATCTATCTGTTACCCTTAACCTTACTATCCTTATATGCGGGACTATGATTTCCTCTTTTCCCACTTATAAATACTCCTCATTTATTTTCACTAAGATTTCTCTTTTCTTAATTTTTAAAATCAACTTCTCTTGGTTGGTATATAAGGTCATACTCTTACTCTTTTTCCTTATGGCTCCTATTAGATTCTTAAGGATTTTATTATTTCTATCTTATTTCATTCATAAATTCTTTAGTTATTCTTAAGGCTACTAACTTCATACTAACAGGAGTAAATTCACACGCAAGGTTGAAGTTCCTAATTTGTTCTATTAAATCCATCTTTTTGACCATTAAACTTGACATTGCTATGGTCTTCCTACTTAAGGTGCCAACCACTACATTTTCTTTGTCTAGTTTGCACTTAAGATTGAAACCATGATCTCTTAGAAATGTTATCCACCTTCCTTGCTTCATGTTTAACACCTTTTGGTTACTTAAGGCTTTTGTGATTACTAAATACCTCAAATCTTGTCCTAAAAAGATAGTGTCGCCATATTTTAGGCGCAAATACTACTGCAGCTAGTTCTAGGTCATGGGTTGGGTAGTTCCTTTGATGGGTTTTTGATTGTCTTGATGCATAGGCTACCACTTTTCCTCCTTGCATTAGTACCTCTCCTAAACCTAGTTTAGAGGCATCACAATAAACCTCAAATGATTCAGTTGGGATTGGTAAGGTCAAAACAGGAGCAGTAGTTAGTTTTTTCTTAAGGGTTTGGAAACTTTGTTCACAGTCGTTATTCCATACAAAAGCTTGGCTTTTTCTAGTTAAGGGTGTGAGGGCAAGGCTATCTTGGAGAAATCTTTTATTAATCTTCTATAATATCCAGCTAATCCTAGAAAACTCTTTATTTCTGTCACATTTTTTGGTCTTTCCCATTTTAGAATTGCGTCTACTTTATTTGGATCTACTGCAATTCCTCCTTGTGATATTACGTGTCCTAGGAAACTGACTTCTTCTAACCAAAATTCACATTTGGACCATTTCGCATATAACTGTTGATCTTTCAAGATCTGTAATATCACTCTAAGATGTTTAGCATGATCTTCTTTGGTTCTCGACTATACCAAAATATCATCAATAAACACGACCACAAATTTATCCAAATATAGTTGGAAAATCCTATTCATGTAATCTATAAATACTGTAGGTGCATTAGTTACACCAAAAGGCATAACCATGTACTCATAGTGTCCATATAGGGTACTAAAGGCCGTTTTAGGGATATCTTCAGCTTTTACCCTTATTTGGTGGTATCCGGACCTTAGATCAATCTTGCTAAATACACAAGCTCCTACTAGTTGGTCCATAAGATCATCTATCCTTGGTAAGGGGTACTTATTCTTAATGGTTACCTTATTTAGTTGTCTATAATCTACACATAGTCTCATAGTTCCATCTTTCTTCTTTACTAGGAGTACGGGTACTACCCAAGGTGATACACTAGGTCTAATAAATTGTTTCTTCAATAATTCTTCTATTTTTTTCTTTAGCTCCGCTAATTCTAAGGGTGACATCCTATAGGGCGCAATAGAAATTGGTTCAGTCCCAGGTATCAGGTCTATAGAAAATTCAACTTCCCTTTCAGGTGGTAGTTGGTTTACCTTTTCAGAGAATACTTCAGAGAAATACTGTACTACAGGTATATTATCGAATGTGACCTTTCGTTCCTCTTCTAGGTTAGAAAGGATCATATATACCTAATTGTGTTTCTTCATGTCCTATTTCAATTGGTTGGTAGAAATTATCTCAATATCCTTTCTTACTTCAGATTCGAAAAAAAGATTAAGGTTTTATTAAAACAGACTATCAGGACATAGTTGGAAGATAACTAGTCCATTCCAAGGATAATATTCATTTGGTTTAAAGGTAAGCAAACTAGGTTAACTATGAAGGTTTTGTTACTTAGTTTTATAGGACAATCTAAACAGATGTGGGTGGTTGTAACAAACTCATAGGTAGAGGTAGTTATTATTAAATCAATGTCTAGAAAAATAGTGGAAGTTGTAACCTTTTAGCACAATCAAATGATATAAGGGAATGAGTGGCACCAGAGTCAGTTATCTAGGTAAAATAATTCCATGTATGGAGCATATACCTTGTACTAGATTATTGGTATTGGAGGCCTTAACTCCATCAAGGGTGAATATTCTTCCTACAACCTTTGATTTTCCCTAGTTGATATTGTTGGTGCCTCTTTAAAACTATTGGTCATGCTATACAAAACTTAGTCTTCTCAAATCAAGGTGCTTAATCCTTTAACATTAGGTAATCTTCCTAAACGTATCAACTTTAATTCCTCCTTGGGTTACTACTTATTCCTCCTAACTAAACTCTTTTTTTTCCTTAAAAATACTAGTTCCTTTCTCGGATTTTGAATCCTTCTAGCTTCTCTAAGGTTTCTTTAACCATCAAAATGCATCAACCATTATTGTATCATCCTAGTATATCTTCTAAACGCATCTTAGTGTTGTCAAAAGGTTTGTATTAGGATAAGAGCTAGGTAGTTACTAATCATTTCCAATAAAGTTATCTTAAGGACTTTTAACTTTTGGTGATATTCTTAGGTTTTTCTAATCCTTAGTACGACTTCTCCTTTGAAGGGATCATTTCCTAAAATTGGCTTCCTTTAGGATTCACTTTCGATCCTCTTTATTTGATTTGCTACTTTTTAAGGAGAACTTCATATATTAATCTTAGTTCTAAAATTTTCTATCCTTTTCTCTTCTAAGGGAGTTCTCTTTTATGGAAAATACTCTTAAAAGGGTAATTTTCTCCTTAAATCTTTAGCCTTAGTTGGTAGGAACATCCTTTATAAGTTCAACAACAACTCCTTTTCCTAAACTCTTCGTTTTTCTTCTTAGCCTACTCTGCTTATCAAAAACTTAGGTAAGAACTTATAGGGCTTTAACTACAATTCTATAACTTCTTTCAACCACTACTTTCTATTCCTATCTAATCCTAAGCCATGTCACTAACCCTAAAACTAATTTTTTCATTGATCGAACCAAGAAGCAATCAAGTAAACACACCAAATAATCAAACAAGCACACAAAACACACAAGCAAACAATCATTCACACAACAAAAACATAGCAGACACATAACTCACAAGTCGAACTGGTTCGACCTGCTCTGATACCACTAATGTAACACCCCCCTCTTATTTACTTATTTTACTTATATTTTGTAATTTAAAATGGTTAATGATGTAGTAGATAAAAGAGAGATTTAGAAAACAACACTTTTATTACATAAGTTTTAAAGTTTATTACAACCAGATTACATAACTTTGTCCTATTATTATTTTACATAACTACCTTTCTACTACCTTAGAACATTTACTCAACACTTCTACACGCAAAACATAACAAGCATCTTCACAACAAGATAGTAGCAACAACCAAAGGCAAAAACAAAGACAACTTCTCAATCCCGCAAATCTGCTCCCTCGAACGTTGTTCGAGATCATCACAGTGTTAAAACACAAAACGCAAGGGGTGAGCTTTCCTTAAACAATGATCATAAACAATAATTTTAACTATAGTAAAACTTTTGAAATTAAGTGAAAATATTCCTAAAACAATCTAAAATATTCTTTAAGATTTCTTTTAAAATATTTATTATTTTAAAACCTGTGTAAAAACAAACCTTTAGTTCAAATCACAAATTAAGATAACTATCCACATTAAAACGAATAAGCCATTTATCACAATACATAATTTACCATAAATTCCACTGAATCATATATTCAATTAACACACAACCACTATTTTATGCTCCTAGTGCTATATGATGCATGCACCTTCAACATGCATTTTTACTCTTCACTCTAAATGCAATGTGGCGCCCTCCACTTGAAAATAGCCTGGGCATCTGATTCTCACTCTCAATCGACCCACCCCGAGGTAGACACTCCGTAATTTGTCGAGTTCCCTCAGTGTCCGGCAGGACCTCCCCCGCAACATGTGATCATCATGAGCAGGGCAATTTCCCCACCAAGAGAACCCCCCAGTCCACGGCATTCCACTCACTCAGACGGGAATCCGTGACTTACGGACTTGGTCTACTACTATCCAGTCATCAATGCAACATGTTCTAGGACCTTGAATTGTATAATGACCTTCATTATATTTCAGATATTGACCTTTCCACCAGGTCATCTTTATCTCACCTCATTCTAAGCATTGCCCATTCACCAACTAATCTTAGAATATTGCCTCTCTACTAGGCATTTCCAATCGGTCATTAAACAATTCAAGTCCATCACCAATTTCATGCAATCATGCATGTCACCACTTACTCACATCCAACTCACCAAGTGATTGTATATCAAGCATAAAACCAGTCATCAAACAACAATATTACTATAAAGTAGTCATGGTATTCAGAGAAATAGTTGAAAGAGGAAAACAACTTCAAAATAATCTTTCAAAGGGTAAAGAAAGCGCAAACTTAAAGAATTAGAAGTAGTGTAAGAAAGATGAAGAAAAGAAACACCAAGAAACCAAAGAAAGATACTGAAAGTACCAAGGAAAGAGAGTGGAAGTACCAAGAAAACAAAGAATAGAAAAAGAAGGATAAGGAAAGGTCCCCTTACTGCAAGAAACTAAAGAAAGATAATGAAAGTACCAACAAAACAAAGGATAGAAAAGAAGGATAAGGAAAGGTCCCCTTACTGCAAGAAACTAAAGAAAGATAATGAAAGTACCAACAAAACAAAGGATAGAAAAGAAGGATAAGGGAAGGTCCCCTTACTGCAAGAAACTAAAGAAAGATAATGAAAGTACCAACAAAACAAAGGATAGAAAAGAAGGATAAGGAAAGGTCCCCTTACTGGTTTCTCCTAGCTTCCTATATTCTTCCTCTACTTACGTGCTCCTTCCTTGGTTGGAGAGATTTCTTCCTAAGGTGGAGAAAGTATAGAAAGGTTTTTTGTAGAGAAGATAGTTTGAGAGAATGTAGGAGTATTCTTTGGATTGTATCTTCATTTGAAACCTCTAAGCCCTATTTATAACCTTCCTAAGGCGGTGCTACAGTAATTTCGGGCAGATACAGTAATTTCGGGCAACTACAGTAATGTCGGTCAGCTACAGTACTGTCGGCAGCTACAGTATGGCGGTTTGCTACAGTAATGGCGGTTGCTACAGTAATGTCAGCAGCTACAGTGATTTGCTACAGTATTTTCAAAAATTCATAATTTTTTAATTATTTTTAAATTTCTTGAATGTTACAAAACAACCTCTCTTAAACTATATTTAAATTTTTGGGATGTTACATCGAACGTTATACTGCTTCTGTTCTAATATGAATCATTTTTTTACAGCTTCTTTCTATTCATACGTTATACTGCATCTGTTATGTTCTGCACCATACGTTATACTGCATATGTTCTGTTCTGCACCATACGTAACACTATATCTGTTCTTCATCACACGTTATACTAAATCTATTTTGTTCATACATTATACTGCATATATTCTTCATCATATGTTATACTGCATCTGTTCTATTTTGCGTCATACTTTATTATGCATCTGTTCTATTCAAACGCTATACAACATCAAATGTTATACTGTGTCTGTTCAGTTGTGCTTCATATATTATACTGCATCTATTCTGTTTTGAGTCATACGTTATATTGCATCTATTATGTTCAAACGTTATACAACATCAAATGTTATATTGTGTTTGTTCTGTTATGCATCATACGTTATACTGCATCTGTTTTGTTTTGCGTTAATTCAAATGTTCTACTGCATCTATTCTGCATCCATTCTATTCTCATGTTATACTGCATCTGTTCTGCATCATTCGTTATATTGCATATGTTCTGTTCGTCATCGTACGTTATACTGCATCTGTTCTGTTCATACATACTGTTATGCATATAACGTTATACTGCATCTGTTCTATTCTGCACCATACGTTATACTGCATTTGTTTTGTTCTACGTCATACGCTTTACTACACCTGTTCTGCATCATACGTTATACTGCATTTGTTTTGTTTTGTATCATACGTTATATTGCATATGTTTTGTTCTGCATCAAACGCTATACTGCGTATGTTCTATTCATACGTTGTACTGCATTTGTTTTGTTTTGTATCATACGTTATATTGCATACGTTTTGTTTTGCATCAAATGCTATACTGCGTATGTTCTATTCATACGTTATACTGCATTTGTTCTTCATCATACATAATACAACATACGTTCTATTCTACATCATACGTTATATTGCATTTGTTATGTTATGCATCAAAAGCTATACTGCATATGTTTTATTCAGACGTTATACTGCATTTGTTTTGTTTTGCGTCAAACATTATACTGCATCATTCGTTATATTGCATCTGTTCTGCATCTTATGTTATACTGCATCTGTTCTATTCTGCATCAAACGTTACACTACATCTGTTCTATTCTGCATCATTCGTTATACTACATTTGTTTTGTTCTGCATCATACGTTATACTGCATTTGTTCCGCTTTATACATTATATTGCATCTATTCTGTTCTGCCTCAAACGTTATACTGCATCTGTTTTGTTCAGTATCATTCGTTATACTACATCTGTTTTGTTCTGCATCATACGTTATATTACATCTGTTCTGTTCTGCATCATAGATTATACTGCATCTTTTCTATTCTGCATCATAGATCATACTGTATCTATTCTGTTCTACATTATACATGTTATACTACATTTGTCCTGCATAAGACGTTATACTACATCTGTTCAGTTTTGCATCATAAGTTATGCCTTATCTGTTTTGCATCAAACGTTGAATTGCATCTGTTCTGTTCTGCATTATACGTTATACTGCATCTGTTCTGCATCATATGTTATACTGCGTATGTTTTGTTATGCATCGAACGTTATACTGCTTCTGTTTTGATCTGTATCACTTTTTTACAAAATCTTTCTGTTCATACGTTATACTGCATAAGTTCTGTTCTGCACCATACGTTATACTGCATATGTTCTGTTCTGCACCATACGTTACACTATATCTGTTCTTCATCATACATTATACTAAATCTATTCTGTTCATACATTATACTGCATATGTTCTTCATTATACGTTATACTGCATTTGTTCTGTTCTGCATCATATGTCATACTACATCTATTTTTTTTTGCATCATACGTTATACTGCATTTGTTCTGTTCTACATCTTATGTTATACCGTATTTGTACTATTCTTACGTTATACAACATCAAATGTTCTATTGCTTCTGTTCTGTTGTGCATCATACGTTATACTACATCTATTCTGTTTTGCGTCATACATTATACTGCATCTGTTCTATTCAAACGTTATACAACATCAAATGATATATTGTATCAATTCTGTTGTGTTCTGCATCATACATTATAATGCATCTGTTTTGTTCTGCATCATTCGTTATACTACATCTATTTAGTTCAAGATCGATCGACGTTATATCGATCTTTTTCTCGTTTCAGATCATAGATTATGATGTATTTGTTCTGTTCTACATCATAGATTATTGTGCATTTGTTCTGTTCTACATTGTACGTGTTATAATTCATTTGTTCTGCATCATACGTTATGCCGCATCTGTTCTACATCAGACATTGAACTACATCTGTTCTGTTCTGCATTATACGTGTTATTCTACATCTATCCTGCATCAAAAGTTATACTAAATTTGTTCTGTTATGAATCATACGTTATGCCTTATTCTGTTCTGCATCATACATTATACTGCATTTGTTTGTTCATACGTTATAATGCATCTGTTCTACATCACATGTTATACTACATCTGTTCTGATCTACATCGAACGATATACAACATTTGTTCTGTTCATACGTTATACTGCATCTGTTCTTCATCATATGTTATACTGCATCTGTTCTATTCTGTATTATACATTATACTGCATTTGTTTTGTTCTACATCATACGTTTTATTGCATATGTTCTGCATCATACGTTAGACTGCATTTGTTTTCTTCTGCATCGTACGTTATATTGCATTTGTTCTACTGTACATCAAACGCTACACGACATATGTTCTATTCATACGTTATATTGTATCTATATTGTTCTCATCATATGTTATACTGCACCAGTTCTATTCTACATCGTACGTTATATTGCATTTGTTCTATTCTTACATTATACAATATCAAATGTAATATTGCGTCTATTCTATTGCGCATCATACATTATACTACATCTATTCTGTTTTGTGTCAAATGTTATAGTGCATCTGTTCTATTCAAACGTTATATTGCAACATACGTTATATTGCATTTGTTCTGTTCAGCATCATACGTTATACTGCATCATATGTTATACTACATCAGTTATGTTTTGAATCAATTATTATACTAAATCTATTTTGTTCATACGTTATATGTTATACTGCACCAATTCTGTTCTACATCATATGTTATATTGCATTTGTTCTGCATCATACGTTATACCGCATATGTTCTAATCTGCATCGAAAGTTTTACTTCATCTGTTCTGATCTGCATCGAACATTTTACAACATTTGTTCTGTTCATACGTTATACTGCATCTGTTCTTCATCATACGTTATACTACATTTGTTCTATTCTGCATTATACGTTATACTGCATTTGTCCTGTTCTACATCATACGTTTTACTACACTTGTTCTGCATCATACGTTATACTGCACCAGTTCTATTCTACATCGTACGTTATATTGCATTTGTTCTATTCTTACGTTATACAACATCAAATGTAATATTGCGTCTATTCTATTGTGCATCATACATTATACTACAGTTGATCTGTTTTGCGTCAAATGTTGTAGTGCATCTGTTATATTCAAACATTATACTGCATCATACTATTGCATTTATTTTACATCACATGTTATACTTCATTTGTTATGTTCTGCATCATACATTATACTCCATTTATGAATAATCAAGACGGTCTCCTTCCGCGAACGCGTCATTTGGTATCATATGTTATACTGAATTTTTTCTACATCATATGGTGTACTACATCTGTTCTAATCTGCATAATGTTATACTGCATCTGTTTTTTTATCGCACCATACATTTTATTGCAACTGTTATGTTCTACATCTTACATTATACTGTATTTGTTCTATTCTTACGTTATACAACATCAAATGTAATATCACGTCTATTCTGTTGTGCATCATACATTTACTACATTTGTTCTGTTTTGCGTCAAATGTTATAGTGCATCTGTTCTATTCAACGTTATATTGCATCATATGTTGTATTGCATCTGTTCTGTTCTCCATCATACGTTATACTTCATCTGTTCTGCATCATATGTTATACTTCATCTATTATGTTCTGCATCATAAATTATACACCATTTGTTTTATTCTGCATCTTATGGTATATTGCATTAGTTTTGTTTATATGTTATACTACATCTATTATGTTTTGCATCATACGTTACACTACATATGTTCTGTTCTGCATCATTCATTACACTACATCTATTCTGTTCAGCAACATTACTGCATCTGTTCTGCTTTATACTTTATATTGCATCTATTTTGTTCTGCATCATACGTTATACTGCATTTGTTCTATTCTGCATCATTTGTTATACTACATTTGTTCTGTTTCAAGATCGCGTTATATCGATCTTTTCTTTTCTCGCATCATAGATTATATCAGATTCTGTTCATATGCAAAGTACGTGTTATAATACATCTGTTCTGCATCAAACGTTATACATCATTTGTTCTCTGTTACGCATCATACGTTTTGCCGCATCTATTCTACATCAAACGTTGAACTGCATCTGTTCTGTTCTGCATTATACGTGTTATATCACATCTATCTTGCATCAGAAGTTATACTAACTACATTTGTTCTGTTATGAATCATACGTTAGGCCTTATCGGTTTTGTATCAGATGTTGAATTACATCTATTCTGTTCTGCATAATACGTTATACTGCATTTGTTTGTTCATACGTTATATTGAATCTGATCTACATTGAACTTATACTGCATCTGTTCTGATCTACATCGAACGTTATACTGCATCTATTCTTCATCATACGTTATGCTACATCTGTTCTATTCTGCATTATACATTATACTGCATTTGTTCTGTTCTACATCATATGTTTGACTACATCTATTTCGCATCATACGTTACACTGCATTTGTTTTCTTCTACATCGTATGTTATATTGAATCTGTTCTGTTGTACATCAAACACTATACGACATATGTTCTATTCATATATTATATTGCGTATATTGCATCTATGTTGTTCTCATCATATGTTATACTGCACCAGTTCTGTTTTACATCGTACGTTATATTGCATTTGTTCTATTCTTACGTTATACAACATCAAATGTAATATTGCGTCTATTCTATTGTGCATCATACATTATACTACATCTGTTCTGTTTTGCGACAAATGTTATAGTGCATCTGTTCTATTCAAACGTTATATTGCATTTGTTCTATTCTCCATCATACATTATACTGCATTTGTTCTACATCATATGTTATACTTTATCTGTTATGTTCTGCATCATACGTTATACTCCATTTATGAATAATCAAGACGGTCCCCTTCGGCGAACGCGTCATTTGGTATCATACGTTTTACTACACTTGTTCTGCACCATACGTTATACTGCATCTGTTTTGTTCTGCATCATACGTTTTATTGCATTTGTTTTGTTCATACGTTATACTGAATTTTTTCTGCATCATATGGTATACTGCATCTGTTCTAATCTGCATCATATGTTATATTGTATCTGTTTTTTTTTTGCATCATACATTTTACTGCATTTGTTATGTTCTACATCTTACATTATACTGCATTTGTTCTATTCTTACGTTATACAACATGAAATGTAATATTGCGTCTATTCTGTTGTGCATCATACATTATAATACATCTGTTCTGTTTTGCGTCAAATGTTATAGTGCATTTGTTCTATTTAAATGGTATACTGCATCATACGTTATATTGCATCTGTTCTGTTCTCCATCATACGTTATACTTCATCTGTTCTGCATCATATGTTATACATCATCTATTATGTTCTGCATCATACATTATACTCCATTTTTTTTATTCTACATATTATGATATATTGCATTAGTTTAGTCCACATGTTGTACTACATCTATTTTGTTATGCATCATACGTTACACTACATCTGTTCTGTTCTGCATTATTCGTTATACTGCATCTATCCTGTTCAACAACATACGTTATACTGCATATGTTCTGCTTTATACATTATAATGCATCTATTTTGTTCTGCATGATACGTTATACTGCATTTTTTCTGTTTTGGATCATTCGTTATACTACATCTGTTCTGTTAAGCATCAGACGTTATACTGTATCTTTTCTGTTCTGCATCATAGACTATACTGTATCTGTTCTGTTATGCATTGTACATGTTATACTACATCTATCATGCATCAGAAGTTATACAACATCTGTTCTGTTATGAATCATATGTTATGCCCTTATCTGTTCTGCATCACATGTTGAACTACATCTATTCTGTTCTGCATCATACATTATACTGCATTTGTTTGTTCATACGTTATACTGCATTTGTTCTGATCTGCAGCGTTTCTTATACAACATTTATTCTGTTCATACGTTATACTGCATATGTTCTTCATCATACGTTATACTACGTCTGTTCTATTCTGCATTATACGTTATACTACATTTGTTCTGTTCTACATCATACGTTTTACTACACCTGTTCTGCGTCATACGTTATACTGCATTTGTATTCTTCTGCATCGTACATTATATCGCATCTGTTCTGTTGTACATCAAACGCTATACGACATATGTTCTATTAATACGTTATATTGCATATATTGCATCTATATTGTTCTCATCATACGTTATACTGCACCAATTCTGTTTTACATCGTACGTTATATTGCATTTGTTCTATTCTTACGTTATACAACATCAAATGTAATATTGCGTCTATTCTATTGTGCATCCTAAATTATACTACATCTGTTCTATTTTACGTCAAATGTTATAGTGCATCTGTTCTATTCAAACATTATACTGCATCATACGTTATATTGCATTTGTTCTGTTTTCCATCATACGTTATACTGCATTTGTTCTACATCATATGTTATACTTCATCTGTTATGTTCTGCATCATACGTTATACTTTATTTATAAATAATCAAGACGGTCCCCTTCGGTGAACAAGTCATTTGGTATCATACGTTTTACTACACTTGTTCTGCATCATACGTTATATTGCATCTGTTCTGCATCATATATTATACTGCATCAGTTATGTTTTGAATCAATTGTTATAGTAATTCTATTTTGTCCATACGTTATATGTTATACTGCACCAGTTCTGTTCTACATTGTACTTTATATTGCATTTGTTCTGTTCTGCATTATACTTTCTATTGCATTTGTTTTGTTCATATGTTATACTGAATTTTTTCTGCATCATATGGTGTACTGCATCTGTTCTAATCTGCATCATATGTTATACTGCATCTGTTTTTTTTTTTGCATCATACATTTTACTGCATCTGTTCTGTTCTACATCTTACGTTATACTGCATTTGTTCTATTCTTACGTTATACAACATCTAACGTAATATTGCGTCTATTCTATTGTGCATCATACATTATACTACATCTGTTCTGTTTTGCGTCAAATGTTATAATGCATCTGTTCTATTCAAATGTTATACTGCATCATACGTTATATTGCATTTGTTCTGTTCTCCATCATACGTTATACTACATCTGTTTTGCATCATATGTTATAGTCCATTTGTTTTGTTCGGCATCTGATGATATATTGCATTAGTCCTGTTGATATGTTATACCTCATCTATTTTGTTATGCATCATACGTTACACTACATATGTTCTGTTCATCATTTGTTATACTACTGCATCTGTTCTGTTCTGTATCATACGTTATACTACATCTTTTCTGCTTTATACATTAAATTGCATCTATTCTTTCTGCATCATACGTTATATTGCATCTGTTCTATTATGTATCATTCGTTATACTACATCTGTTTTGTTCTGCATCATACGTTATAATGCATCTGTTCTGTTCTGCATCAGACGTTATATTGCATCTTTTCTGTTTTGCATCATGGATTATATACTGCGTCTATTCTGTTCTCCATTATACGTGTTATACTACCTCTGTTATGCATCAAACGTTATACTACGCTTGTTCTGGTATGAATCATACGTTATGCCGCATATGTTCTGCATCAGACGTTGTACTGCATATGTTCTATTCTGCATCATACGTTATACTGCATTTGTTTGTTCATACGTTATATTGCATCTTGTCTTTTCTGCATCTTACGTTATACTGCATTTGTTTTGTTCATACGTTATACTGAATTTTGTTGTGCATCATACATTATACTGCATCTATTATGTTTTGCGTCAAACGTTATAGTGCATCTGTTCTATTCAAACATTATATTGCATCATACATTATATTGTATCTGTTTTGTTCTCCATCATACGTTATACTGCATCTATTCTACATCATATGTTATACTTCATCTGTTATGTTCTGCATCATACGTTATACTCCATTTTTTTTGTTATTCATCTTATGATATATTGCATTAGTTTTGTTCATACGTTATACTACATCTATTTTGTTATGCATCATACGTTACACTACATCTGTTATGTTATGCATTATACGTGTTATAATTTATATGTTCTGCATAAAACGTTATACTTCATCTGTTCTGTTATGCGTCATACATTATGTCCCATCTGTTTTGCATCAGATGTTGAACTGCATATGTTCTGTTTTGCATCATACGTGATACTGCATTTGTCTGTTCATACATTATACTGTATCTGATCTGATCTGCATCATTTGTTATACAATATCTATTCTGTTCATACGTTATAATGCATCTATTCTTCATCATAGTTATATAACATCTGTTCTGTTCTGCACCATACGTTATACTGCATTTGTTCTGTTCTACATCATACATTTTACTACACCTGTTCTACATCATATGTTATAATGCATTTGTTTTGTTCTGCATCATACGTTATATTGCATCTGTTTTGTTCTGCATCAAACGTTGTACTGCATATGTTCTATTCATACGTTATAATGCATTTGTTCTTCATCATACATAATACAACATATGTTCTATTCTACATCATACGTTTTACTGCATCTGCTCTGTTCTCATACGTTATACTGCATCTGTTATGCTCAAACGTTACACTGCATCGTACGTTGTATTGCATCTGTTCTGTTCTGCATCATACGTTATACTGCATCTGTTCAACTTTATACATTAAATTGCATCTATTCTGTTCTACTTCATACGTTATGCTACATCTGTTTTGTTCTACATCATACGTTATACTGCATCTGTTTTATTCTACATCCTAAGTTATACTGCATATATATTGTTCTGCATCAGACGTTGTACTGCATCTTTTCTATTCCTTATCATAAATTTTACTACATCTGTTCTGTTCTATTCTGCATCATACGTGTTATACTGCATCTGTTCTGTTTTGAATTAAATATTATACTAAATCTATTATGTTCATATGTTATACTGCATTTGTTCTGCATCATATGTTATACTACACCAGTTCTGTTCTGCACCGTACATTATATTGCATCCGTTTTGTTCTGCATCATACGTAATACTGCATCTGTTCTGCATCAAATGTTATATTACGTCGGTTTTGTTCTGCATCATACGTTATATTGCATTTGTTCTGTTCTGCATCATAAGTTATACTGCATCTGTTCTACATCATACGTTATACTGCATTTTTTCTTTTCTGCGTCATATGTTATACTTCATCTGTTATGTTCTACATCATACGTTATACATCATTTGTTCTGTTTTGCATCATATGTTATACAACATCTATTTTGTTCATATGTTATACTTCAATTGTATTTTCAGCATCATACGATATACTACATCTAAACTGTTCTGCATCATACGTTACACTACATTTATTTTGTATTGGATCTGTTCTGTTCTACATCATATGTTATACTGCATCTGTTCTGCATCATATGTTATACTGCATCAGTTCTGTTTTGAATCAAATGTATACTAAATCTATTCTGTTCATACGTTATACTGCATATGTTCTACATCATACGCTATACTACACCAGTTCTGTTCTGCATCATATGTATTTGTTTTGATAAATAGTTATACTAAATCTATTCTTCGTTATACGGTGTATTGCATCTGTTCTGTTCTGTATCATATGTTATACTGCATCTTTTTTTTGCATCATACATTATACTGCATCTGTTCTGTTCTACATCTTAAGTTTTTGTTCTATTCTTTGTTATACAACATCAAATGTTATATTTCGTCTATTCTATTGTGCATCAAACGTTATATTGCATCTGTTCTATTTTCCGTCATACGTTATACTGCATCTGTTCTATTTAAATGTTATCCAACATCAACTGTTATATTGTGCTTGTTCTGTTGTGCATCATACGTTATATTGCATCTGTTCTGTTTTTCGTCATACGTTATACTGCATCTGTTCTATTTAAACGTTATCCAACATCAAATGTTATATTGTGTTTGTTCTGTTGTGCATCATACATTATATTGCATCTGTTCTGTTTTGCGTTCATTCAAATGTTCTACTGCATCTGTTCTGCATCCGTTCTATTCAAACGTTATACGACATTTGTTCTGCATCATACGTTACACTTCATCTGTCCTTGTTTGCATCATATGTTATATTGCATATATTCTAATATTTTATTATATTGCATATATTCTACATCATCTGTAATACTGCATCTGTTCTGTTTTGCATCATATGTAATAATGCATCTATTCGGTTCGGCATCATGTTATACTGCATTTATTTTGCACCATACATTATGTTGTATCTGTTCTGTTCTACATCATACGTTATACTGCATATGTTCTGTTCATACGTTATACCGCATCTAATCTACATCATCTGTAATACTGCATTTGTTCTGTTTTGTATAATACGTAATACGACATTTGTTATCTTCTGCATCATAAGTTATATTACATCAATTTTGTTCTGCATCATACGTTATAATACATCTGTTCCTTTCTGCATCATACGTTGTGCTCCATCTGTTTTGATTTGCATCTTACGTTTTACTGCATCTGTTCTGTTCTCCATCATACGTTATACTGCATTTGTTCTATCCTTACGTTATATTGCATCTGTTCTGCATCAAATGTTATAATATGTCGGTTCCGTTCTGCATCATACGTTATATTGCATTTGTTCTGTTCTGCATCATACGTTATACCGCATTTGTTGTATTCGTATGTTATACTGCATCTGTTCTACATCATATGTTATATTACATTTTTTCTTTTCTGCATCATATGTTATACTTCATATGTTATGTTCTGCATCATACGTTATACACCATTTGTTCTGTTCTGCATCATATGTTATACTACATCTATTTTATTCATATGTTATACTTCATCTGTTTTGTTTTGTTCTGCAAAATATGTTATACTGCACATATTTTGTTCTGCATCAGACGTTATATTGCATCTGTTCTGTTCTACATCAAAAGTTACACTGCATCTGTCTGTTCTACATCATTCGTTATACTGCATCTTTTTATTTTGCATCATACATTATACTGCATCTGTTATGTTCTACATCTTACATTATACTATATTTGTTCTATTCTTACGTTATACAACATCAAATGTTATACGCGTCTGTTTTGTTCTGCATCATACGTTATGCTGCATCCATTCTGTTTTGCGTCATAGGTTATACTACATCTATTCTACATCATACGTTATATTGCATCTGTTCTACTCTCCATCATACGTTATACTACATCTGTTCTGCATCATACGTTTAACTGCATCTGTTATGTTCTGCATCATATGTTATACACCATTTGTTCTGTTATGCATTTTATGATATATTGCATCTGTACTGCGTCTATTTTGTTATGCATCATACGTTACACTACATTTGTTCTATTCTACATCATTCGTTATACTGCATATGTTCTGTTCTGCATCATACATTATACTACATCTGTTCTGTTCTACATCATTCGTTATACTACATCTGTTTTTTCTGCATCATATGTTATACTGCATCTATTTTGTTCTACATCATACGTTATAATGCATCTGTTCTACATCATACGTTATACTGCATCTATATTGTTCTGCATCATACATTATACAACATCAGTTCTGTTTATATGTTATACTGCATATGTTCTGCATCACATGTTATATACTACATCCATTCTTTCTGCATCATACGTTATACTGCATAAATTCTATTATACATCATACGTCATACTGCATTTGTCCTGCATCATACGTAACATTGCATCTGTTCTGTTCTTCATCATACGCTATATTGCATCTATTTTGTTCATATATTATACTGCATCTGTTTGACCTCATACGTTATACTGCATCAGTTCTGTTTTGCATCTACGTTATCTTTTGCATCATCTGTTACGATTTCTACGTTAAGTAGGTTATCTTTGCATCTATTCTCTTCATACGTTGTACAACATCTGTTCGGCATCATACGTTATACTGCATATATCTGTTCTACATCATATGTTATACTACATCTGTTCTATTCTGCATCTTATGTTATACTGCATCTGTTTTATTCTGCATCATACGTTATATTGCATCTGTCATGTTCTACATCATATGTTATATTGCATCTATTCTAATCATATATAATATTGCATTTGTTCTCTTCTGCATCAATTCGATTTGACATTGTACGTTATACTGCATTTGTTCTGCACCATACACTATACTATATTTGTTCTGTTCTGCATCAGACCTTATACTTCATCTTTTCTGTTATGCACCATACGTTATACTACACATGTTCTGTTCATACGTTATACCGCATCTGTTCTACATCATCTGTAATACTGCATCTGTTCTGTTTTACATAATACGTAATACTACATTTGTTCTATTCTGCATCATACGTTATACAACATCTATTCTTTTCTGCATCGTAGATTATACTTCATTTATTCAATTGTGCATCATATGTTATACTGCATCTGTTTTGTTTTGCGCCATAAGTTATACTACATCTATTCTGTTAATATGTTATATTGCACTTGTTCTACATCAGATGTTCTACTGCATTTTCTTCATCATACGTTATATTGCATATGTTCTGTTTCTGCATAGTACATTATACTGCACCTGTTCTATTCATACGTTTATACTATATCTGTTCTGCATCATACGTTGTTACATTGTATCTGTTTTGTTCTGCATCATACGTTATACAACATTTGTTCAGTTCTGCGTCATACGTTATACTGCATCTGTTTTGTTCATACGTTATACTGCTTTTGTTCTGCATCATATGTTATACTACATCTGTTCTATTCTGGATTGTACGTTATATACTGCATCTATTCTGTTCTATTACGCATTATACGTTATACTTCATCGTACGTTATACTACATCTGTTCTATTATTATGCATCATATGTTATGTTGCATATGTTCTGCATCATACGTTATACTGCATATAATCTGCAATTTCCATATGTCATCAAGCATGACAAACAGATGCAGTATAACGTATGATGCAGAAAAGGTGTAGCAAAATATATGATGTAGAACAGAACAAATGCAGTATAACGTATGATGAAGAACTGATGCAATATAACGTATGAACAAACCAGATGTTTTATAATAAATGATGCAGATCAGAACAGAATTAGTACAATGATCAATGTAGAACAGAACATACACAGTATAACATATGATGCAGAACAGATGCAATATAACGTATGAACAAAAAAATGTGGTATGATGCAGAACAGAAAAGATGCAGAACAGATGCGGCATAACGTGTGATGCATAACGGAACAAATGCAGTATAACGTTTGATGCAGAACAGATGTACTATAACACGTATAATATAGAACAGAACAAATGAAATATAATCTATGATGCAGAACAGAAAAGATGCAGTATAACGTCTGATGCAGAACAATATAGATGTAGTATAACATATAATGTACAATAGAACAGACGCAGTATAATGTATGATGCAGAACAAAACAGATGTACTATAACAAATGATGCAAAATAGAACAGATGTAGTATAACGTATGATGCAGAACAAAATAGATGCAATATAATGTATAAAGTAGAACAGATGCAGTATAACGTATGGTTGAAGAACAAATGCAATATAACGTATGAACAGATCAGATGTTGTATAACAAATTAAGCATATCAGAACAGATGCAGTATAACGTTTGATGCAGAACAGAATAGACACAGTATATAACATATGATGTAGAACAAATGCAGTATAACGTATGATGCATAACAGAACATATGTAGTATAACGTTTGATGCAGAACAGATGCAGTATAACACGTATGATGCAGAGCAGAACAGTTGCAGTATAATCTATGATGCAGAATAGAAAAGATGCAGTATAATGTGTGATGCAGAACATCATAGATGTAGTATAACGTATGATGTAAAAGAGAACAGATGCAGTATAACGTATGATGCAAAACGAAACAGATGTAGTATAACGAATGATGCAGAACAGAACAAATGCTGTATAAAGTATGATGCAGAACAGAATAGATGCAACATAATAAAGTAGAACAGATGCAATATAACGAATGATGCAGAATAGAATAGATGCAGTATAACGAATGATGCATAACAGAACATATGTAGTGTAATGTATGATGCATAACAAAATAGATGCAGTATAACATATGAACAGAACTGGTGCATTATATCATGAGATGCAGAACAGAACAAATGACGTATAACGTTTGATGCATAACATATCAGATGAAGTATAACGTAGGATGCATAACAGATGCAGTATAACGTACGATGGAGAACAGAACAGATGCAATATAACATGATGCAGAACAGATGTTGTATAACAAATAATGCAGATCAGAACAAATGTAGCATAACATTCGATGCAGAACAAAACAAACGCAATATAACATATGATGCAATATAAAATTTGAATAGAACAGATGCAATATAATGTATGACGCAAAACAGAACAAATGCAGTATAATTTATGATGCACAACAGAATAGATGCAATAAAACATTTGATGTTGTATAACGTAAGAATAGAACAAATGTAGTATGAGTTAAGATGTAGAATAGAACAGCTGCAATATAATGTATGATGAAAAACAAATAGATGCAGTATAACATATAATGCAGAATAGAATAGATGTAGTACACTGTATGATGCATAACAGATTCAGTATAACGTATGAACAAAACAAGTGCAGTATAACGTATGATGCAGAGCAGAACAGATGCAATATAATGTACGATCAGAACAGAACTGATGCAGTATAACGTATGATGCAGAAGAGATGCAGTTTAACGTATGAACTGTATAAAATATGATACAGAACAGAACTGATGTTGTATAACATATGATGCAGAACAAATGCAGTATAACATATGATGCAGAACAGAACAAATGCAATACAACGAACGATACAGTGTAACTTATGAACATAAGAAATGCAGTATAACGTATAATGCAGAACAAAACAGATGCAGTAAAATGTATGATGTAGAATAGAAGATATGTTGTATTATGTATGATGCAGAACAGATGCAGTATAACGTATTAATAGAACATATGCAATATAAGGTATGATGCAGAACAGAATAGATGCAATTTATCGTATGATGCAGGACAAAACAGATGCATATAACATATGTTGCAGAACAGGTGTTGTAAAACGTATGATGTAGAATAGAACAGATGCAGTATAATGTATGATGAAGAACAGATACAGTATAACATATGAACAGAACAAATGTTGTATAACAAATAATGCAGATCAAAACAGATACAGTATATCGTTCGATGCGACGAAACGAAACGAGTAAGATATAACATATGATCGAAACAATGATGCGGATAACGTATGAATAAAAAAATGAAGTATAACGTTTAATGTAGAACAGAATAGATGCAGTACAACGTCTGATGCAGAATAATGTATGATGCATAAAAGAACAAATGTCGTATAACGTTTGATGCAAAAAAAAAGCAGTATAACACGTATGATGCAGAAAAAAACAGATGCAATAAAATCTATGATGCAGAATAGAAAAGATGTAATATAACGACTGATGCAGAACAATATAAATGCAGTATAATGTATGATGTAGAACAGAATAGATCCATTATAACGTATGATGCACAACAAACAGATGCAATACAACGTACGATGCAGTGTAACATATGAACATAACAGATGCAATATAACGTATGACATAGAATAGAACAAATGCAGTATAACGTATGATGCAGAACAGGTGGTAGTAAACGTATGTTGTAGAATAGAACAAATGCAGTATAACGTATGATGCAAAATAGAACAGATGCAATATAACGTATGATGAAAACCATATGCAGTATAACGTATAAATAGAACAGATGTTGTATAACAAATTATGGAGATCAGAACAGATGCACTATAACGTTCGATGCAGAACATAACATACACAGTCTAACACATGATGCAGAACAGATACAGTATAACGTATGAACAAACAAATGCAGTACAACGTCTGATGCAGAACAGAATTGATGTACTATAACGTTTGATGCAGTATAATATATGATCCAGAACAAAAAAGATGCAGTATAACTACTGATGCAGAACAGAACAGATGTAGTATAACGAATGATGCATAACAAAATAGATGCAATATAACATATGAACAGAACTAATGCAATATATCATAAGATGCATAACAGAACAAATGGAGTATAACGCATGATGCAGAACATAATAGTTGAAGTATAACAAATGATGTCGAACAGATGCAGTATAGCATGTGATGCAGAACATAACAGATGCAATATAATGTATGATCCAGAACAAAACAAATGTAGTATAACGTATGATGCAGAACATGTGTAGTAAAACGTATGATGTACAACATAAAAAATTGTAGTATAACATATGAGTCAGAACATATTAGATGCGGTATAACGTATGATGAAGAACAGATGCATTATAATGTATGAACATAACAAATGTTGTATAACAAATGATGCATATCAAAATGGATGCACTATAACATTCGATGCAGAACAGAACATAGGTAGTATAACATATGACGTTGAACAGATGCAGTATAACGTATGAAGAAAGCGAAACAGATCTGCAAAGATACAATGTCCGATCTGAAACAGAATCTGCGATAACGTATGATGCATAACAGAACAGATGTAGTATAACGTTTAATGCAGAACAGTTGTAGTATAACACGTATAATATAAAACGGAGACGAATCTGAAGATAATCTATGATGATGCGAGAACAAAAAAGATGCGATATAACGTCCGATGAAGAATAGAATATATGCGTTATAACGTATTATACGAAACAAAACAGATATAGTATAACGAATGATGTAGAACAAAACAGATGCAGTATAACGTATGATGCAGAACAAAATAGATGCAATATAATGTATAACGTATGTAGAACAGCTGCAGTATAACGTATGATGCATAATAGAACAGATGCAGTATAACAAACGATGCATAACAGAACAGATGTAGTGTAACATATGATGCATAACAAACTAGATGCAGTATAACATATGAACATAACTACTGCAATATATCATAAGATGCAGATTAGAACAAATGTAGTATAACGTATGATGTATAACGTATGGTGCAGAACAGAACAGATGCAATATAACGTATGATGACGAACAAATGCAGCATAACGTATGAACAGAACAGATGTTGCGTAACAAATGATGTAGAACAGATCAAATGCAGTATAACGTTCGATGCAGAACATAACGTATGCAGTATAACATATGATGCAGAACAGATGCAGTATAACGTATGAATAAAAAATGAAGTATAACATTTAATGTAGAACGGAACAGATGCAATACAACGTCTGATGCAGAATAATGTATGATGCATAAAAGAACAAATGTAGTATAACGTTTGATGCAAAACAAATGCAGTATAACACGTATGATGCAGAAAAAAACAGATGCAATAAAATCTATGATGCAGAATAGAAAAGATGCAATATAACGACTGATGCAGAACAATATAAATGCAGTATAATGTATGATGTAGAACAGAATAGATCCATTATAACGTATGATGCACAACAAACAGATGCAATACAACGTACGATGCAGTGTAACATATGAACATAACAGATGCAGTATAACGTATGACATAGAATAGAGCAAATGCAGTATAACGTATGATGCAGAACAGGTGTAGTAAAACATATGTTGTAGAATAGAACAAATGCAGTATAACGTATGATGCAAAATAGAACAGATGCAATATAACGTATGATGAAAACCATATGCAGTATAACGTATAAATAGAACAGATGTTGTATAACAAATTATGGAGATCAGAACAGATGCACTATAACGTTCGATGCAGAACATAACATACACAGTCTAACACATGATGCAGAACAGATACAGTATAACGTATGAACAAACAAATGCAGTACAACGTCTGATGCAGAACAGAATTGATGTACTATAACGTTTGATGCAGTATAATATATGATCCAGAACAAAAAAGATGCAGTATAACTACTGATGCAGAACAGAACAGATGTAGTATAACGAATGATGCATAACAAAATAGATGCAATATAACATATGAACAGAACTAATGCAATATATCATAAGATGCATAACAGAACAAATGGAGTATAACGCATGATGCAGAACATAATAGTTGAAGTATAACAAATGATGTCGAACAGATGCAGTATAGCATGTGATGCAGAACATAACAGATGCAATATAATGTATGATCCAGAACAAAACAAATGTAGTATAACGTATGATGCAGAACATGTGTAGTAAAACGTATGATGTACAACATAAAAAATTGTAGTATAACATATGAGTCAGAACATATTAGATGCAGTATAACGTATGATGAAGAACAGATGCATTATAATGTATGAACATAACAAATGTTGTATAACAAATGATGCATATCAAAATGGATGCACTATAACATTCGATGCAGAACAGAACATAGGTAGTATAACATATGACGTTGAACAGATGCAGTATAACGTATGAAGAAAACAGAACAGATGCAGTACAATGTCTGATGCAGAACAGATGCGGCATAACGTATGATGCATAACAGAACAGATGTAGTATAACGTTTAATGCAGAACAGTTGTAGTATAACACGTATAATATAAAACAGGACAGATGCAGTATAATCTATGATGATGCAGAACAAAAAAGATGCAGTATAACGTCCGATGAAGAATAGAATATATGCAGTATAACGTATTATACAGAACAAAACAGATATAGTATAACGAATGATGTAGAACAAAACAGATGCAGTATAACGTATGATGCAGAACAAAATAGATGCAATATAATGTATAACGTATGTAGAACAACTGCAGTATAACGTATGATGCATAATAGAACAGATGCAGTATAACAAACGATGCATAACAGAACAGATGTAGTGTAACATATGATGCATAACAAACTAGATGCAGTATAACATATGAACATAACTACTGCAATATATCATAAGATGCAGATTAGAACAAATGTAGTATAACGTATGATGTATAACGTATGGTGCAGAACAGAACAGATGCAATATAACGTATGATGACGAACAAATGCAGCATAACGTATGAACAGAACAGATGTTGCGTAACAAATGATGTAGAACAGATCAAATGCAGTATAACGTTCGATGCAGAACATAACGTATGCAGTATAACATGTGATGCAGAACAGATGCAGTATAACGTATGAATAAAAAATGAAGTATAACATTTAATGTAGAACGGAACAGATGCAATACAACGTCTGATGCAGAATAATGTATGATGCATAAAAGAACAAATGTAGTATAACGTTTGATGCAAAACAAATGCAGTATAACACGTATGATGCAGAAAAAAACAGATGCAATAAAATCTATGATGCAGAATAGAAAAGATGCAATATAACGACTGATGCAGAACAATATAAATGCAGTATAATGTATGATGTAGAACAGAATAGATCCATTATAACGTATGATGCACAACAAACAGATGCAATACAACGTACGATGCAGTGTAACATATGAACATAACAGATGCAGTATAACGTATGACATAGAATAGAGCAAATGCAGTATAACGTATGATGCAGAACCAGTGTAGTAAAACATATGTTGTAGAATAGAACAAATGCAGTATAACGTATGATGCAAAATAGAACAGATGCAATATAACGTATGATGAAAACCATATGCAGTATAACGTATAAATAGAACAGATGTTGTATAACAAATTATGGAGATCAGAACAGATGCACTATAACGTTCGATGCAGAACATAACATACACAGTCTAACACATGATGCAGAACAGATACAGTATAACGTATGAACAAACAAATGCGATAAACGTCGATGCGAAACGAGAATTGATGTACTATAACGTTTGATGCAGTATAATATATGATCCAGAACAAAAAAGATGCAGTATAACTACTGATGCAGAACAGAACAGATGTAGTATAACGAATGATGCATAACAAAATAGATGCAATATAACATATGAACAGAACTAATGCAATATATCATAAGATGCATAACAGAACAAATGGAGTATAACGCATGATGCAGAACATAATAGTTGAAGTATAACAAATGATGTCGAACAGATGCAGTATAGCATGTGATGCAGAACATAACAGATGCAATATAATGTATGATCCAGAACAAAACAAATGTAGTATAACGTATGATGCAGAACATGTGTAGTAAAACGTATGATGTACAACATAAAAAATTGTAGTATAACATATGAGTCAGAACATATTAGATGCAGTATAACGTATGATGAAGAACAGATGCATTATAATGTATGAACATAACAAATGTTGTATAACAAATGATGCATATCAAAATGGATGCACTATAACATTCGATGCAGAACAGAACATAGGTAGTATAACATATGACGTTGAACAGATGCAGTATAACGTATGAAGAAAACAGAACAGATGCAGTACAATGTCTGATGCAGAACAGATGCGGCATAACGTATGATGCATAACAGAACAAATGTAGTATAACGTTTAATGCAGAACAGTTGTAGTATAACACGTATAATATAGAACAGGACAGATGCAGTATAATCTATGATGATGCAGAACAAAAAAGATGCAGTATAACGTCCGATGAAGAATAGAATATATGCAGTATAACGTATTATACAGAACAAAACAGATATAGTATAACGAATGATGCAGAACAAAACAGATGCAGTATAACGTATGATGCAGAACAAAATAGATGCAATATAATGTATAAAGTAGAACAGCTGCAGTATAACGTACGATGCACAACAGAACAGATGCAGTATAACAAATGATGCATAACAGAACAAATGTAGTGTAACTTATGATGCATAATAAACTAGATGCAGTATAACATATGAACATAACTATTGCAATATATCATAAGATGCAGATTAGAACAAATGTAGTATAACGTATGATGTATAACGTATGGTGCAGAACAGAACAGATGCAATATAACGTATGATGACGAACAAATGCAGCATAACGTATGAACAGAACAGATGTTGCGTAACAAATGATGTAGAACAGATCAAATGCAGTATAACGTTCGATGCAGATCATAACGTATGCAGTATAACATGTGATGCAAAATAGATGCAGTATAACGTATGAACAAACAAATGCAGTATAACGTATGATGCACAATAGAATAGACGCAATATTACATTTGATGTTGTATAACGTAAGTATAGAACAAATGCAGTATAATGTAAGATGTAGAACAGAACAGATGTAATATAACATATGATGCAGATAAGAACAGATGCAACACACTATATGATGCAGAACAAATTCAGTATAACGTATGAACAAAACAAATGAAGTATAATGTATGATGCTGAACAAAATAGATGCAATATAACGTACGATGGAGAACAAAACTGGTGCACTATAAAGTATGATGCAGAATAGATGTACTATAACGTATGAACAAAATTGATTTAGTATAACATTTGATTCTAAACAGAACAAATGTAATATAACATATGATGCAGAACAGATGCAGTATAACGTATGATGTAGAACAAAACAGATGCAATACAACGTACGTTGCAGTGTAACTTATGAACATAACAGATGTAATATGTGGTATGATATAGAACAGAGCAGATGCAGTAAAACGTATGATGTAGAATAAAACATATGTTGTATTATGTATGATGAACAAACAAATGCAGTATAACATATGATGCAAAATAGAATAGACGCAATATTACATTTGATGTTGTATAACGTAAGTATAGAACAAATGCAGTATAATGTAAGATGTAAAACAGAACATATGCAGTATAACTTATGATGTAGATAAGAACAGATGTAGTACACCGTATAATGCAGAACAAATTCAGTATAACGTATGAACAAAACAAATGAAGTATAATGCATGATGCAGAACAAAACAGATGCAATATAACGTACGATGGAGAACAGAACTGGTGCAGTATAACGTATGATGTAGAATAGATGTAGTATAACATATGAACAAAATTGATTTAGTATAACATTTGATTCTAAATAGAACAGATGTAATATAACATATGATGCAGAACAGATGCAGTATAACAAATGATGTAGATCAGAATAGATGCAGTATAACGTTCGATGCAGAACAGAACATACGCAGTATAACATATGATGAAGAACAAATGCAATATAAAGTATGAACAAACAAATGAAGTATAACGTATGATGCAAAACAGAACAGATGCGACATAACATATTATGCATAACATAACAGATATAGTATAACGTTTGATGCAGAACAGATGTAGTAGTATAACACATATAATGCAGAACAGACCAGATGCAGTATAATCTATGATGCAGTATAATGTCTGATGTAGAACAGAACAGATGCAGTATAACGTATGATGCAGAACAAAACAGATCTAGTATAACGAATAATACAGAACAGAACAGATGTAGTATAACGTATGATTAGAAGATATGCAATATAGCGTTTCATGCAGAACAAAGTAGATGCAATATAATGTAGAACAAAACAGACGAAGAACAGATGCAGTATAACGTATGAACAGAATAGATGTTGTATAACAAATGATGTAGATCAAAACGGATGCAGTATAACGTTCGATGTAGAACAGAATAGACGAAGTATAATGTATTAACAAACAAATGTAGTATAACGTATAATGCAAAATAGAACAGATGCAATACAACGTTTGATGCAGAACAGATGAAGCATAACGTATAATGCAGAACAAAACAAATGTAGTATAACGTTTGATGCAGAACAAATGTAGTATAACACGTTTGATGTAGAACAGAACAGATGCAGTAAAATTTATGATACGGAATAGAAAAGATGCAGTATAACGTCTGATGTAGAACAATATATATGCAGTATAACGTATGATGCAGAACGAAAGAGATGTAGTATAACGAATGATGCAGAACAGAACAGATGTAGTGTAACGTATGATGCAGAACAGAACAGATGTAGTATAACATATGATGCATAACATATGCAATATAACGTATGATGCAGAATAATAGAATATATGCAATATAATGTATAAAACAGAACAGATGCAGTATAACGTATGATGTAGAACAGAACAGGTGTAGTATAACGAATGATGCGAAACAAAACAGATGTAGTGTAATGTACGATGCAGAACAGTACAGATGAGATGCAATATAATGTATGATGGAGAACAAATGAGATTCAGTATAACGTATGATGCAGTATAATGTTTAAATAGAATAGATGCAGTATAATGTTTAAATAGAACAGATGCAGTATAACGTTTGACACAAAACAGAATAGATGCAGTATAATGTATGATGCACAACAGAATAGACGCAATATTACATTTGATGTTGTATAATGTAAGAATAGAACAAATGCAGTATAACGTAAGATGTAGAACAGAACATATGCAGTATACGTATGATGCAAAAACAGAAGATGTAGTATAACATATGATGCAGAACTGATTCAGTATAACATATGAACGAAACAAATACAGTTAACGAATGATGCAGAACAGAACAAATGTAGTATATCATAAGATGCAGAACTGAACAAATGGTGTATAATGTATGATGCAGAACATAACAGATGAAGTATAACGTCTGATGAAGAACAGATGCAGTTTAACGTATGATGGAGCATTTGTTATAACGTATGATGCAGTCTAATGTTTGAATAGAACAGATGCAGTATAACGTTTGACGCAAAACATAACAGATGCAGAAAAAATGTAGTATAACATTTGATGCAGGACAGATGTAGTAACGTATAATATAGAACAGAACAGATGCTGTATAATCTATGATGCAGAACAGAAAAGATGTTGTATAACATCTGATGCAGAACAATATAGATGCAGTATAACGTTTGATGTAGAACACAACAGATGCAGTATAATGTATGATGCAGAACAAAACAGATGTAGTAACAAATGATGCAAAACAGAACAGATGTAGTATAACGTATGATGCAGAACAGAATAGATGCAATATAATGTATAAAGCAGAACAGATGCAGTATAACGTATGATGAAGAACAGATGCAATATAACGTATGAACATCAGAACAGATGCAGTATAACGTTTGATGCAGAACAGAATAGATGCAGTATAACATATGATGCAGTATAACCTATGAACAAACAAATGCAGTGTCACGTATAATGCTAAACAGAATAGATGCAGCATAACGTATGATGCATATTAGAACATATTTAGTATAACATTTGATGCAGAGTAGATGCAGTATAACACGTATGATGCAGAACAGAACAGTTACAGTATAACGTCTGATGCAGAACATCATAGATGTAGTATAACGTATGATGTAGAAGAGAACAGATGAAGTATAGCATATGATGCAAAACGAAACAGATGTAGTATAACGAATGATGCAGAACAGAACAAATGTAGTATAAAGTATGATGCAAAACAGAATAGATGCAACATAATAAAGCAGAACAGATGCAGTATAACGTATGATGCAGAATAGAATTGATGCAGTATAACGAATGATGCATAACAAAACATATGTAGTGTAACGTATGATGCATAACAAAATAGATGCAGTATAACATATGAAGAAAACTGATGCAGAACAGAACAAATGGCTTATAACGTTTGATGCATAACATATCAGATGAAGTATAACATACGATGCAGAACAGATGCAGTATAACGTATGATGGAGAACAGAACAGATGCAATATAACAAATGACGCAGAACAGATGTTGTATAACAAATGATGCAGATCAGAACAGATGCAGCATAACATTCGATGTAGAACAGAACAGACGTAATATAACATATGATGCAAAATAAACTTTGAATAGAACAGATGCAGTATAACATATGAACAAACAAATGCAGTATAATTTATGATGCACAACAGAATAGACGCTATATAACATTTCATGTTGTATAACGTAAGAATAGAACAAATGCAGTATAACGTATGATTCAAAAAAAAAAAACAGATGCAGTATAACGTATTAATAGAACATATGCAATATAAGGTATGATGCAGTACAAAATAGAAGCAATATAACGTATGATGCAGAACAAAACAAATGCATATAACGTATGATGCAGAACAGGTGTTGTAAAACGTATGATGTAGAATAGAACAAATGTAGTATAATGTATGATGAAGAACAAATACAATATAACATATAAATAGAACAGATGTTGTATAACAAATAATATCGTACATCGTTCGATGCAGAACAGAACAGACCCAGTATAACATATGATGCAGAACAGATGCAGTATAACGTATGAATAAACAAATGTAGTATAACGTTTAATGTAGAAACGAGCGATCGATCGTCAACGTCGATCGATCTGAAACAAATGCAGAATAATGTATGATGCATAAAAGAACAAATGTAGTATAACGTTTGATGAAGAACAAATGCAGTATAACACGTATGATGCAGAACTAAACATATGCAGTATAATCTATGATGCAGAATAGAAAAGATGCAATATAGCGTTTGATGCAGAACAATATAGATACAGTATAACGTATGATGTAGAACATAATAGATGGGGTATAACGTATGATGCACAACGAACAGATGCAATACAACGTACGATGCAGTGTAACATATGAACATGACAGATGCAGTATAACGTATGACATAGAACAGAGTAGATGCAGTATAACGTATGATGCAGAACAGGTGTCGTAAAACGTATGATGTAGAACAGAACAAATGTAGTATAACATATGATGCAAAATAAAATAGATGCAATATAACGTATGATGAAAAATAGATGCAGTATAACGTATAAACAGAACAGATGTTGTATAACAAATGATGTAGATCAGAACAGATGCAGTATAATGTTCGTTGCAGAATAGAACATACGTAGTCTAACACATGATGCAGTATAACATATGAACAAACAAATGCAGTACAACGTCTGATGCAGAACAGATGCGGCATAATATAAGATGCATAACAGAATAGATGTACTATAATGTTTGATGCAGAACAGAACAGATGCAGTATAATCTATGATCCAAAACAAAAAAGATGCAGTATAACTACTGATGCAGAACGTAACAGATGTAGTATAACGAATGATACAAAACAGACCAGATGCAGTATCACGTATGGTGCATAACAGAATATATGTAATATAATGTATAAAGCATAACAGATGTAGTATAACGTATGATGCAGAACATAACAGATGCAGTATAACGAATGATGTGTAACAGAACAGAAGTAGTGTAACGTATGATGCATAACAAAATAGATGCAATATAACCTATGAACAGAACTAATGCAGTATATCATAAGATGCATAATAGAACAAATGAAGTATAACGTATGATGTAGAACATAATAGTTGAAGTATAACAAATGATGCAGAACAGAACAAATGCAATATAATGTATGATGCAGAACAAAACAAATGCAGTATAACGTATGATGCAGAACATGTGTAGTAAAATGTATGATGTATAACATAACAATTGCAGTATAACGTATGAGTCAGAATAGAATAGATGCAGTATAACGTATGATGAAGAACAGATGCATTATAACGTATGAACATAACAAATGTTGTATAACAAATGATGCATATCAGAACGGATGCACTATAAAGTTCGATGCAAAACAGAACATAGGCAGTATAACATATTACGTAGAACAGATGCAGTATAACATATGAAGAAAATAGAACAGATGCAGAACAGATGTAGTATAACGTTTAATGCAGAATAGATGTAGTATAACACGTATAATATAGAATAGGACAGATGCAGTATAATCTATGATGATGCAGAACAAAAAAGATGCAGTATAACGTCCGATGAAGAATAGAATATATGCAGTATAACGTATTATACAGAACAAAACAGATATAGTATAACGAATGATGCAGAATAAAACGGATGCAGTATAACGTATGATGCAGAACAGAAAAGATGCAATATAATGTATAAGGTAGAACAGATGCAGTATAACGTATGATGCAGAACAGAACAGATGTAGTATAACAAATGATGCATAACAGAACAGATGTAGTGTAACATATGATGCATAACAAACTAGATGCAGTATAAAATATGAACAGAACTAATGCAATATATCATAAGATTCAGATTAAATGCAGTATAACGTATAATGTCAAACAGAACAAATGCAGTATAACGTATGGTGCAAAACAAAACAGATGCAATATAACGTATGATGACGAACAAATGCAACATAACGTATGAACAGAACAGATGTTGTATAACAAATGATGTAGAACAGAACAGATGCAGAACATAACATATGCAGTATAACATATTAACAAACAAATGCAGTATAACGTATGATGCACAACAGAATAAACGCAATATTACATTTGATGTTGTATAACGCAAGTATAGAACAAATGCAGTATAACGTAAGATGTAGAATAGAACAGATGTAGTATAACATATGATGCAAATAAGAACAGATGCAGTACACCGTATAATAGATGCAGTTTAACGTATGATGAAGAACAGAACAGATACAATATAACGTATGATGCAGTATAACGTTTGAATAGAACAGATGTCGTATAGTGTTTGATGCAAAAAAGAACAGATGCAGTATAGTGTATGATGCACAACAGAATAGACGCAATATTACATTTGATATTGTATAACGTAAAAATAGAACAAATGCAGTATAACATAAGATATAGAACAGAAAAGATGCAGTATAACATATGATGCAAAATAAAAACAGATGTACTATAACATATGATATTGAGTAGAACAGATGCAGACCGTATGACGCAGAATAGATTCAATATAACGTATGAAAAAAACAAATGCAGTATAACGTTATGATGTAGAACAAAACAGATGCAATATAACGTACGTCGCATAATAGAACTGGTGTAGTATAACGTATGAACAAAATAGATTTAGTATAAAATTTGATTCAAAATAGAACAGATGCAATATAACATATGATGAAGAACACATGCAGTATAACGTATGATGCAGAACAGAACAGATGCAATACAATGTACAATGCAGTGTAACGTATGAACATAACAGATGCATTATAACATATGATATAGATCATAGTAGATGCAGTAAAATGTATGATGTAGAATAGAACATATGTTGTATTATGTATGATGAAGAACAAATGCAGTATAGCGTTTGATGCAGAACAGATGCTATATAACGTACGATGTAGAACAATATATATGCAGTATAACATATGATGTAGAACAGAATAGATGCAGTATAACGTATGATGTAGAACAGAATAGATGCAATATAATGTATAAAGCGAGAAACAGATCGGTACAACATATGATGCGAAACGAAACAGATCGATATAACGAATGATGCTGAACAGGTGTAGTATAACGTATGATGCAGATCAGAATAGATGCAATATAATGTATAAAGCAGAACAGATGCAGTACAACGTATGATGCAGAACAGAACAAATGCAGTATATTCTATGATGAAGAACATGTGTAGTAAAACGTATGATGTAGAACAGAACAAATGCAGTATAATGTATGGTGTAGAACAAAACAGATGCAATATATCGTATGATGAAGAACATATGCAGTATAACGTATGAACAAAACAAATGTTGTATAACAAATGATGCATATCAGAACAGATGTAGTATAACGTTCAATGCAAAACAGAACATACACAGTATAACATATGATGCAGAACAGATGCAGTATAACGTATGAACAAACAAATGCAGTATAACGTGTGAAGCAGAACAGAACAGATGCAGTTTAACGACTGAATTAGAACAGATACGACATAACGCATGATGCATAACATAATAGAGGTAGTATAACGTTTGATGCAGAATAGATGTAGTATGACACATATAATGCAGAACAGAAAAGATGCAGTATAACGTCTGATGCAGAACAGAGCAGATGCAGTATAATGTATGATGCAGAACAAAACAGATGTAGTATAACGAATGATGCAGAACAGAACAAATGTAGTATAACGTATGAATCGAACATATGCAGTATAGTGTTTCATGCAGAACAGAACATATGCAATATAGCGTATGATGTAGAACAAAACATATGCAATATAATGTATGTTGCATAACAAGTGTAGTAAAATGTATGATGTAGAACAGAATAGATGTGTATAACATATGATGAAGAACAAATGCAATATAACGTATGAAGAGAACAGATGTTGTATAACAAATGATATAGATCAAAACACATGAAGTATAACATTCAATGCAGAACAGAACAGACGTAGTATAACATATGATCCAGAACAGATGTAGTATAACGTTTGGTACAGAATAGATGCAAAACAGAACAGATGCAACATAACGTATGATGCATAACAGAACATACGTAGTATAACATGTATGATGAAGAACAATGTATATGCAGTATAACGTATGATGTAGAACGAAACAGATCTAGTATAACAAATGATGTAGAACAGAAGAGATGCAATATAACGTATGAGGCAGAACAGAATAGATACAATATAATGTATACAACAGAACAGATGCAGTATAACGTATGATGCAGAACAGAACAGATGCAATGGAACATATGATGCAGAACAGAACAGATGCAGTATAACGTATTATGCATAACAGAATAGATGCAGTACACCGCATGATGTAGAACAGATATAGTATAACTTATGATCACAACAAATGCAGTACGATGCAGAACAAAACTGGTGCAGTATAACGTATGATGCAGAACAGATGCAGTACAACATATGAAACAGAATAGATTTAGTATAATGTATTATGCAGAACAGATGCAATACAACATATGATGTAGAACAGAACAGATGCAGTATAACGAATGATGCAGAACAGAACATATGTAGTGTAACGTATGATGCATAACAAAATAGATGCAGTATATCATATGAACAGAACTGATACAGTATATCATAAGATGTAGAACAAAACAAATGGTGTATAACGTATGATGCAGAACATAACAGATGAAGTATAACGAATGATGCAGTATAACGTATGATGGAGAAAAAAACAAATGCAATATAACGTATGATGCATAATAGATGCAGTATAACTTTTGAATAGAACAGATGCAGTAGAACATTTGAATTAACGCAAAACAGAACAGATGCAGTATAACGTATGATGCACAACAGAACAGACACAATATAACATTTGATGTTGTATAACGTTTGAATAGAACAAATGCAATATAACGTATGATGCAAACCAGAACAGATGTAGTATGACGTATGAATAGAACAAATGTTGTATAACAAATGATGATGATCAAAACAAATGCAGTATAACAGTCGGTGCAGAACAAAATAGACGCGATATAACATATGATGCAGACCAAATGCAGTATAACGTATTAACAAACAAATGCAGTATGACGTATAATGCAAAATAGAACGGATGCAGTACAACGTCTGATGCAACATAACATATGATGCATAACAGAACAGATGTAGTACAACGTTTTGATGCAGTATAACACGTATGGTGCAGAACAGAACGGATGCAGTATAATCTATGATGCAGAACAGAAAAGATGCAGTATAACGTCTGATGCAGAATGATATATATGTAGTATAACGTATGATGCACAAAAGAACAAACGTAATATAACATTTGATGTTTGTATAACGTATATGACGCCACACTGAACAGATGCAGTATAATATATAATACACAACAGAACAGACGTAACATAACATTTGATGTTGTATAACGTAAGAATAGAACAAATGTAGTATAACGTAAGATGTATAACAGAACAGATGCAATATAACGTATAATGCAAAGAAAAAAACAGATGCAGTATAACATGTTATGCAGAACAGAACAGATGCAGTACACCGTATGATGCAGAATAGATTTAGTATAACTTATGATCAAAACAAATGCGATGCGATCGAATCTGTGCGATAAGCGTTATGATCGAAAACAGATCATTATAACGTACAAACATAATAGATTTAGTATAAGGTATGATGAAGAACAACTGCAGTAGAACATATGGTGTAGAACAGAACAAATGGAATATAACGTATGGTGAAGAACAGAACAGATGCAGTATAACGTATGAACAGAAAGATGATGTATAACAAATGATGCAGATCAGAACAGATGCAATATAATGTTAGATGCAGAGCAGAACATACGCAGTATAAAATATGATGCAGAACAAATGCGGTACAACGTATGAACAAACAAATGCAGTATAACGTATGATGCAGAACAGAATAGATGCAATATAATGTATAAAATAGAACAGATGCAATATAACGTATAATGCAGAACAGAACAAATGTTGTATAACGAATGATGCAGAACATAACAGATGTAGTGTAACGTATGATGCAGAACATAACAAATGCAGTACAAGATATGATGCAAAACATATGCAGTATAACGTTTGACGCAAAACAGAACAGATGCAGTATAATGTATGATGCACAACAGAATAGACGCAATATTACATTTGATGTTGTATAACGTTAAAATAGAACAAATGTAGTATAACGTAAGATGTAGAACAGAACAGATGCAATATAATGTATGATGCACAAAAAAACAAATGTTGTACACCGTACGATGCAGAACAAATTCAGTATAACATATGAACAAAACAAATGCAGTATAACGTATGATGTAGAAAAAAATAGATGCAATATAACGTATGAACAAGCAATTGTAGTATAACGTATGAACAGAACATATGCAGTACAATGTCTGATGCAGAACAATATAAAGTATGAACAGAACATATGCAGTACAACGTCTGTTCTCTTCGGCGTAGAACGTTACACTGCATTTGTTTTATTCTGCATCATACGTTATATTGCATCTGTTATGTTTTGAATCGTATGTTATAGTGCATCTATTCTAATCATATATAATATTGCATTTGTTCTCTTCTGCACAAATTCGATTTGACATTGTACGTTATACTGCATTAGTTCTGCACCATACACTATACTACATCTGTTCTGTTCTGCATCAGACATTATACTTCATCTTTCCTGTTATGCATCATACGTTATATTGCACATGTTCTATTCATACGTTATAAAACATATGTTCTACATCATCCGTAATACTGTACATGTTCTGTTTTACATAATACGTAATACCACATTTGTTCTATTCTGCATCATACGTTATACTGCATCTATTTTGTTTTGCATCATACGTTATATAACATCTATTCTTTTCTGCATCATAGATTATACTTCATTTATTCAATTGTGCATCAAATGTTATACTGCATCTGTTTTGCGCCTTACGTTATATTACATCTGTTCTGTTTTGCATCATAGGTCATATACTACATCTACAAAATATGAAAAATTACTTCATTTTTATTTCCCAAAAATTTTCAATTTTATAAGATTGAATTGACAAAAAAAAAAATCGTTTGATATTGATCGTATTGCTATGCTTAGTGTGTGACACGTTATACTGCATCTGTTTTGTTTTGCGCCATAAGTTATACTACATCTATTCAGTTAATATGTTATACTGCACTTGTTCTACATCAGATGTTCTACTGCATCTGTTCTTTTCGTCATCATACGTTATATTGTATATGTTCTGTTTCTGCATAGTACGTTATACTGCATCTGTTTTGTTCATACGTTTATACTGTATTTGTTCTGCATCATACGTTCATACATTGTATTTGTTTTGTTCTGCATCATACGTTATACTGCATCTGTTTTGTTCATACGTTATACTATTTTTGTTCTGCATCATATGTTATACTACATCTGTTCTGTTCTTGATTGTACGTTATATACTGCATCTATTCTGTTCTATTACGCATAATACGTTATACTGCATCGTACATTATACTACATTTGTTCTATTATTATGCATCATACGTTATGCTGCGTATGTTCTGCATCATAAGTTATACTACATATAATCTGCAATTTGCATATGTCATTAAGCATGACAAAACAGATGCAGTATAACGTATGATGCAGAACAGGTGTAGTAAAACATATGATGTTTTGTTCATACGTTATACTATTTTTGTTCTGCACCATACACTATACTACATCTGTTCTGTTCTGCATCAGACCTTATACTTCATCTTTCCTGTTATGCATCATCGTTATACTGCACATTCTGTTCATACGTTATAAAACATATGTTCTACATCATTCGTAACTGTACATGTTCTGTTTTACATAATACGTAATACTACATTTGTTCTATTCTGCATCATACGTTATACTGCATCTATTTTGTTCTGCATCATACGTTATACAACATCTATTCTTTTCTGCATCATAGATTATACTTCATTTATTCAATTGTGCATCAAATGTTATACTGCATCTGTTCTGCGCCTTACGTTATATTACATCTGTTCTGTTTTGCATCATAGGTCATACTACATCTGTTCTATTTTACATCACACGTTATACTGCATCTGTTTTGTTTTGCGCCATAAGTTATACTACATCTATTCAGTTAATATGTTATACTGCACTTGTTCTACATTAGATGTTCTACTGCATCTGTTCTTTTCTTCATCATACGTTATATTGCATATGTTCTGTTTCTGCATAGTACGTTATATTGCATCTGTTTTGTTCATACGTTTATATTGTATCTGTTCTGCATCATACGTTGATCATTGTATCTGTTTTGTTCTGCATCATACGTTATACTGCATATGTTTTGTTCATACGTTATACTATTTTTGTTCTGCATCATATGTTATACTACATCTGTTTTGTTCTTGATTGTACATTATATACTGCATCTATTCTGTTCTATTACGCATCATATGTTATACTGCATCATACGTTATACTACATTTGTTCTATTATTATGCATCATACGTTATGCTGCATATGTTCTGCATCATAAGTTATACTGCATATAATCTGCAATTTGCATATGTCATCAAGCATGACAAAACAGATGCAGTATAACGTATGATGCAGAACAGGTGTAGTAAAACGTATGATGTAAAACAAAACAAATGCAGTATAACGTATGATGAAGAACTGATGCAATATAACGTATGAACAGATCAGATGTTTTTAAACAAATGATGCAGATCAGAACAGATTCAGTACAACGTTCGATGCATAACAGAACATACGCAGTATAACATATGATGCAGAACAGATGTAGTATAACGTATGAACAAACAAATGTGGTATGATGCAAAACAGAAGAGATGCAGTAAAACATTTGATGCAGAATAGATAGCATAACGTGTGATGCATAACAGAACAAATGTAGTATAACATTTGATGCAGAACAGATGTAGTACACACGTATGATGTACAACAGAACAGATGCAGTAAAATTTATAACACAAAATAGAAAAGATGAAGTATGACATCTGATGCAGAACAATATATATGCAGTATAACGTATGATGTAGAACAGAACAGATGTAATATAACATATGATGCAGAACGAAACAAATGTTGTGATATGATCCTAACCCAGAATTCATAGAATACTCGACGTTTGAGAATTAGGGTTTGAAGACGGTTGAAATTTGAGAACTATTTTATATAATAAAAATGCAAAATAACAAATAAGGATAGATATGAAAAGGAAGGTGTCACACAAACAAGAATGTTTGATAAACCAAGGATGATCGCCACACAAGAATCGAAGAATTCCTGATAAGATCGAGGATGCAAGGAAGAACCCTAGCAGAGCTTAAGCTCACAAAAATATCAAATTGAATAATGATCTCCCTCCGTTCTCAATTCCTATAAGTTTAATACTAATTAGGTTTACCTAATACGAAATGGGCCTATAAGTAAATGGGCCTTGTACGAAATTATTTATTTTAAAGTCTATTACAAAATAAATGGGCCTCGTAGTCCACCAGGCAGGCTATACATGTTATCACCTTCCGCGTTTGTTGGGCCGCTAACAATTCATTCTCAAGCACATGGGCCACCTTGAGTTGTAATGCTTCTTGGGCCTTTCTGAATCTGCTCCTAGACATGGGTCCAATCATTTCATGGATTGGGTCTTGATTTTGATTCTTCTCATCATGGGCCTCATACTCTTGGGTCTTGATGTCCTTATCACTCCCTCCTTCTTGAGAAGGTTTTGACCTCAAATCCAGAACTTCATCATCTGTATTGAAAGGGGACAAGTCAGATACATTAAAAGTAGTACTAATATTGTACTCACCGGGTATATATATTATATATGCATTGTCATTGATCTTCTCTAACACTTGGAATGGACCATCTCAACTCGGTTGAAGTTTTGACTTTCTTTGTTCTAGGAACCTTTCCTTCCTCATGTGTACCCAAACCCAATCACCAGGTTCAAATACCACCGTTTTTCTTCCTTTGTTAGCTTGTCTAGCATAGCTCTCATTCTTCTTTTCAAGTTGAGCGTTCACTTGCTCATGCAACTTCTTCACATATTTAGCTTTGGCCTGTGCTTCTTGGTGCTTAAACTTAGAAATGTTAGGCATGGGCAGTAAATCAAGAGGAGTTAGAGGATTAAATCCATACACAATTTCAAAAGGAAAGCAATTAGTTGTGGTATGGATAGCTCTATTATAAGCAAACTCAACATGAGGTAAACATGCTTCCCAAGACTTAATATTTTTCTTTAAAGTAGTTCTAAGCAATGTTCCTAAAGTCCTATTGACAACCTCAGTTTGACCATCTGTTTGTGGGTGACAAGTAATAGAAAATAACAATTTAGTACCAATCTTACCTGACAAGGTCCGCCAAAAGTGGCTTAGGAATTTACTGTCTCTGTCACTTACAATGCTCCTAGGAAGTCCATGGAGTCTCACAATCTCCTTGAAGAACAAGTCAGCCACATGACAAGCATCATCTACCTTCTTGCAAGGTAGGAAATGTGCCATCTTAGAAAACCTGTCAACAACAACAAACACAGAATCCTTTCCACTCTTTGTTCTAGGCAATCCCAAAACAAAGCCCATAGAAATGTCAATCCAAGGATGTTCGGGAATAGGCAAAGGGGTATATAATCCATGAGGCTTAACTTTGGATTTGGCCTTTTTACAAACAATACAACGATCACAAAATTTTTGCACATCACGCTTCATATGTGGCCAATAAAAATGTTCTTGCAAAATTTCCAAAGTCTTTAGAACCCCAAAATGTCCCATTAAACCCCCTTCATGTGATTCACTCACAAGCAAATCTCTTATGGAACACCTAGGCACACACAATTTATTTGCTTTAAACAAAAATCCATTATGCCTATAGTAACCATTTTCAGATAATTTTTCACATGCAGCAAAAATTTTAGCAAAGTCCACATCTGTCTCATACATATCCCTCAAAGATTCAAGACCAAACAATTTAGTTTCAAGTACAAAAAGTAATGTATGCCTCCTAGAAAGTGCATCAGCCACTACATTCCCTTTCCCCCTTTTATGTTTGATGACATATGAAAATTGCTCTAGAAATTCTACCCACTTAGCATGTCTTTTATTAAGCTTACCCTGTCCTTTTAAATACTTTAAGGACTCATGATCACTATGAATGACAAACTCTTTGGGTAAAAGGTAATGTTGCCAAGTCTTTAAAGCTCTAACCAAAGAATATAATTCTTTATCATAGGTTGAATAGCTAAGGGCAACCCCACTTAGTTTTTCACTAAAATATGCAATTGGATGTCCTTCTTGCAATAAAATAGCCCCAATACCCACATTGGATGCATCACACTCAACCTCAAATGATTTTGAAAAATTAGGCATAACAAGGATGGGTGCATTAGTTAATTCATGCTTAAGAGCAACAAATGCCTCTTCTTGTTTTTCACCCCACTTGAATCCTATGTTTTTCTTAGTAACTTCATTTAAAGGTGCAGCCAAGGTACTAAAATCTCTAACAAATCTCCTATAGAAACTTGCTAGCCCATGAAATCCCCTCACCTCACTCACAGTCTTAGGTGTTGGCCATTCTTGGATGGCCTTAACCTTTTCCACATCTACTTGTACCCCTTTAGCGCTAATAACATATCCAAGGAATACCACATGATCAGAATAAAAGATGCATTTTTCCAGATTGGCATACAATTGCTATTTTCTAAGCACATTCAAAACAGATTGCAAATGCTCAACATGTAAATCAAGACTAGTGTTATATATAAGAATATCATCAAAGTATACCACAAAAAACTTGCCAATAAACTCCCTAAGAACATGGTTCATCAATCTCATGAAGGTACTAGGTGCATTAGTCAAACCAAAGGGCATAACTAACCACTCATACAAACCATACTTTGTTTTAAATGTAGTCTTCCATTCATCTCCTTCTCTAATTCTAATTTGGTTATATCCACTTTTCAAATCAATATTAGAGAACACACATGAACCATACAGTTCATCAAGAAGATCATCTAACCTGAGAATTGGATGCCTATACTTGATGGTGATGTTGTTTATAGCCCTACAATCCGAACACATTCTCCATGAGCCATCCTTCTTGGGTACTAGGATGACTGGTACAGCACATGGACTCATGCTATTTCTCACCCAACCTTTACTCATCAGTTCAGCCACCTGTCTTTCAATCTCCTTAGTCTCTTGTGGGTTGCTTCTATATGCGGGCCTATTGGGTAAAGAAGCTCCTGGAATGAGATCAATGTGATGCTCAATCCCCCTCAATGGTGGCAAGCCATCCGGTACACTTGCTGGGAAAATATCTTGATAATCCTGCAAAAGAGACTTAATACAAGAAGGCAATTCAGACTTATCAAATTGGTTAGCATACAAAATTTGACTTTGACAAAACATTAAATAGAGAGGTTGCCTTGCGCAAAGCACCCTCTTTACCTCCTTTTCTCTTACTAAATAAATGTGTTTGCCCTCAAGAGTTTCACTCTTTTCTATTTCACTCTTTCGTTTTTCACTCTTTCTCTTTTCACTCTTTCTTCTCTCAAGTGTTTCACTCTTCCTCTCTACTGCTATTTTTTCTCTCATTCTCACTTGATCCTCACACACCTCTTTAGGGCTCAATGGTTTGAGTATAATTTTTTTATCTTGGTGCATAAAAGAGATCTTGTTGGAATAGCCATCATGAATGGCTCTAGTATCAAATTGCCAAGGCCTCCCCAAAAGTATGTGGCTGGCCTCCATTGGAACTACATCACATAACACCTTATCCTTGTATTTCCCAATTGCAATATCCACTTCTACTTGCTGCCTTACTTGTACCTCACCATCTTCACTAAGCCATTGAAGTTTGTATGGTCTAGGATGTGTTTTAGTGGCTAAATTTAGCTTTGACACTAACCTAGCACTAGCCACATTGGTGCAACTCCCTCCATCAATAATCACCATGCATACCTTCCCGTCGATAGAACATCTAGTGTGGAAAATGTTCTCTCTTTGACTCTCATCCAAAGGCTTTAATTGACTACCCAGCAACCTCCTAATCATTAACAAGTCTCCCTCCGCAGCCTCCAACTCTTCTCCACTTTCAAATTCTTCCTCTCCCTCACTAGCTTCAGATTGACTTGTGTACTCCCCATTATCTTTGAGAAGAATTGTCTTCTTTGTAGGACATTCATAGGCATAATGACCCATACCCAAACACTTGAAACATTTTACTTCCCTAGTTCTCTTTGATGGATGATCAGCTTGTTTTTGAGGTGCTTTTCTCCGGTTAGTAAATGAACCATTGCTAGAGGAGGTATCCCCTTCTTTGTTGATTCTATCCTTCCAATTTCTAGGGTTATAGCTAGTAGAACTCTTCCTCATTGTACTTCTTCTTTTTAGTTGTTGTTCTACTTGAACTGCCTTGTGCAAAAGATCTTCCATCTCTACAAATTCCTGCAACTCTACTACATCTCTAATGTTATTATTTAAACCATTAAGAAAGCGAGTCATAGTTACCTCAGCATCTTCTTCAATTTTGGCTTGGATGATTAACACTTCCATCTCCTTGTAATACTCTTCCACCCCCTTGCTTCCTTGATACAATTTCTGCAGTTTTAGTTTCAAGTCTCTATGAAAGCTAGATGGTACATATCGCTTCCTCATGATTCCCTTCATTTCAGCCCAAGTGTCCACCATAGGCTCTTCGTTTTTTATTCTCTCCCTCTGCAACTTATTCCACCATATGAGTGCATAGTCAGAAAATTTAGCAGCAGCAAGTCTTACCTTTTGGTCCTCACTATAATTATTACAAGAGAACACATGTTCAATTTTGAGCTCCCACTCCAAATATGCCTCTAGATCACTCCTACCCTTGAAAGGTGGTACATTCAACTTGATTCCTTCTATTCTTGCCTCATTCCTATTCGGTCCCACTCCTCCTCCTCCAGGTGGTCTTCTATTCTCCAATTGGTCTATCCTCTCATGGAAATCATCATGTTGTTGTTTCATCAATCTCTCCAAATGTTGAGATATTTCAGTCATTTGCAGCCGAAGGTCGTTGTTATTATTTTCTGCTGCCATTAACAAACAAACAAATCAAAGGTAACAAGAAAATAATATAATTACTGTTTGTTGAACCTTACCCACTCAAGTGTTTGCACACAATTAGGCTTTTTTCTATAATAATCACTCTTGCCTTTTTCCACTCGTTCTCTGAATAAAGGTCCTTAAAAGAATCCAAACAATCTATTATCAAGAATCACCTTCGAAAATAATAATCAGAAAGATTTATGTTTTTTTTTTTGGAAACTGAACAGAAAGTAGCAAAGAACAATTTTCCTACCAATAGAAAAACAAGGTAAGCACGAATGGTAAGGGAAGACAAACAATTACCACTTAGAAATATTGTCAAACAAATAATTTGCACTGGATTTAAACAAGAACAACTAAGAACATTAATTTTGTTTGATCAATTTCGTTTTCGCTTTTTTTTTCGGCAGCTTTCGTTTTTTTTGGCAGATTTCTTTTTTTTCATATTTTTTTTCGTTTTTTTTAAATAAAATAAGATGAATAGATAGTACCAAAGTGAACGAAGAATAGCGATGAACGAACACAGATGAATCCTACCGATGAAACCGTGCTCTGAATACCAGATGATATGATCCTAACCCAGAATTCATAGAATACTCGACGTTTGAGAATTAGGGTTTGAAGACGGCTGAAATTTGAGAACTATTTTATATAATAAAAATGCAAAATAACAAATAAGGATAGATATGAAAAGGAAGGCGTCACACAAACAAGAATGTTTGATAAGCCAAGGATGATCGCCACACAAGAATCGAAGAATTCCTGATAAGATCAAGGATGCAAGGAAGAACCCTAGCAGAGCTTAAGCTCACAAAAATATCAAATTGAATAATGATCTCCCTCCGTTCTAAATTCCTATAAGTTTAATACTAATTAGGTTTACCTAATACGAAATGGGCCTATAAGTAAATGGGCCTTGTACGAAATTATTTATTTTAAGTCTATTACAAAATAAATGGGCCTCGTAGTCCACCAGGCAGGCTATACATGTTATCAGCTTCCGCGTTTGTTGGGCCGCTAACAATTCATTCTCAAGCACATGGGCCACCTTGAGTTGTAATGCTTCTTGGGCCTTTCTGAATCTGCTCCTAGTCATGGGTCCAATCATTTCATGGATTGGGTCTTGATTTTGATTCTTCTCATCATGGGCCTCATACTCTTGGGTCTTGATGTCCTCATCATGTTGTATAACGAATGATGCGGAACAAAACAGATGCAGTATAACGTATGATGCAGAACGGAATAGACGCAATATAATGTATAAAGCAGAACAGATGCAGTACAACGTATGATGCAGAATAAAACAGATGCAGTATATGCTGAATAGAACAAATGTACTGTAACGTATGATGCATAACAAAATAGATGTAGTTTAACATATGAACAGAACTGATACAGTATATCATAAGATGCAGAACAAAACAAATGGTGGATAACATATTATGCAGAACATAACAGATGAAGTATAACGAATGATGCATAACAAATGCAGTATAACGTATGGTATAGAACAAATGCAATACAACGTTTGGTACGGAACAGATGCAACATAACGTATGATGCATAACAGAACAGATGTAGTATAACATGTATGATGATGAACAATATATATGTAGTATAACGAATGATGTAGAACAGAACAGATGCAGTATAACAATCTAGTATAACGAAACAGATGCAGTATAACGTATGAATAGAGCATATGCAGTATAGTATTTGATGCAGAACAGAACAGATGCAATATAACGTACGATGTAGAACAATATATACAGTATAACATATGATGTAGAACATAATAGATGCAGTATAACGTATGATGCAGAACAGAATAGATGTAATATAATGTATAAAGCAGAACAGATACAGTACAACGTATGATGCAGAACAGAACAGATGCAGTATAACGAATGATGCTGAACAGGTGTAGTATAACGTATGATGCAGAACAGAATAGATGCAATATAATGTATAAAGCAGAACAGATGCAGTACAATGTATGATGCAGAATAGAACAAATGCAGTATAATGTATGATGAAGAACATGTGTAGTAAAACGTATGATGTAGAACAGAACAAATGCAGTATAACGTATGGTGCAGAACAGAACAGATGCAATATATCGTATGATGAAGAACATATGCAATATAACGTATGAACAAAATGATGCAGATCAGAACAGAACAGATGTTGTATAACAAATGATGCAAATCAGAACAGATGTAGTATAACGTTGAATGCAAAACAGAACATACGCAGTATAACATATGATGCAGAACAGATGTAGTGTAACGTATGAACAAACAAATGCAATATAACGTGTGAAGCAGAACAGAACAGATGTAGTTCAACGACTGATTTAGAACAGATACGGCATAACATATGATACATAACATAAAAGATGTAGTATAACGTTTGATGCAGAATAGATGTAGTATGACACGTATAATGTAGAACAGAAAAGATGCAGTATAATGAACGTCTGATGCAGAACAGAGCAGATGCAGCATAACGTATGATGCAGAACAAAACAGATGTAGTATAACGAATGATGCAGAACAGAACAAATGCAGTATAACGTATGAATCGAACATATGCAGTATAGCGTTTCATGTAGAACAGAACAGATGCAATATAGCGTATGATGTAGAACAAAACATATGCAGTATAACGTATGATGCAGAACAAGTGTAGTAAAATGTATGATGTAGAACAGAACAAATGTGTATAAGGTATGATGAAGAACAAATGCAGTATAACGTTTGAATAGTACAGATGTTGTATAACAAATGATGCAGATTAAAACACATGCAGTATAACATTCGATGCAGAACAGAACAAACGCAGTATAACATATGATCCAGAACAGATGCAGTATAACGTATTAATAAACAAATGCAATATAACGTTTGGTACAGAATAGATGCAGTACAACGTTTGGTACAGAACAAATGCAACATAACGTATGATGTAGAACAGGAACATATGCGTATAACGTATGAAGTAGAACGAAACAGCTATAGTATAACGAATGATGCAGAACAGAACAGATGCAATATAACGTATGAGGCAGAACAGAATAGATGCAATATAATGTATAAAGCAAAACATATGTTCTGCATCATACGTTATACTGCATCTATTTTGTCATGCTTGACGACATATGGAAATTGCAGATTATATGCAGCATAACGTATGATGCAGAACATATGCAGCATAACGTATGATGCATAATAATAGAACAGCTGTAGTATAACGTACGATGCAGTATAAAGTATGATGCGTAATAGAACAGAATAGATGCAGTATATAACGTACAATTTAGAACAGAACAGATGTAGTATAAAATATGATGCAGAACAAAAACAGTATAACGTATGAACAAAACAGATGCAGTATAACATATGTTGCAAAACTGAACAAATGTATGATGCAGAATAGAACAAATGTAGTATTGTTGTTAATGTATGATGCGGAATAGAACAAATGTATTACAGCTGTTATACTACAGCTGTTAACGTATGATGCAGAATAGAACAAATGTAGTATTACATATTACGTAAAACAGAATAGATGCAGTATTACGGATGATGTAGAACAAATGCGGTATAACGTATGAACAGAACATGTGCAGTATAACGTATGATGGATAACAAAAAAGATGAAGTATTAGGTCTGATGCAGAACAAAACAGATGTAGTATATTGAATGGTGCAGAACAAATGCAGTATAACGTATAATGTCAAATCGAATTGATGTAGAAGAGAACAAATGCAGTATTATATATGATTAGAATAGACGCAATATAACATATGATGCAGAACATGACAGATGCAGTTTAACGTTCTACGCAGAAGAGAACAGACATTGTACTGCATATGTTCTGTTCATACGTTATACTGTTCTGCATCAGACGTTGTACTGCATATGTTCTGTTCATACATTATACTGCATTTGTTTGTTCATACGTTATATTGCATCTATTTTTTTCTACATTATACGTTATACTGCATTTGTTTTGTTCATACGTTATACTGAATCTGTTTGCATCGTAACGGTGTACTACATTTGTTTTATTGTGCATCATACGTTATACTGCATCTGTTCTGTTCTACATCTTAGTTATACTGCATTTGTTCTATTTTTATGTTATACAACATCAAATGTAATATTGCGTCTATTCTGTTGTGCATCATACTTATACTGCATCTGTTTTTTTTGCGTCAAACCTTATACTGCATATGTTTTGCATCATATCTTGTACTGCATCTGTTATGTTCTGCATCATACGTTACACTACATTTGTTCTGTTCTGCATCATTCGTTATACTGCATTTGTTCTGTTCTGCATCATACGTTATATTGCATATGTTCTATTTTATACATTATATTGCATCTATTCTGTTCTGCATCATAAGTTATACTACATTTGTTTGTTCATACATTGTACTGCATTTGTTCTGCATCATATTTTATACTGCGTATGTTCTGTTCTGCATCTAACATTATAATGCATTTGTTCTGATCTGCATCATTTGTTATACATCATCTTTCTGTTCATACGTTATACTGCATTTGTACTGTTCTTCACCATACGTTATACTCCATTTGTTCTGTTCTGCACCATATGTTATACTGCATTTGTTCTTCAACATACGTTATACTAAATCTATTCTGTTCGTACGTTATACTGCAACTGTTCTGCATCATACGTTATATTGCACCAGTTCTGTTCTGCATCGTACTGCATTTGTTTTGTTCATAAGTTATACTAAATTTGTTCTGCATCATACGGTGTACTGCATCTGTTATGTTCTGCATCATATGTTATATTGCATCTGCTTTTTTTTTTTTGCATTATACGTTATATTGCATATGTTCTGTTCTACATCTTACGTTATACTGCATTTGTTCTATTCTTACGCTATACAACATCAAATGTTATGTTACGTCTGTTCTGTTGTGCATTATATACATTATACTTCATCTGTTCAGTGTTGCGTCATATACGTTATACAAACATCAAATGTTATATTACGTTTGTTCTGTTGTGCATCATACGTTATACTGCATATATATCGTTTTGCATCGATGTTATACTTGCATCTTTTCTATTTTGCATCATAGATTATACTGCATCCGTTCTGTTATGCACCATACGTGTTATACTGCATCTGTTCTGCATCAAAACGTTATACTACATCTGTTCTGTTATGCATCATATGTTATGTTGCATCAGACGTTGTAGTGCATCCGTTCTGTTTTGCATTATACGTCATACCGGATCTATTTGTTTATACGTTATACTACATCTGGTCTGCATCATATGTTATATCGCGTCTATTCTGTTCTGCACCGACTGTTATACTGCTTTTGTTTTAATCAGCATCATTTGTTATACAACATTTGTTCTATTCATACGTTATACCACATCTATTCTGGTTTGCATTATACAATATATTGCATCTGTTCTATTCAAATGTTATACAACATCAAATGTTATATTGTGTCTGTTCTGTTGTGCGTCATACGTTATACTGCATATGTTCTATTTTGCGTTAATTCAAATGTTCTATTGCATCTGTTCTGCATCTGTTCTATTCAAAAGATATACTGCCTTTGTTCTGCATCATACGTTATATTGCATCTGTTTTGTTCTCAATCATACGTTATACTGCATCATTCGCTACACTTCATTTGTTATGTTCTGCATCATACGTTATACACCATTTGTTCTGTTCTGCATCTTATGATATACTGTATCAGTTCTTTTCATATGTTACGATGCATCTATTTTGTTATGCATCATACGTTACACTACATATGTTCTCTTCTGCACCATTCATTATATTGCATATGTTTTGTTCTACATCGTACATTATACTGCATCTGTTCTTCTTTATACATTATATTGCATCTATTTTGTTCAGCATCATACGTTATACTGCATCTGTTCTGTTCTGCATCATACGTTATACTACATCTGTTTTGCTCTACATCATACATTATACTACATCTGTTCTGTTCTACATCATACGTTATATTGCATCTATATTGTTCTACATCATATGTTATACACGATTTCTTCTGTTCTGCATCTTATGATATACTGTATAAATTTTGTTCATATGTTATACTGCATCTATTTTGTTATGCATCATACGTGACACTACATGTGTTATGTTCTACATCATTCGTTATACTGCAATCTTTCTGTTCTGCATTATACATTATACTGCATTGTTTTGCTTTATACATTATATTGTCTCTATTATGTTTTGCATCATACGTTATATTGCATCTATTCTGTTCTGCATCATTTGTTATAATACATTTGTTTCGTTCTGCATCATACGTTATACTACATCTGTTCTGTTCTACATCATACGTTATACTGCATTTGTTTTTTCACACATTATACAACATTTGTTCTGCATCATATGTTATACTGCATCTGTTCTGTTATGCATCATACATTATGATGTATCTGTTCTGCAACAGACGTTGTACTGCATTTGTTCTGTTCTGCATTATACGTTATACTGCATTTGTTTTTACACACGTTATACAACATTTGTTCTGCATCATATGTTATACTGCGTGTGTTATACTGCATCTTTTCTGACCTGCATCATTTGTTATACAACATCTGTTCTGTTCATACGTTATACTGCATCTGTTCTATTCTACATCATGCGTTTTACTACACTTGTTCTGCATCACACGTTATAATAAATCTGTTTTGTTCTGCATCATACCTTATATTGCATCTATTTTGTTTTACATCAAACGCTATACTGCATATGTTCTATTAATACGTTATACTGGATATGTTCTACATCATACATAATATTGCATATGTTCTGTTCCACATCATACGTTTTACTGCATCTTCTCTGTTCTGCATCATACGTTATAATGCATTTATTATGTTCATATGTTACATTGCATCGTACATTGTATTGCATCTGTTCTGTTTCGTATCATATGATATACTGCATCTGTTCTGTTTTGCTTTATACATTATATTGCATCTATTTTCTTCTGCATCATACGTTAATACTGCATCTGTTCTGTTCTGCATCATTCGTTATACTACATCTGTTTCGTTCTGCATCATACGTTATACTACATCTGTTCTGTTCTACATCATATGTTATACTGCATCTATGATGTTCTGCATCAGACGTTATACTGCGTCTTTTCTATTCTGCATCATAGATTATACTGCATCTGTTATGTTCTACATCATATGTGTTTTACTGCATCTGTTCAGCATCAAACGTTATACTACATCTGTTATGTTATGCATCATACGTTATGCTGTAACTATTTTGCATCAGATCTTGTACTGCATCTGTTCTGTTTTGCATTATATGTTATACTGCATTTGTTTGTTTATACGTTACACTGCATCAGTTCTGAATCATATGTTATACTACGTGTGTTCTATTTTGCATCTTACGTTATACTACATCTGTTTTGATCTGCATCATTTGTTATACAACATGTGTTCGGTTCATACGTTATATTGCATTTGTTCTGCATCATACGTTATATTGCATTTGTTCTGATCTCCATCATACGTTATACAACATCTGTTTTGCAACATACGTTATACTTCATCTGATATGCTCCGCATCAAACGCTATACACCATTTCTTCTGTTCTGCATCTTATGACATACTGCATCAGTTCTGTTCATATGTTATACCGCATCTATTTTCTTATGCATCATACGTTACACTACATATGTTCTGTTATACATCATTCGTTATACTGCATCTGTTCTGTTCTGCATCATACATTATACTGCATCTGTTCTGCTTTATACATTATATTGCATCTATTTTGTTCTGCATCATATGTTATACTGCATCTTTTCAATTCTGCATTATAGATTATACTGCATCTGTTCCTTTCTATATCATACGTGTTATACTGCATCTTTTCTATTCTGCATCATAGATTATACTGCATCTGTTCTGTTTTGCATCATACGTGTTATACTGCATTTGTTCTGCATCAAACGTTATACTCCATCTGTTCTGTTATTCATCACACGTTATGTTGCATCTGTTCTGCATCAGATGTTGTACTGCATCTGTTCTGTTTTGCATTATACGTTATACTGCATTTGTTTTGTTCATACGTTATACTGCATCTGTTCTGCATCATATGTTATACTGTGTCTATTCTGTTCAACGTCGAATGTTATACTGCATCTGTTCTGGTTTACATCATTTGTTATACATCTAATTTTTTCATACGCTATATGGGATTTGTTCTTCATCGTACGTTATACTGCATATGTTCTGTTCTACATCATACGTTTTTCTACACCTGTTCTGCATCATACGTTATACTGCATCTGTTCTACTACATTATATTGCATCATACTGCATCTATTTTGGTCTGCATCATTTGTTATACTACATCTATTTTGTTCTGCATCATACATTATACTGCATATGTTATGTTCTACATCATACGTTATAATTTATCTATATTGTTCTGTATCATACGTTATACACGATTTGTTCTGTTCTGCATCTTATGATAGACTGTATCAATTCTGTTAATATGTTATATTGCATCTATTTTGTTATGCATCACATGTTACACTACATTTGTTCTGTTCTGCATCATTCGTTATACTGCATATGTTCTGTTCTGCATCATACATTATACTGCATCTGTTCTGCTTTATACATTATATTGCATCTAATTTGTTCTGCATCACATGTTATACTGAATCTGTTCTGTTCTGCATCATACGTTACTACATCTAATTCGTTCTACATCATACGTTATACTACATTTGTATTGTTTTACATCACACGTTATACTTCATCTATGACGTTCTGTATCAGACGTTATACTGCATCTTTTCTATTCTGCATCATATATTACTGCATATGTTCTGTTCTGCATCATACGTGTTATACTGCATCTGTTCTGCATCAAACGTTATACTACTTCTGTTCTATTATGTATCATACGTTATATTGCATCTGTTCTGTTCTGCATTATATGTTATACTACATTTGTTTTTTCATACGTTATACAACATCTGTTCTACATCATATGATATACTGCGTTTGTTCTATTCTGCAATTGTTCTGACCTGCATCATATGTTATACAACATCTGTTCTGCTCATACGTTATACTTCATCTGTTCTTCATCATATGTTATACTGCATCTGTTCTGTTCTACATCATACGTTTTACAACACCTGTTCTGCATCATACTTTATACTAAATCTGTTTTGTTCTGCATCATACGTTATATTGCATCTGTTCTGTTTTGCATCAAAAGTTATATTGCATATGTTCTATTAACACGTTATACTGGATTTGTTCTACATCATACATAATACAACATATCTTTTATTCTACATACATTTTACTGCATCTGCACTTTTTATGCATCATACGTTATACTGCATCTATTATGTTCATACGTTACACTGCATCGTATGTTGTATTGCATGTGTTCTGTTCCATCATACGTTATACTACATTTGTTCTGCATCATATGTTATACGACATCAGATGTATTCTGCATCATACGTTATATTGCATCTGTTCGTCATCATACGTTATACTGCACCAGTTTTGTTCTCCATCGTACGTTATATTGCATCTGTTCTGTTCTACATCATACGTTATACTTCATTTGTTTTGTTCCTACGTTATACTGAATCTGTTCTGCATTATACGGTGTACTGCATCTGTTCTGTTGTGCATCATAGATTTTACTGCATCATACGTGTTATACTACATCTGTTCTGCATCAAACGTTATACTACATCTGTTCTATTATGCATCATACGTTATGCTACCTCTATTCTGTATCAGACGTTGTACTGCATTTGTTCTGTTTTGCATTATATGTTATACTGCATTTGTTTGTTCATACGTTATACTGCATCTGTTTGGATTTGCATCATTTGTTATACAATATCTAATCTGTTCATACGTTATACTGCATCTGTTCTTCATCATATTTTATATTGCATCTGTTCTACCTTATACATTATATTGCATCTATTCTGTTCTGCGTCATACGTTATACTACATCTGTTCTGTTCTTTATCATTTGTTATACTATATCTATTTTGTTCTGCATCAGACTTTATACTACAACTGTTCTGTTCAGATCATATGTTATACTGCATCTATATTGTTCTGCCTCAGACGTTATACTGCATCTTTTCATTTCTGCATCATAGACTATACTGCATCTATTCTCTTCTGCTTTATACGTGTTATACTACATCTGTTCTGCATCAAATGTTATACTACATATGTTCTGTTCTGCATCATGTGTTATGCCACATCTGTTATGCATCAGATGTTGTACTGCATCTGTTCTGTTCTGCATCATACGTTATACTGCATCTATTATGCATCATATGTTATACTGCGTATGTTCTGTTCTGCATCAAACGTAGCACTGAATCTGTTATGATCTGCATATTTGTTATAAATCATATGTTCTATTCATACGTTATACTGCATCTATTCTTAATCATACGTTATATTGCATTTGTTCTGTTCTACATCATATGTTTTACTACACCTGTTCTGCATCATACGTTATACTGCATCTGTTTTGTTCTGCATCATACGTATTATTGCATCTGTTTTGTTCTGTATCAAATGTTGTACTGCATATCTTCTATTATTACTTTATATTGCATTTGTTCTACATCCAACATAATAAAGCATCTGTTCTGTTCTATATCATACGTTTTACAGCATCTGCTCTGTTCTACATCACACATTATACTGGATCTGTTATGTTAATACTTTACACAACATCGTACGTTGTATTGCATCTGTTCTGTCCTGCATCATATATTATATTGTACCAGTTCTGTTCTGCATCGTACGTTATATTGCATCTGTTCTGTTCTGCATCATACGTTACATTGCATTTGTTTTGTTAATACGTTATACTGAATCTGTTCTGCATGATATGGTGTACTATATTTGTTCTGTTCTAAATCATATGTTATACTGCGTTTGTTTTTCTTTTGCATCATATGTTATATACTAAATCTAATCTATTGCATTTGTTTTTGTTTTGCATCATACGTTATACTGCATTTGTTCCGCATCATACGTTATACTGCACCAGTTCTGTTATGCATCGTACGTTATATTGCATCAGTTCTATTCTTCATCATATGTTATACTGCATTTGTTTTCTTCATCCGTTCTACATCATACGATGTACTGCATCGGTTCTAATCAGCATCATATGTTATATTGCCTCTGTTTTTTTTACGTCATACGCTATACTGCATCTGTTCTGTTCTAAATCTTACGTTATATTGCATTTGTTCTATTTTTACGTTATACAACATCAAATGTAATATTGCGTCTATTCTGTTGTGCATCATACAACATCTATTCTGTTTTGCGTCAAACGTTATACTTCATCTGTTCTATTCAAAAGTTATACTGTATCATACGTTATATTGCATCTGTTCTGTTCTCCATCATACGTTATACTGCACCTGTTCTGCATTATATGTTATACTTCATTTGTTATGTTTTGCATCATACGTTATACTTCATTTGTTTTGTTTTGCATGTTATGATATATTGCATCTGTTCATGCGTTATGAATCTGTTCTGTATTGCATCATACGTTATACTGCATTTGTTATGTTCTACATCATACGTTTTACTACACATATTCTGCATCATACGTTATTCTGCATTTGTTTTGTTCTGCATCATTCGTTATCTTGCATCTGTTCTGTTCTGCATCAAACGCTATACTGCATATGTTCTATTCATACGTTATACTGCATTTGTTCTGCATCATACATAATACAACATATGTTCTACATCATACGTTATACTGCATCTCTTATGTTCATAAGTTACACTGCATCGTACGTTATATTGCATTTGTTCTATTCTGCATCATATGTTATAATGCATTTTTTTTTGTTCATATTTTATACTGAATCTGTTCTGCATCATATAGTGTACTACATCTGTTCTAATATGCAACATATATTATGCTACATTTATTTTTATTTTTGCATCATACATTATATTGCATATGCTCTGCATCATATGCTATATTGCATTTGTTTTGTTCTGTATCGAATATTATACAACATCTGTTCTATTCATACGTTATATTACATCTGTTTTTTCTACATCATACATTTTTACTACAATTGTTATGCATCATACGTTATATTGCATCTGTTTTGTTCTGCATCATACGTTCTATTGCATCTGTTCTGTTCTGCATGAAACGTTAGATTGCATATGTTTGATTCATACGTTATACTGCATCTGTTCTGTTCTGCATCATACGTTATACTGCATCTGCTCCGTTATACATCAGACGTTATACTGCATCTTTTTTGTCCTCCATTATACATGTCATACTACATCTATTCTGCATCAAACGTTATATTACATCTGTTCTATTATGCATCATACGTTATGCCACATCTGTTCTGAATCAGGCGTTGAACAGCATCTGTTCTGTTCTGCATCACACATTATACTACATTTTTTTGTTCATACGTTATACTGCATCTGTTCTGCATCATATGTTATACTGCGTATGTTCTGTTCTGCATCGAATGTTACACTACATCAGTTCTGATCTGCATCTTTTGTTATACAACATTTGTTCTGTTCATACGTTATAATGCATCTGTTCTTCATCATATGTTATACTGCATCTGTTCTGTTCTGCATCATACGTTATACTGCATTTTTTCTATTCTACATCATCCGTTTTACTACACCTATTTTGCATTATACGTAATACTGCATTTGTTTTGTTCTGCATCATTCTTTATATTGCATCTGTTCTGTTCTGCATCAAACACTATACTGCATCTGTTCTTTTCATACGTCGTACTGCATTTTAACTGCATCATACATAATACGAAATATATTCTATTCTACACCATACGTTTAACGGCATCTTCTCTGTTCTACATCGTACGTGATACTGCTTAAGTTATGTTCATACGTTACATTGCATCGTACGTTGTATTGTATCTGTTCTATTCTGCATCCTACGTTATACTGCATGTGATCTGCATCATATGTTATATTGCATCAGTTCTCTTTTGAATCAACTATTATACTAAATCTATTCTGTTCTGCATCGAACGTTATACTGCATCTATTCTGATCTGTATCATTTGTTTTACAACATCTGTTCTGGTCATACATTATAATGCATCTGTTATTCATCATACGTTATACTGCATCTGTTCTGTTCTGCATCATACGATATACTACATTTTTTCTATTCTACATCATTCGTTTTACTGCACTTGTTATGCATCATACGTTATACTGCATTTGTTTTGTTCTGCATCATTCTTTATATTGCATCTGTTCTGTTCTACATCAAACGCTATACTGCATATGTTCTTTTCATACGTCATAGTGCATTTGTTCTGCATCATACATAATACGACATATATTCTATTCTACATCATATGTTTTACTGCATCTTCTCTATTCTACATCGTTCGTTATACTGCTTAAGTTATGTTTTACTGCATCTTCTCTGTTCTACATCATACATTTTACTACACTTGTTATGCATCATACGTTATACTGCATCAGTTTTGTTCTGCATCATACGTTATATTGCATCTGTTTTATTCTGCATGAAATGCTATACAACATATGTTCTTTTCATACGTTATACTGCATCTGTTCTGCATCATACATATTACAGCATATGTATTATTCTACATCATGCGTTTTACTGCATCTTCTCTGTTCTATATCATACGTTATACTGCATCTGATATGTTCATATGTTACACTGCATCGTATGTTGTATTGCATCAGTTATGTTCTGCATCATACGTTATATTGCATCTGTTCTGCATCATATGTTATACTGCATCTGTTTTGTTTTGAATCAAATGTTATACTAAATTTATTTTGTTCACACGATATACTGCATCTGCTCTACATCATACGTTATATTGCACTAGTTCTGTTCTGAATCGTACATTATATTGCATCTGTTCTGTTATGCATCATACGTTATACTGCATTTGTTTTGTTCATATGTTATACTGAATCTGTTCTGCATCATACGGTGTAATACATCTGTTTTAATCTGCAACATATGTTATACTACATCTGTTATGTTTTGCATCATACGTTACTGCATTTGTTTTGTTCTGCATCATTCTTTATATTGCATCTGTTCTGTTCTGCATCAAACGCTATACTGCATATGTTCTTGTCATAAGTCATAGTGCATTTGTTCTGCATCATACATAATACGACATATATTCTATTCTACATCATATGTTTTACTGCATCTTCTCTGTTCTACATTTTTCGTTATACTGCTTAAGTTATGTTCATACGTTACCTTGCATCGTACGTTGTATTGCATCTGTTCTGTTCTGCATCCTACGTTATACTGCATCTGTTCTGCATCATATGTTATATTGCATCAGTTCTCCTTTGAATAAACTATTATCCTAAATATATTATGTTCTGCATCGAACGTTATACTGCATCTGTTCTGATCTGCATCATTTGTTTTACAACATCTGTTCTAGTCATACATTATAATGCATCTGTTCTTCATCATACGTTATACTGCATCTGTTCTGTTCTGCATCATACGATATACTACATTTTTTCTATTCTACATCATTCGTTTTACTGCACTTGTTATGCATCATACGTTATACTGCATTTGTTTTGTTCTGCATCATTCTTTATATTGCATCTGTTTTGTTCTGCATCAAACGCTCATAAGTCATAGTGCATTTGTTCTGCATCATACATAATACGACATATATTCTATTCTACATCATATGTTTTACTGCATCTTCTCTGTTCTACATTCTTCGTTATACTGCTTAAGTTATGTTCATACGTTACATTGCATCGTACGTTGTATTGCATCTGTTTCGTTTCGCATCCTACGTTATAATCGCATCTGCTTCGCATCATATGTTATATTGCATCGCTTCTCTTTTGAATAAACTATTATCCTAAATATATTATGTTTTACAACATCTCTGCTTTCGTCATACATTATAATGCATCTCTGTTTCTTCATCATACGTTATACTGCATCTGTTCTGTTCTACATCATACGATATACTACATTTTTTCTATTCTACATCATTCGTTTTACTGCACTTGTTATGCATCATACGTTATACTGCATTTGTTTTGTTCTGCATCATTCTTTATATTGCATCTCGTTTCATTTCGCATCAAACGCTATACTGCATATGTTCTTGTCATAAGTCATAGTGCATTTGTTCTGCATCATACATAATACGACATATATTCTATTCTACATCATATGTTTTACTGCATCTTCTCTGTTCTACATTCTTCGTTATACTGCTTAAGTTATGCTCATACGTTACATTGCATCGTACGTTGTATTGCATCTGTTTCGTTTCGCATCCTACGTTATACTTGCATCTGTTCGCATCATATGTTATATTGCATCGCTTCTCTTTTGAATCAACTATTATACTAAATATATTTTGTTCTGCATCGAACGTTATATCGATCTGTTTGATCTGCATCATTTGTTTTACAACATCTCGTTCGTCATACATTATAATGCATCTCTGTTTCTTCATCATACGTTATACTGCATCTGTTCCATTCGCATCATACGATATACTACATTTTTTCTATTCTACATCATTCGTTTTACTGCACTTGTTATGCATCATACGTTATACTGCATTTGTTTTGTTCTGCATCATTCTTTATATTGCATCTGTTTTGTTCTGCATCAAACGCTCATAAGTCATAGTGCATTTGTTCTGCATCATACATAATACGACATATATTCTATTCTACATCATATGTTTTACTGCATCTTCTCTGTTCTACATTCTTCGTTATACTGCTTAAGTTATGCTCATACGTTACATTGCATCGTACGTTGTATTGCATCTGTTTCGTTCTCGCATCCTACGTTATCGATCTGTTTCGCATCATATGTTATATTGCATCGGTTCTCTTTTGAATCAACTATTATACTAAATATATTTTGTTCTCGCATCGAACGTTATATTTTATCTGTTTGATCTGCATCATTTGTTTTACAACATCTGTTCTGGTCATACATTATAATGCATCTGTTCTTCATCATACGTTATACTGCATCTCTTCTGTTCTGCATCATGCGTTATACTACATTTGTTCTGTTCTACATCATACGTTTTACTACACCTGTTTTGCATCATACGTTATACTTCATTTGTTCTTCATCATACGTTATACACATCTGTTCTGTTCTACATCATACGTTTTACTACACTTGTTCTGCATCATACGTTATACTGCATCGCTTTGTTCTCGCATCATACGTTATATTGCATCTGTTTTATTCGCATGAAATGCTATACAACATATGTTCTATTCATACGTTATATCGCATCTGTTTCGCATCATACATATTACAACATATGTATTATTCTACATCATGCGTTTTACTTGCATCTCTTTCTGTTCTATATCATACGTTATACTTTATATCCGATATGTTCATATGTTACACTGCATCGTATGTTGTATTGCATCAGTTATGTTCTGCATCATACGTTATATTGCATCTGTTCTGCATCATATGTTATACTGCATCTGTTTCGTTTTGAATCAAATGTTATACTAAATTTATTTTGTTCATACGATATACTGCATCTGCTCTGCATCATACGTTATATTGCACTAGTTCTGTTCTGAATCGTACATTATATTGCATCTGTTCTGTTATGCATCATACGTTATACTGCATTTGTTTTGTTCATATGTTATACTGAATCTGTTCTGCATCATACGGTGTAATACATCTGTTTTAATCTGCAACATATGTTATACTACATCTGTTATGTTTTGCATCATACGTTACTGCATATGTTCTGTATCATATGGTATACTGCATTTGTTCTGTTCTGCATCGAACGTTATACTACATCTGTTCTGGTCTTTATCATTTGTTATAAAACATATGTTCTGTTCATATGTTACACTGCATCTATTCCATTTTGCACCATACGTTATATTGCTTTTGTTCTATTGTACATTATACATTTTACTACACCTGTTTTGCATCATACGTTATACTGCATTTGTTTTGTTTTGCATCATATGTTATATTGAATCTGTTCTGTTCTGCATCAAATGTTATACTGCATATGTTCTATTCATACGTTATACTTTTATTTGTTCTGTTCTACATCATATGTTATACTGCATATATATTGTTCTACATCAGACTTTATACTACATCTTTTGTATTCCGTATCATAAATTTTACTACATCTGTTTTGTTCCGCAACATACTTGTTATACTACATCTGTTCTGTTATGCATCATACGTTATGGTGAATTTGTTCTGCACCAAACGTTGTACTACATTTGTTCTTTTTTGCATTATACGTTATACTGCATTTGTTTGTTAATACGTTATACTTTTATCTTCATACGTTTCAGATCATATGTTATATTGCATCGGTTCTCTTTTGAATCAACTATTACACTAAATATATTCTGTTCTGCATCGAACGTTATACTGCATCTGTTCTGATCTGCATCATTTGTTTTACAACATCTGTTCTGGTCATACATTATAATGCATCTGTTCTTCATCATACGTTATACTTATCTGTTTCGTTTCTACATCATACGATATACTACATTTTTTCTATTCTACATCATTCGTTTTACTGCACTTGTTATGCATCATACGTTATACTTGCATTTGTTTTGTTCTCGCATCATTCTTTATATTGCATCTGTTTCGTTTCGCATCAAACGCTATCTTTTGCATATGTTCTTGTCATAAGTCATAGTGCATTTGTTCTGCATCATACATAATACGACATATATTCTATTCTACATCATATGTTTTACTCGCATCTTCTCTCGTTCTACATTTTTCGTTATATCTTTTGCTTAAGTTATGTTCATACGTTACCTTGCATCGTACGTTGTATTGCATCTGTTACGTTTCGCATCCTACGTTATACGCATCTGTTTCGCATCATATGTTATATTGCATCGTTCTCTTTTGAATAAACTATTATCCTAAATATATTATGTTTTACAACATCTCTCTGCTCGTCATACATTATAATGCATATGTTCTTCATCATACGTTATACTGCATCTGTTCTTTTCTGCATCATACGATATACTACATTTTTTCTATTCTACATCATTCGTTTTACTGCACTTGTTATGCATCATACGTTATACTGCATTTGTTTTGTTCTGCATCATTCTTTATATTGCATCTGTTTTGTTCTGCATCAAACGCTCATAAGTCATAGTGCATTTGTTCTGCATCATACATAATACGACATATATTCTATTCTACATCATATGTTTTACTGCATCTTCTCTGTTCTACATTCTTCGTTATACTGCTTAAGTTATGCTCATACGTTACATTGCATCGTACGTTGTATTGCATCTCGTTTCATTTCGCATCCTACGTTATACTCGCATCTGTTTCGCATCATATGTTATATTGCATCGCTTCTCTTTTGAATCAACTATTATACTAAATATATTCTGTTCTGCATCGAACGTTATACTGCATCTGTTCTGATCTGCATCATTTGTTTTACAACATCTGTTCTGGTCATACATTATAATGCATCTGTTCTTCATCATACGTTATACTGCATCTCTTCTGTTCTGCATCATGCGTTATACTACATTTGTTCTGTTCTACATCATACGTTTTACTACACCTGTTTTGCATCATACGTTATACTTCATTTGTTCTTCATCATACGTTATACACATCTGTTCTGTTCTACATCATACGTTTTACTACACTTGTTCTCGCATCATACGTTATACTTTTCGCTTTTTGTTCTCGCATCATACGTTATATTGCATCTGCTTTATTCTCGCATGAAATGCTATACAACATATGTTCTATTCATACGTTATACTGCATCTGTTCTCGCATCATACATATTACAACATATGTATTATTCTACATCATGCGTTTTTATCGATCTCCGCTTCGTTCTATATCATACGTTATACGATCCGATATGTTCATATGTTACACCGCATCGTATGTTGTATTGCATCGCTTATGTTCTCGCATCATACGTTATATTGCATCTGTTTCATCATATGTTATACCGCATCTGTTTCGTTTTGAATCAAATGTTATACTAAATTTATTTTGTTCATACGATATACCGATCCGCTTCCGCATCATACGTTATATTGCACTAGTTCTCGTTTCAATCGTACATTATATTGCATCTGTTTCGTTATGCATCATACGTTATACCGCATTTGTTTTGTTCATATGTTATACTTGAATCTGTTTCGCATCATACGGTGTAATACATCTGTTTTAATCGCAACATATGTTATACTACATCTGTTATGTTTTGCATCATACGTTACGCATATGTTCGTATCATATGGTATACCGCATTTGTTCTGTTTCGCATCGAACGTTATACTACATCTGTTCTGGTCTTTATCATTTGTTATAAAACATATGTTCTGTTCATATGTTACACTGCATCTATTCCATTTTGCACCATACGTTATATTGCTTTTGTTCTATTCTACATTATACATTTTACTACACCTGTTTTGCATCATACGTTATACTGCATTTGTTTTGTTTTGCATCATATGTTATATTGAATCTGTTTCGTTTCGCATCAAATGTTATACCGCATATGTTCTATTCATACGTTATACTTTTGCATTTGTTCTGTTTCTACATCATATGTTATACCGCATATATATTGTTCTACATCGACTTTATACTACATCTTTTGTATTCGTATCATAAATTTTACTACATCTGTTTTGTTCCGCAACATACTTGTTATACTACATCTGTTCTGTTATGCATCATACGTTATGGTGAATTTGTTCTGCACCAAACGTTGTACTACATTTGTTCTTTTTTGCATTATACGTTATACTGCATTTGTTTGTTAATACGTTATACTGCATCTGTTCTGCATCATATGTTATATTGCATCAGTTCTCTTTTGAATCAACTATTACACTAAATATATTCTGTTCTGCATCGAACGTTATACTGCATCTGTTCTGATCTGCATCATTTGTTTTACAACATCTGTTCTGGTCATACATTATAATGCATCTGTTCTTCATCATACGTTATACTGCATCTGTTCTGTTCTACATCATACGATATACTACATTTTTTCTATTCTACATCATTCGTTTTACTGCACTTGTTATGCATCATACGTTATACTGCATTTGTTTTGTTCTGCATCATTCTTTATATTGCATCTGTTCTGTTCTGCATCAAACGCTATACTGCATATGTTCTTGTCATAAGTCATAGTGCATTTGTTCTGCATCATACATAATACGACATATATTCTATTCTACATCATATGTTTTACTGCATCTTCTCTGTTCTACATTTTTCGTTATACTGCTTAAGTTATGTTCATACGTTACCTTGCATCGTACGTTGTATTGCATCTGTTCTGTTCTGCATCCTACGTTATACTGCATCTGTTCTGCATCATATGTTATATTGCATCAGTTCTCTTTTGAATAAACTATTATCCTAAATATATTATGTTTTACAACATCTGTTCTGGTCATACATTATAATGCATATGTTCTTCATCATACGTTATACTGCATCTGTTCTGTTCTGCATCATACGATATACTACATTTTTTCTATTCTACATCATTCGTTTTACTGCACTTGTTATGCATCATACGTTATACTGCATTTGTTTTGTTCTGCATCATTCTTTATATTGCATCTGTTTTGTTCTGCATCAAACGCTCATAAGTCATAGTGCATTTGTTCTGCATCATACATAATACGACATATATTCTATTCTACATCATATGTTTTACTGATCTTCTCTCGTTTCTACATTCTTCGTTATACTGCTTAAGTTATGCTCATACGTTACATTGCATCGTACGTTGTATTGCATCTGTTCTGTTCTGCATCCTACGTTATACTGCATCTGTTCTGCATCATATGTTATATTGCATCAGTTCTCTTTTGAATCAACTATTATACTAAATATATTTTGTTCTGCATCGAACGTTATACTGCATCTGTTCTGATCTGCATCATTTGTTTTACAACATCTGTTCTGGTCATACATTATAATGCATCTGTTCTTCATCATACGTTATACTGCATCTCTTCTGTTCTGCATCATGCGTTATACTACATTTGTTCTGTTCTACATCATACGTTTTACTACACCTGTTTTGCATCATACGTTATACTTCATTTGTTCTTCATCATACGTTATACACATCTGTTCTGTTCTACATCATACGTTTTACTACACTTGTTCTGCATCATACGTTATACTGCATCGCTTTTTTCGCATCATACGTTATATTGCATCTGTTTTATTCTGCATGAAATGCTATACAACATATGTTCTATTCATACGTTATACTTGCATCTGTTTCGCATCATACATATTACAACATATGTATTATTCTACATCATGCGTTTTTACTGATCTGCTTCTGTTTCTATATCATACGTTATACTGCATCTGATATGTTCATATGTTACACTGCATCGTATGTTGTATTGCATCAGTTATGTTCTGCATCATACGTTATATTGCATCTGTTCTGCATCATATGTTATACTGCATCTGTTTCGTTTTGAATCAAATGTTATACTAAATTTATTTTGTTCATACGATATACTGCATCTGCTCTGCATCATACGTTATATTGCACTAGTTCTGTTCTGAATCGTACATTATATTGCATCTGTTGCATTATGCATCATACGTTATACCGCATTTGTTTTGTTCATATGTTATACCAATCTGTTTCGCATCATACGGTGTAATACATCTGTTTTAATCTGCAACATATGTTATACTACATCTGTTATGTTTTGCATCATACGTTCTTGCATATGTTCTCAGTATCATATGGTATACTTGCATTTGTTACTGTTTCGCATCGAACGTTATACTACATCTGTTCTGGTCTTTATCATTTGTTATAAAACATATGTTCTGTTCATATGTTACACTGCATCTATTCCATTTTGCACCATACGTTATATTGCTTTTGTTCTATTGTACATTATACATTTTACTACACCTGTTTTGCATCATACGTTATATTTTGCATTTGTTTTGTTTTGCATCATATGTTATATTGAATCTGTTCTGTTCTGCATCAAATGTTATACTGCATATGTTCTATTCATACGTTATACTGCATTTGTTCTGTTCTACATCATATGTTATACTGCATATATATTGTTCTACATCAGACTTTATACTACATCTTTTGTATTCCGTATCATAAATTTTACTACATCTGTTTTGTTCCGCAACATACTTGTTATACTACATCTGTTCTGTTATGCATCATACGTTATGGTGAATTTGTTCTGCACCAAACGTTGTACTACATTTGTTCTTTTTGCATTATACGTTATACTTGCATTTGTTTGTTAATACGTTATATTGATCTGTTTCATCATATGTTATATTGCATCAGTTCTCTTTTGAATCAACTATTACACTAAATATATTCTGTTCTGCATCGAACGTTATACTGCATCTGTTCTGATCTGCATCATTTGTTTTACAACATCTGTTCTGGTCATACATTATAATGCATCTGTTCTTCATCATACGTTATACTGCATCTGTTCTGTTCTACATCATACGATATACTACATTTTTTCTATTCTACATCATTCGTTTTACTGCACTTGTTATGCATCATACGTTATACTGCATTTGTTTTGTTCTGCATCATTCTTTATATTGCATCTGTTCTGTTCTGCATCAAACGCTATACTGCATATGTTCTTGTCATAAGTCATAGTGCATTTGTTCTGCATCATACATAATACGACATATATTCTATTCTACATCATATGTTTTACTGCATCTTCTCTGTTCTACATTTTTCGTTATACTGCTTAAGTTATGTTCATACGTTACCTTGCATCGTACGTTGTATTGCATCTGTTCTGTTCTGCATCCTACGTTATACTGCATCTGTTCTGCATCATATGTTATATTGCATCAGTTCTCTTTTGAATAAACTATTATCCTAAATATATTATGTTTTACAACATCTGTTCTGGTCATACATTATAATGCATATGTTCTTCATCATACGTTATACTGCATCTGTTCTGTTCTGCATCATACGATATACTACATTTTTTCTATTCTACATCATTCGTTTTACTGCACTTGTTATGCATCATACGTTATACTGCATTTGTTTTGTTCTGCATCATTCTTTATATTGCATCTGTTTTGTTCTGCATCAAACGCTCATAAGTCATAGTGCATTTGTTCTGCATCATACATAATACGACATATATTCTATTCTACATCATATGTTTTACTGCATCTTCTCTGTTCTACATTCTTCGTTATACTGCTTAAGTTATGCTCATACGTTACATTGCATCGTACGTTGTATTGCATCTGTTCTGTTCTGCATCCTACGTTATACTGCATCTGTTCTGCATCATATGTTATATTGCATCAGTTCTCTTTTGAATCAACTATTATACTAAATATATTTTGTTCTCGCATCGAACGTTATATCGCATCTGTTTCGATCTCGCATCATTTGTTTTACAACATCTGTTCTCGTCATACATTATAATGCATCTGTTTCTTCATCATACGTTATACTTGCATCTCTTCTCGTTTCGCATCATGCTTATACTACATTTGTTCTGTTCTACATCATACGTTTTACTACACCTGTTTTGCATCATACGTTATACTTCATTTGTTCTTCATCATACGTTATACACATCTGTTCTGTTCTACATCATACGTTTTACTACACTTGTTCTGCATCATACGTTATACTGCATCAGTTTTGTTCTGCATCATACGTTATATTGCATCTGTTTTATTCTGCATGAAATGCTATACAACATATGTTCTATTCATACGTTATACCGATTCTGTTTCGCATCATACATATTACAACATATGTATTATTCTACATCATGCGTTTTTTGCATCTGCTTCGTTTCTATATCATACGTTATACCGCATCTCGATATGTTCATATGTTACACCGCATCGTATGTTGTATTGCATCGCTTATGTTCTCATCATACGTTATATTGCATCTGTTTCGCATCATATGTTATACTTTGCATCTGTTTCGTTTTGAATCAAATGTTATACTAAATTTATTTTGTTCATACGATATACTGATCCGCTTCAGCATCATACGTTATATTGCACTAGTTCTGTTTCAAATCGTACATTATATTGCATCTGTTCAGTTATGCATCATACGTTATACTGCATTTGTTTTGTTCATATGTTATACTGAATCTGTTCTGCATCATACGGTGTAATACATCTGTTTTAATCTGCAACATATGTTATACTACATCTGTTATGTTTTGCATCATACGTTACTGCATATGTTCTCGTATCATATGGTATATCGCATTTGTTCTGTTTCACGATCGAACGTTATACTACATCTGTTCTGGTCTTTATCATTTGTTATAAAACATATGTTCTGTTCATATGTTACACTGCATCTATTCCATTTTGCACCATACGTTATATTGCTTTTGTTCTATTCTACATTATACATTTTACTACACCTGTTTTGCATCATACGTTATACTGCATTTGTTTTGTTTTGCATCATATGTTATATTGAATCTGTTTCGTTTCGCATCAAATGTTATACCGCATATGTTCTATTCATACGTTATACCGCATTTGTTCTCGTTTCTACATCATATGTTATACTGCATATATATTGTTCTACATCAGACTTTATACTACATCTTTTGTATTCCGTATCATAAATTTTACTACATCTGTTTTGTTCCGCAACATACTTGTTATACTACATCTGTTCTGTTATGCATCATACGTTATGGTGAATTTGTTCTGCACCAAACGTTGTACTACATTTGTTCTTTTTTGCATTATACGTTATACTGCATTTGTTTGTTAATACGTTATACTGCATCTGTTCTGCATCATATGTTATATTGCATCAGTTCTCTTTTGAATCAACTATTACACTAAATATATTCTGTTCTGCATCGAACGTTATACTGCATCTGTTCTGATCTCGCATCATTTGTTTTACAACATCTGTTCTGTCATACATTATAATGCATCTGTTCTTCATCATACGTTATATCAGATCTGTTTCGTTTCTACATCATACGATATACTACATTTTTTCTATTCTACATCATTCGTTTTACTGCACTTGTTATGCATCATACGTTATACTGCATTTGTTTTGTTCTGCATCATTCTTTATATTGCATCTGTTCTGTTCTGCATCAAACGCTATACTCGCATATGTTCTTGTCATAAGTCATAGTGCATTTGTTCTCATCATACATAATACGACATATATTCTATTCTACATCATATGTTTTACTGCATCTTCTCTCGTTCTACATTTTTCGTTATATAACGCTTAAGTTATGTTCATACGTTACCTTGCATCGTACGTTGTATTGCATCTGTTTCGTTTCGCATCCTACGTTATACCGATCTGTTTCGCATCATATGTTATATTGCATCGCTTCTCTTTTGAATAAACTATTATCCTAAATATATTATGTTTTACAACATCTGTTCGTCATACATTATAATGCATATGTTCTTCATCATACGTTATACTCGCATCTGTTTCGTTTCGCATCATACGATATACTACATTTTTTCTATTCTACATCATTCGTTTTACTGCACTTGTTATGCATCATACGTTATACTTGCATTTGTTTTGTTCTCGCATCATTCTTTATATTGCATTTGTTTTGTTCTCGCATCAAACGCTCATAAGTCATAGTGCATTTGTTCTCGCATCATACATAATACGACATATATTCTATTCTACATCATATGTTTTACCGCATCTTCTCTCGTTCTACATTCTTCGTTATACTGCTTAAGTTATGCTCATACGTTACATTGCATCGTACGTTGTATTGCATCTGTTTCGTTTCGATCCTACGTTATACTCGCATCTGTTTCCGCATCATATGTTATATTGCATCGCTCTCTTTTGAATCAACTATTATACTAAATATATTTTGTTCTCGATCGAACGTTATACCAGATCTGTTTGATCTGCATCATTTGTTTTACAACATCTGTTTGGTCATACATTATAATGCATCTGTTTCTTCATCATACGTTATAATCGCATCTCTTCTCGTTTCGCATCATGCGTTATACTACATTTGTTCTCGTTTCTACATCATACGTTTTACTACACCTGTTTTGCATCATACGTTATACTTCATTTGTTCTTCATCATACGTTATACACATCTCTGTTTCGTTTCTACATCATACGTTTTACTACACTTGTTCTGCATCATACGTTATACCGCATCGCTTTGTTCTCGATCATACGTTATATTGCATCTGTTTTATTCTCGCATGAAATGCTATACAACATATGTTCTATTCATACGTTATACAGATCTCTGTTTCGCATCATACATATTAAAACATATGTATTATTCTACATCATGCGTTTTACAGATCTGCTTCTCGTTCTATATCATACGTTATACTCGCATCTCGATATGTTCATATGTTACACCGCATCGTATGTTGTATTGCATCGCTTATGTTCTCGCATCATACGTTATATTGCATCTGTTTCGCATCATATGTTATACCGCATCTGTTTCGTTTTGAATCAAATGTTATACTAAATTTATTTTGTTCATACGATATACTGCATCTGACCGCTTCAGCATCATACGTTATATTGCACTAGTTCTGTTCTGAATCGTACATTATATTGCATCTGTTCTGTTATGCATCATACGTTATACTGCATTTGTTTTGTTCATATGTTATACTGAATCTGTTCTGCATCATACGGTGTAATACATCTGTTTTAATCTGCAACATATGTTATACTACATCTGTTATGTTTTGCATCATACATTACGCATATGTTCTCGTATCATATGGTATACTGCATTTGTTCTGTTTCGCATCGAACGTTATACTACATCTGTTCTCGGTCTTTATCATTTGTTATAAAACATATGTTCTGTTCATATGTTACACTGCATCTATTCCATTTTGCACCATACGTTATATTGCTTTTGTTCTATTCTACATTATACATTTTACTACACCTGTTTTGCATCATACGTTATACTGCATTTGTTTTGTTTTGCATCATATGTTATATTGAATCTGTTTCGTTTCGCATCAAATGTTATACTGCATATGTTCTATTCATACGTTATACTGCATTTGTTCTGTACTACATCATATGTTATACTGCATATATATTGTTCTACATCGACTTTATACTACATCTTTTGTATTCCGTATCATAAATTTTACTACATCTGTTTTGTTCCGCAACATACTTGTTATACTACATCTGTTTCATATGCATCATACGTTATGGTGAATTTGTTCTGCACCAAACGTTGTACTACATTTGTTCTTTTTTGCATTATACGTTATACTGCATTTGTTTGTTAATACGTTATACTGCATCTGTTTCAGATCATATGTTATATTGCATCGCTTCTCTTTTGAATCAACTATTACACTAAATATATTCTCGTTTCGCATCGAACGTTATACGCATCTGTTTCGATCTCATCATTTGTTTTACAACATCTCGTTCGTCATACATTATAATGCATCTGTTTCTTCATCATACGTTATATATCGCATCTGTTTCGTTTCTACATCATACGATATACTACATTTTTTCTATTCTACATCATTCGTTTTACTGCACTTGTTATGCATCATACGTTATACTGCATTTGTTTTGTTCTGCATCATTCTTTATATTGCATCTGTTCTGTTCTGCATCAAACGCTATACTGCATATGTTCTTGTCATAAGTCATAGTGCATTTGTTCTGCAATCATACATAATACGACATATATTCTATTCTACATCATATGTTTTACTGCATCTTCTCTCGTTCTACATTTTTCGTTATATCGCTTAAGTTATGTTCATACGTTACCTTGCATCGTACGTTGTATTGCATCCGTTTGTTCTCGCATCCTACGTTATATCGCATCTGTTCGCATCATATGTTATATTGCATCAGTTCTCTTTTGAATAAACTATTATCCTAAATATATTATGTTTTACAACATCTGTTCTGGTCATACATTATAATGCATATGTTCTTCATCATACGTTATACTGCATCTGTTCCTTTTCGCATCATACGATATACTACATTTTTTCTATTCTACATCATTCGTTTTACTGCACTTGTTATGCATCATACGTTATACTGCATTTGTTTTGTTCTGCATCATTCTTTATATTGCATCTGTTTTGTTCTGCATCAAACGCTCATAAGTCATAGTGCATTTGTTCTGCATCATACATAATACGACATATATTCTATTCTACATCATATGTTTTACTCGCATCTTCTCTCGTTCTACATTCTTCGTTATACTGCTTAAGTTATGCTCATACGTTACATTGCATCGTACGTTGTATTGCATCTGTTTCGTTCAGATCCTACGTTATACCGCATCTGCTCGCATCATATGTTATATTGCATCGCTTCTCTTTTGAATCAACTATTATACTAAATATATTTTGTTCTCGCATCGAACGTTATATCGATCTCTGTTTGATCTCGCATCATTTGTTTTACAACATCTGTTTTCGGTCATACATTATAATGCATCTCGTTTCTTCATCATACGTTATAATCGCATCTCTTCTCGTTTCGCATCATGCTTATACTACATTTGTTCTCGTTCTACATCATACGTTTTACTACACTGTTTTGCATCATACGTTATACTTCATTTGTTCTTCATCATACGTTATACACATCTGTTTCGTTTCTACATCATACGTTTTACTACACTTGTTCTCGCATCATACGTTATACGCATCGTTTTGTTCTCAGATCATACGTTATATTGCATCTGTTTTATTCTGCATGAAATGCTATACAACATATGTTCTATTCATGCCTTATACTCGATCTGTTTCGCATCATACATATTACAACATATGTATTATTCTACATCATGCGTTTTATCGATCTCGCTTCCGTTTCTATATCATACGTTATACGCATCTGATATGTTCATATGTTACACTCGCATCGTATGTTGTATTGCATCGCTTATGTTCTGCATCATACGTTATATTGCATCTGTTTCAGATCATATGTTATACTCGATCTGTTTCGTTTTGAATCAAATGTTATACTAAATTTATTTTGTTCATACGATATACTTGATCTGCTTCAGATCATACGTTATATTGCACTAGTTCTGTTTCAATCGTACATTATATTGCATCTGTTTCATTATGCATCATACGTTATACCGCATTTGTTTTGTTCATATGTTATACCGAATCTGTTTCCGCATCATACGGTGTAATACATCTGTTTTAATCTGCAACATATGTTATACTACATCTGTTATGTTTTGCATCATACGTTACGCATATGTTCTATCATATGGTATACCGCATTTGTTCTTCGTTTCGCATCGAACGTTATACTACATCTGTTCTGATCTTTATCATTTGTTATAAAACATATGTTCTGTTCATATGTTACACTCGCATCTATTCCATTTTGCACCATACGTTATATTGCTTTTGTTCTATTCTACATTATACATTTTACTACACCTGTTTTGCATCATACGTTATACTGCATTTGTTTTGTTTTGCATCATATGTTATATTGAATCTGTTCTGTTCTGCATCAAATGTTATACTGCATATGTTCTATTCATACGTTATACTGCATTTGTTCTGTTCTACATCATATGTTATACTGCATATATATTGTTCTACATCAGACTTTATACTACATCTTTTGTATTCCGTATCATAAATTTTACTACATATGTTTTGTTCCGCAACATACTTGTTATACTACATCTGTTTCATTATGCATCATACGTTATGGTGAATTTGTTCTCGCACCAAACGTTGTACTACATTTGTTCTTTTTTGCATTATACGTTATACCGCATTTGTTTGTTAATACGTTATACCGCATCTGTTTCGATCATATGTTATATTGCATCGCTTCTCTTTTGAATCAACTATTACACTAAATATATTCTGTTTCGCATCGAACGTTATATCGATCTGTTTCGATCTCGCATCATTTGTTTTACAACATCTGTTCTGGTCATACATTATAATGCATCTGTTCTTCATCATACGTTATACTGCATCTGTTATGTTCTACATCATACGATATACTACATTTTTTCTATTCTACATCATTCGTTTTACTGCACTTGTTATGAATCATACGTTATACTGCATTTGTTTTGTTCTGCATCATTCTTTATATTGCATCTGATCTGTTCTGCATCAAACGCTATACTGCATATGTTCTTGTCATAAGTCATAGTGCATTTGTTCTGCATCATACATAATACGACATATATTCTATTCTACATCATATGTTTTACTGCATCTTCTCTGTTCTACATTTTTCGTTATACTGCTTAAGTTATGTTCATACGTTACCTTGCATCGTACGTTGTATTGCATCTGTTCTGTTCTGCATCCTACGTTATACTGCATCTGTTCTGCATCATATGTTATATTGCATCAGTTCTCTTTTGAATAAACTATTATCCTAAATATATTATGTTTTACAACATCTCTTCTCGTCATACATTATAATGCATCTCTGTTTCTTCATCATACGTTATAATCGCATCTGTTTCGTTCTCAGCATCATACGATATACTACATTTTTTCTATTCTACATCATTCGTTTTATCGCACTTGTTATGCATCATACGTTATACTGCATTTGTTTTGTTCTGCATCATTCTTTATATTGCATCTGTTTTGTTCTGCATCAAACGCTCATAAGTCATAGTGCATTTGTTCTGCATCATACATAATACGACATATATTCTATTCTACATCATATGTTTTACTGCATCTTCTCTGTTCTACATTCTTCGTTATACTTTTTTAAGTTATGTTCATACGTTACATTGCATCGTACGTTGTATTGCATCTGTTTCGTTTCGCATCCTACGTTATATCGCATCTGTTTCGCATCATATGTTATATTGCATCGCAATAAACTATTATCCTAAATATATTCTTGTTTCGCATCGAACGTTATACGCATCTGTTTCGATCTCGTCATTTGTTTTACAACATCTTTCGGTCATACATTATAATGCATCTGTTCTTCATCATACGTTATACTTGCATCTGTTTCGTTTTACATCATACGATATACTACATTTTTTCTATTCTACATCATTCGTTTTACTGCACTTGTTATGCATCATACGTTATACTGCATTTGTTTTGTTCTGCATCATTCTTTATATTGCATCTGTTTTGTTCTGCATCAAACGCTATATATCAATATGTTCTTTTCATAAGTCATAGTGCATTTGTTCTGCATCATACATAATACGACATATATTCTATTCTACATCATATGTTTTACTGCATCTTCTCTGTTCTACATTCTTCGTTATACTGCTTAAGTTATGTTCATACGTTACATTGCATCGTACGTTGTATTGCATCCGTTTCGTTTCGATCCTACGTTATACGCATCTGTTTCGCATCATATGTTATATTGCATCGTTCTCTTTTGAATCAACTATTATACTAAATATATTTTGTTCTCAGATCGAACGTTATATCGATCTGTTTGATCTGCATCATTTGTTTTACAACATCTGTTTTGGTCATACGTTATAATGCATCTGTTTCTTCATCATACGTTATACTTGATCTCTTTCGTTTCGCATCATGCTTATACTACATTTGTTCTGTTTCTACATCATACGTTTACTACACCTGTTTTGCATCATACGTTATACTTCATTTGTTCTTCATCATACGTTATACACATCCGTTTCGTTTCTACATCATACGTTTTACTACACTTGTTCTCGCATCATACGTTATACCGCATCGCTTTGTTCTCGCATCATACGTTATATTGCATCTGCTTTTATTCTCGCATGAAATGCTATACAACATATGTTCTATTCATACGTTATACTCGCATCTGTTTCGCATCATACATATTACAACATATGTATTATTCTACATCATGCGTTTTATCGCATCTCGCTTCCGTTCTATATCATACGTTATACCGCATCTCGATATGTTCATATGTTACACCGCATCGTATGTTGTATTGCATCGCTATGTTCTCAGATCATACGTTATATTGCATCTGTTTCGCATCATATGTTATATCTTGCATCTGTTTCGTTTTGAATCAAATGTTATACTAAATTTATTTTGTTCATACGATATACTTGCATCTGCTTCAGATCATACGTTATATTGCACTAGTTCTCGTTTGAATCGTACATTATATTGCATCTGTTCGCTATGCATCATACGTTATACTGCATTTGTTTTGTTCATATGTTATACTGAATCTGTTCTGCATCATACGGTGTAATACATCTGTTTTAATCTGCAACATATGTTATACTACATCTGTTATGTTTTGCATCATACGTTACTGCATATGTTCTGTATCATATGGTATACTGCATTTGTTCTGTTCTGCATCGAACGTTATACTACATCTGTTCTGATCTTTATCATTTGTTATAAAACATATGTTCTGTTCATATGTTACACTGCATCTATTCCATTTTGCACCATACGTTATATTGCTTTTGTTCTATTCTACATTATACATTTTACTACACCTGTTTTGCATCATACGTTATACTGCATTTGTTTTGTTTTGCATCATATGTTATATTGAATCTGTTCTGTTCTGCATCAAATGTTATACTGCATATGTTCTATTCATACGTTATACTGCATTTGTTCTGTTCTACATCATATGTTATACTGCATATATATTGTTCTACATCAGACTTTATACTACATCTTTTGTATTCCGTATCATAAATTTTACTACATCTGTTTTGTTCCGCAACATACTTGTTATACTACATCTGTTCTGTTATGCATCATACGTTATGGTGAATTTGTTCTGCACCAAACGTTGTACTACATTTGTTCTTTTTTGCATTATACGTTATACTGCATTTGTTTGTTAATACGTTATACTGCATCTGTTCTGCATCATATGTTATATTGCATCAGTTCTCTTTTGAATCAACTATTATACTAAATATATTCTGTTCTGCATCGAACGTTATACTGCATCTGTTCTGATCTGCATCATTTGTTTTACAACATCTGCTTTCGTCATACATTATAATGCATCTGTTTCTTCATCATACGTTATACTGCATCTGTTCTGTTCTACATCATACGATATACTACATTTTTTCTATTCTACATCATTCGTTTTACTGCACTTGTTATGCATCATACGTTATACTGCATTTGTTTTGTTCTGCATCATTCTTTATATTGCATCTGTTCTGTTCTGCATCAAACGCTATACTGCATATGTTCTTGTCATAAGTCATAGTGCATTTGTTCTGCATCATACATAATACGACATATATTCTATTCTACATCATATGTTTTACTGCATCTTCTCTGTTCTACATTTTTCGTTATACTGCTTAAGTTATGTTCATACGTTACCTTGCATCGTACGTTGTATTGCATCTGTTACGTTCGCATCCTACGTTATCTCGCATCTGTTTCGATCATATGTTATATTGCATCAGTTCTCTTTTGAATAAACTATTATCCTAAATATATTATGTTTTCGAACGTTATACTGCATCTGTTCTGATCTGCATCATTTCTTTTACAACATCTGTTCTGGTCATACATTATAATGCATCTGTTCTTCATCATACGTTATACTGCATCTGTTATGTTCTACATCATACGATATACTACATTTTTTCTATTCTACATCATTCGTTTTACTGCACTTGTTATGAATCATACGTTATACTGCATTTGTTTTGTTCTGCATCATTCTTTATATTGCATCCGATCTTTACTCGCATCAAACGCTATACTGCATATGTTCTTGTCATAAGTCATAGTGCATTTGTTCTGCATCATACATAATACGACATATATTCTATTCTACATCATATGTTTTACTGCATCTTCTCTGTTCTACATTTTTCGTTATACTGCTTAAGTTATGTTCATACGTTACCTTGCATCGTACGTTGTATTGCATCTGTTTTTCGCATCCTACGTTATACTGCATCTGTTCTGCATCATATGTTATATTGCATCAGTTCTCTTTTGAATAAACTATTATCCTAAATATATTATGTTCTGCATCGAACGTTATACTGCATCTGTTCTGATCTGCATCATTTGTTTTACAACATCTGTTCTGGTCATACATTATAATGCATCTGTTCTTCATCATACGTTATACTGCATCTGTTATGTTCTACATCATACGATATACTACATTTTTTCTATTCTACATCATTCGTTTTACTGCACTTGTTATGAATCATACGTTATACTGCATTTGTTTTGTTCTGCATCATTCTTTATATTGCATCTGATCTGTTCTGCATCAAACGCTATACTGCATATGTTCTTGTCATAAGTCATAGTGCATTTGTTCTGCATCATACATAATACGACATATATTCTATTCTACATCATATGTTTTACTGCATCTTCTCTGTTCTACATTTTTCGTTATACTGCTTAAGTTATGTTCATACGTTACCTTGCATCGTACGTTGTATTGCATCCGTTTCGTTTCGCATCCTACGTTATATCGATCTGTTTCGCATCATATGTTATATTGCATCGCTTCTCTTTTGAATAAACTATTATCCTAAATATATTCTGTTTCGCATCGAACGTTATACCGCATCTGTTTCGATCTCGCATCATTTGTTTTACAACATCTGTTCTCGTCATACATTATAATGCATCTGTTCTTCATCATACGTTATATCATGTTTCTTTTCGATCATACGATATACTACATTTTTTCTATTCTACATCATTCGTTTTACTGCACTTGTTATGCATCATACGTTATACTGCATTTGTTTTGTTCTGCATCATTCTTTATATTGCATCTGTTCTGTTCTGCATCAAACGCTATACTGCATATGTTCTTTTCATAAGTCATAGTACATTTGTTCTGCATCATACATAATACGACATATATTCTATTCTACATCATATGTTTTACTGCTTCTTCTCTGTTCTACATTCTTCGTTATACTGCTTAAGTTATGTTCATACGTTACATTGCATCGTACGTTGTATTGCATCTGTTCTGTTCTGCATCCTACGTTATACTGCATCTGTTCTGCATCATATGTTATATTGCATCAGTTCTCTTTTGAATCAACTATTATACTAAATATATTTTGTTCTGCATCGAACGTTATATCGCATCTGTTTGATCTCATCATTTGTTTTACAACATCTGTTTTGGTCATACGTTATAATGCATCTGTTCTTCATCATACGTTATACTGCATCTCTTCTGTTCTGCATCATGCGTTATACTACATTTGTTCTGTTCTACATCATACGTTTTACTACACCTGTTTTGCATCATACGTTATACTTCATTTGTTCTTCATCATACATTATACACATCTGTTCTGTTCTACATCATACGTTTTACTACACTTGTTCTGCATCATACGTTATACGCATCGCTTTGTTCGTGCATCATACGTTATATTGCATCTGTTTATTCTCGCATGAAATGCTATACAACATATGTTCTATTCATACGTTATACCGCATCTGTTTCGCATCATACATATTACAACATATGTATTATTCTACATCATGCGTTTTATCGCATCCGCTTCCGTTTCTATATCATACGTTATACTGCATCGATATGTTCATATGTTACACCGCATCGTATGTTGTATTGCATCGCTTATGTTCTCGCATCATACGTTATATTGCATCTCATTTCGCATCATATGTTATATCGCATCTGTTTCGTTTTGAATCAAATGTTATACTAAATTTATTTTGTTCATACGATATACTGCATCTGCTCTGCATCATACGTTATATTGCACTAGTTCTGTTCTGAATTGTACATTATATTGCATCTGTTCAGTTATGCATCATACGTTATACTGCATTTGTTTTGTTCATATGTTATACTGAATCTGTTCTGCATCATACGGTGTAATACATCTGTTTTAATCTCGCAACATATGTTATACTACATCTCGTTATGTTTTGCATCATACGTTACTGCATATGTTCTCACGTATCATATGGTATACCGCATTTGTTCTCGTTTCGCATCGAACGTTATACTACATCTGTTTCGTCTTTATCATTTGTTATAAAACATATGTTCTGTTCATATGTTACACTGCATCTATTCCATTTTGCACCATACGTTATATTGCTTTTGTTCTATTCTACATTATACATTTTACTACACCTGTTTTGCATCATACGTTATACTGCATTTGTTTTGTTTTGCATCATATGTTATATTGAATCTGTTCTGTTCTGCATCAAATGTTATACTGCATATGTTCTATTCATACGTTATACTGCATTTGTTCTGTACTACATCATATGTTATACTGCATATATATTGTTCTACATCAGACTTTATACTACATCTTTTGTACTACATCTGTTTTGTTCCGCAACATACTTGTTATACTACATCTGTTTCATTATGCATCATACGTTATGGTGAATTTGTTCTCGCACCATACGTTGTACTACATTTGTTCTTTTTTGCATTATACGTTATACCGCATTTGTTTGTTAATACGTTATACTGCATCTGTTCTGCATCATATGTTATATTGCATCAGTTCTCTTTTGAATCAACTATTATACTAAATATATTCTGTTTCGCATCGAACGTTATATCGATCTGTTTCGATCTCGCATCATTTGTTTTACAACATCTCGTTCGTCATACATTATAATGCATCTGTTCTTCATCATACGTTATACTGCATCTGTTCTGTTCTACATCATACGATATACTACATTTTTTCTATTCTACATCATTCGTTTTACTGCACTTGTTATGCATCATACGTTATACTTGCATTTGTTTTGTTCTCGCATCATTCTTTATATTGCATCTGTTTCGTTTCGCATCAAACGCTATACTTTTGCATATGTTCTTGTCATAAGTCATAGTGCATTTGTTCTCGCATCATACATAATACGACATATATTCTATTCTACATCATATGTTTTATCGCATCTTCTCTCGTTCTACATTTTTCGTTATACCGCTTAAGTTATGTTCATACGTTACCTTGCATCGTACGTTGTATTGCATCTGTTTCGTTTCGCATCCTACGTTATACTGCATCTGTTCTGCATCATATGTTATATTGCATCAGTTCTCTTTTGAATAAACTATTATCCTAAATATATTATGTTCTGCATCGAACGTTATACTGCATCTGTTCTGATCTGCATCATTTGTTTTACAACATCTGTTCTGGTCATACATTATAATGCATCTGTTCTTCATCATACGTTATACTGCATCTGTTCTGTTCTGCATCATACGATATACTACATTTTTTCTATTCTACATCATTCGTTTTACTGCACTTGTTATGCATCATACGTTATACTGCATTTGTTTTGTTCTGCATCATTCTTTATATTGCATCTGTTTTGTTCTGCATCAAACGCTATACTGCATATGTTCTTTTCATAAGTCATAGTGCATTTGTTCTGCATCATACATAATACGACATATATTCTATTCTACATCATATGTTTTACTGCATCTTCTCTGTTCTACATTCTTCGTTATACTGCTTAAGTTATGTTCATACGTTACATTGCATCGTACGTTGTATTGCATCTGTTCTGTTCTGCATCCTACGTTATACTGCATCTGTTCTGCATCATATGTTATATTGCATCAGTTCTCTTTTGAATAAACTATTATCCTAAATATATTCTGTTCTGCATCGAACGTTATACTGCATCTGTTCTGATCTGCATCATTTGTTTTACAACATCTGTTCTGGTCATACATTATAATGCATCTGTTCTTCATCATACGTTATACTGCATCTGTTCTGTTCTACATCATACGATATACTACATTTTTTCTATTCTACATCATTCGTTTTACTGCACTTGTTATGCATCATACGTTATACTGCATTTGTTTTGTTCTGCATCATTCTTTATATTGCATATGTTCTGTTCTGCATCAAACGCTATACTGCATATGTTCTTGTCATAAGTCATAGTGCATTTGTTCTGCATCATACATAATACGACATATATTCTATTCTACATCATATGTTTTACTGCATCTTCTCTGTTCTACATTTTTCGTTATACTGCTTAAGTTATGTTCATACGTTACCTTGCATCGTACGTTGTATTGCATCTGTTCTGTTCTGCATCCTACGTTATACTTTGCATCTCGTTTCGCATCATATGTTATATTGCATCAGTTCTCTTTTGAATAAACTATTATCCTAAATATATTATGTTCTGCATCGAACGTTATACTGCATCTGTTCTGATCTGCATCATTTGTTTTACAACATCTGTTCTGGTCATACATTATAATGCATCTGTTCTTCATCATACGTTATACTTTTCTCTGTTTCGTTCTCGATCATACGATATACTACATTTTTTCTATTCTACATCATTCGTTTTACTGCACTTGTTATGCATCATACGTTATACTGCATTTGTTTTGTTCTGCATCATTCTTTATATTGCATCTGTTTTGTTCTGCATCAAACGCTATACTGCATATGTTCTTTTCATAAGTCATAGTGCATTTGTTCTCGCATCATACATAATACGACATATATTCTATTCTACATCATATGTTTTACTTGCATCTTCTCTTTCTACATTCTTCGTTATATCTTGCTTAAGTTATGTTCATACGTTACATTGCATCGTACGTTGTATTGCATCTGTTCTGTTCTGCATCCTACGTTATACTGCATCTGTTCTGCATCATATGTTATATTGCATCAGTTCTCTTTTGAATCAACTATTATACTAAATATATTTTGTTCTGCATCGAACGTTATACTGCATCTGTTCTGATCTGCATCATTTGTTTTACAACATCTGTTTTGGTCATACGTTATAATGCATCTGTTTCTTCATCATACGTTATACTTTGCATCTCTTCTCGTTTCGCATCATGCGTTATACTACATTTGTTCTCGTTTCTACATCATACGTTTTACTACACCTGTTTTGCATCATACGTTATACTTCATTTGTTCTTCATCATACGTTATACACATCTGTTCGTTTCTACATCATACGTTTTACTACACTTGTTCTGCATCATACGTTATACTTTGCATCGCTTTGTTCTCGCATCATACGTTATATTGCATCTGTTTTATTCTCGCATGAAATGCTATACAACATATGTTCTATTCATACGTTATACTTATCATCTGTTGCATCATACATATTACAACATATGTATTATTCTACATCATGCGTTTTACTGCATCTCTCCGTTCTATATCATACGTTATACTTTATCTCGATATGTTCATATGTTACACCGCATCGTATGTTGTATTGCATCGATTATGTTCTGCATCATACGTTATATTGCATCTGTTTCGCATCATATGTTATACCGCATCTGTTTCGTTTTGAATCAAATGTTATACTAAATTTATTTTGTTCATACGATATCTTTGCATCTGCTCGCATCATACGTTATATTGCACTAGTTCTTTCAATCGTACATTATATTGCATCTGTTCGTTATGCATCATACGTTATACTTGCATTTGTTTTGTTCATATGTTATACTTGAATCTGTTCGCATCATACGGTGTAATACATCTGTTTTTAATCAAACATATGTTATACTACATCTGTTATGTTTTGCATCATACGTTCTTCGCATATGTTACGTATCATATGGTATACTTATTTGTTCTTGTTTCGCATCGAACGTTATACTACATCTGTTCTGGTCTTTATCATTTGTTATAAAACATATGTTCTGTTCATATGTTACACTTTGCATCTATTCCATTTTGCACCATACGTTATATTGCTTTTGTTCTATTCTACATTATACATTTTACTACACCTGTTTTGCATCATACGTTATACTTTTCATTTGTTTTGTTTTGCATCATATGTTATATTGAATCTGTTCTGTTCTGCATCAAATGTTATACTGCATATGTTCTATTCATACGTTATACTGCATTTGTTCTGTACTACATCATATGTTATACTGCATATATATTGTTCTACATCAGACTTTATACTACATCTTTTGTATTCCGTATCATAAATTTTACTACATCTGTTTTGTTCCGCAACATACTTGTTATACTACATCTCTGTTTCATTATGCATCATACGTTATGGTGAATTTGTTCTGCACCATACGTTGTACTACATTTGTTCTTTTTGCATTATACGTTATACCGCATTTGTTTGTTAATACGTTATCTTGCATCTGTTTCATCATATGTTATATTGCATCGAGTTCTCTTTTGAATCAACTATTATACTAAATATATTCTGTTCTGCATCGAACGTTATACTGCATCTGTTCTGATCTGCATCATTTGTTTTACAACATCTGTTCTGGTCATACATTATAATGCATATGTTCTTCATCATACGTTATACTGCATCTGTTCTGTTCTACATCATACGATATACTACATTTTTTCTATTCTACATCATTCGTTTCTTGCACTTGTTATGCATCATACGTTATACTTGCATTTGTTTTGTTCTCGCATCATTCTTTATAATGCATCTGTTTCTTTCGCATCAAACGCTATCTTTTGCATATGTTCTTGTCATAAGTCATAGTGCATTTGTTCTGCATCATACATAATACGACATATATTCTATTCTACATCATATGTTTTATTGCATCTTCTCTCGTTCTACATTTGTCGTTATCTTTTGCTTAAGTTATGTTCATACGTTACCTTGCATCGTACGTTGTATTGCATCTGTTACGTTTCGCATCCTACGTTATACTTGCATCATTCGCATCATATGTTATATTGCATCAGTTCTCTTTTGAATCAACTATTATACTAAATATATTTTGTTCTCGCATCGAACGTTATACTTTATCTGTTTGATCTGCATCATTTGTTTTACAACATCTGTTTTGGTCATACGTTATAATGCATCTTTCTTCATCATACGTTATACTTTTGCATCTCTTCTGTTCTGCATCATGCGTTATACTACATTTGTTCTGTTCTACATCATACGTTTTACTACACCTGTTTTGCATCATACGTTATACTTCATTTGTTCTTCATCATACGTTATACACATCTGTTTCGTTTCTACATCATACGTTTTACTACACTTGTTCTCGCATCATACGTTATACTCGCATCGTTTGTTCTCATCATACGTTATATTGCATCTGTTTTATTCTCGCATGAAATGTTATACAACATATGTTCTATTCATACGTTATACTTTGCATCTGTTTCGCATCATACATATTACAACATATGTATTATTCTACATCATGCGTTTTTCGCATCTGCTCTTTCTATATCATACGTTATACTTGCATCCGATATGTTCATATGTTACACCGCATCGTATGTTGTATTGCATCAGTTATGTTCTGCATCATACGTTATATTGCATCTGTTCTGCATCATATGTTATACTGCATCTGTTTCGTTTTGAATCAAATGTTATACTAAATTTATTTTGTTCATACGATATACTGCATCTGCTCTGCATCATACGTTATATTGCACTAGTTCTGTTCTGAATCGTACATTATATTGCATCTGTTCAGTTATGCATCATACGTTATACTGCATTTGTTTTGTTCATATGTTATACTGAATCTGTTCTGCATCATACGGTGTAATACATCTGTTTTAATCTGCAACATATGTTATACTACATCTGTTATGATTTGCATCATACGTTACTGCATATGTTCTGTATCATATGGTATACTGCATTTGTTCTGTTCTGCATCGAACGTTATACTACATCTGTTCTGATCTTTATCATTTGTTATAAAACATATATTCTGTTCGTATGTTACACTGTATCTATTCCATTTTGCACCATACGTTATATTGCTTTTGTTCTATTCTACATTATACATTTTACTACACCTGTTTTGCATCATACGTTATACTGCATTTGTTTTGTTTTGCATCATATGTTATATTGAATCTGTTCTGTTCTGTATCAAATGTTATACTGCATATGTTCTATTCATACGTTATACTGCATTTGTTCTGTTCTACATCATATGTTATACTGCATATATATTGTTCTACATCAGACTTTATACTACATCTTTTGTATTCCGTATCATAAATTTTACTACATCTGTTTTGTTCCGCAACATACTTGTTATACTACATCTGTTCTGTTATGCATCATACGTTATGGTGAATTTGTTCTGCACCAAACGTTGTACTACATTTGTTCCTTTTTGCATTATACGTTATACTGCATTTGTTTGTTAATACGTTATCTTTTCTGTTTCAGATCATATGTTATATTGCATCAGTTCTCTTTTGAATCAACTATTATACTAAATATATTCTGTTTCAGATCGAGCGTTATCTTCATCTGTTTGATCTGCATCATTTGTTTTACAACATCTTTTCGTCATACATTATAATGCATCTGTTCTTCATCATACGTTATACTGCATCTGTTCTGTTCTACATCATACGATATACTACATTTTTTCTATTCTACATCATTCGTTTTATGCACTTGTTATGCATCATACGTTATAATGCATTTGTTTTGTTCTCATCATTCTTTATATTGCATCTGTTCGTTTCGCATCAAACGCTATATCGCATATGTTCTTGTCATAAGTCATAGTGCATTTGTTCTCGCATCATACATAATACGACATATATTCTATTCTACATCATATGTTTTACCGCATCTTCTCTCGTTCTACATTTTTCGTTATATCGCTTAAGTTATGTTCATACGTTACCTTGCATCGTACGTTGTATTGCATCTGTTCGTTTCGTGCATCCTACGTTATATTGCATCTGTTTCGCATCATATGTTATATTGCATCGCTTCTCTTTTGAATAAACTATTATCCTAAATATATTCTGTTCTGCATCGAACGTTATCTCAGCATCTGTTTGATCTGCATCATTTGTTTTACAACATCTGTTCGGTCATACATTATAATGCATCTGTTCTTCATCATACGTTATCTTGATCTGTTCTTTTTCTCGCATCATACGATATACTACATTTTTTCTATTCTACATCATTCGTTTTACTGCACTTGTTATGCATCATACGTTATACTTGCATTTGTTTTGTTCTCAGCATCATTCTTTATATTGCATACTGTTTCGTTTCAGATCAAACGCTATATCTTGCATATGTTCTTTTCATAAGTCATAGTACATTTGTTCTGCATCATACATAATACGACATATATTCTATTCTACATCATATGTTTTTTTGCTTCTTCTCTCGTTCTACATTCTTCGTTATATCTTGCTTAAGTTATGTTCATACGTTACATTGCATCGTACGTTGTATTGCATCTGTTTCGTTTCATCCTACGTTATCTTGCATCTGCATTGCATCATATGTTATATTGCATCAGTTCTCTTTTGAATCAACTATTATACTAAATATATTTTGTTCTCAGATCGAACGTTATCTTTGCATCTGTTTGATCTGCATCATTTGTTTTACAACATCTGTTTTGGTCATACGTTATAATGCATCATTCTTCATCATACGTTATCTTGCATCTCTTCTCGTTTCGCATCATGCGTTATACTACATTTGTTCTGTTTCTACATCATACGTTTTACTACACCTGTTTTGCATCATACGTTATACTTCATTTGTTCTTCATCATACATTATACACATCTCTGTTTGCTTCTACATCATACGTTTTACTACACTTGTTCTGCATCATACGTTATACTTTTGCATCAGTTTTGTTCTCATCATCATACGTTATATTGCATCTGTTTTATTCTCGCATGAAATGCTATACAACATATGTTCTATTCATAATGTTATATCTGATCTGTTCTGCATCATACATATTACAACATATGTATTATTCTACATCATGCGTTTTTGCATCTCGCTTCCTTCTATATCATACGTTATACGCATCGATATGTTCATATGTTACACCGCATCGTATGTTGTATTGCATCATTATGTTCTCGCATCATACGTTATATTGCATCTGTTTCAGCATCATATGTTATATCTTTTGCATCTGTTTCGTTTTGAATCAAATGTTATACTAAATTTATTTTGTTCATACGATATCTTGCATCTGCTTCAGCATCATACGTTATATTGCACTAGTTCTGTTTCTGAATCGTACATTATATTGCATCTGTTTCTGTTATGCATCATACGTCATACTTTGCATTTGTTTTGTTCATATGTTATACTTGAATCTGTTTCGCATCATACGGTGTAATACATCTGTTTTAATCTGCAACATATTTTATACTACATCTGTTATGTTTTGCATCATACGTTCTTCGCATATGTTACGTGTCATATGGTATACTTGCATTTGTTCGTTTCGCATCAAACGTTATACTACATCTCTGTTCGATCTTTATCATTTGTTATAAAACATATGTTCTGTTCATATGTTACACTGTATCTATTCCATTTTGCACCATACGTTATATTGCTTTTGTTCTATTCTACATTATACATTTTACTACACCTGTTTTGCATCATACGTTATACTGCATTTGTTTTGTTTTGCATCATATGTTATATTGAATCTGTTCATTACGTATCAAATGTTATACTTTTGCATATGTTCTATTCATACGTTATCTTTGCATTTGTTCTTTCTACATCATATGTTATCTTGCATATATATTGTTCTACATCAGACTTTATACTACATCTTTTGTATTAGTATCATAAATTTTACTACATCTGTTTTGTTCCGCAACATACTTGTTATACTACATCTGTTCTGTTATGCATCATACGTTATGGTGAATTTGTTCTGCACCAAAAGTTGTACTACATTTGTTCCTTTTTGCATTATACGTTATACTGCATTTGTTTGTTAATACGTTATACTGCATCTGTTCTGCATCATATGTTATATTGCATCAGTTCTCTTTTGAATCAACTATTATACTAAATATATTCTGTTATGCATCGAACGTTATCTTTGCATCTTTTGATCTGCATCATTTGTTTTACAACATCTGTTCTGGTCATACATTATAATGCATCTGTTCTTCATCATACGTTATACTGCATCTGTTCTGTTCTACATCATACGATATACTACATTTTTTCTATTCTACATCATTCGTTTTACTGCACTTGTTATGCATCATACGTTATACTGCATTTGTTTTGTTCTGCATCATTCTTTATATTGCATCTGTTCGTTTCGCATCAAACGCTATACTTTTATATGTTCTTGTCATAAGTCATAGTGCATTTGTTCTGCATCATACATAATACGACATATATTCTATTCTACATCATATGTTTTATCGCATCTTCTCTGTTCTACATTTTTCGTTATCTTTTGCTTAAGTTATGTTCATACGTTACCTTGCATCGTACGTTGTATTGCATCTGTTCGTTTCGCATCCTACGTTATCTTTGCATCTGTTTCGCATCATATGTTATATTGCATCGTTCTCTTTTGAATAAACTATTATCCTAAATATATTCTGTTTCGCATCGAACGTTATCTCGATCTGTTTCGATCTGCATCATTTGTTTTACAACATCTGTTCGGTCATACATTATAATGCATCTGTTTCTTCATCATACGTTATATCTTTGATCTGTTCTTTTCTCGCATCATACGATATACTACATTTTTTCTATTCTACATCATTCGTTTTATCTGCACTTGTTATGCATCATACGTTATAATTGCATTTGTTTTGTTCTGCATCATTCTTTATATTGCATCTGTTCGTTCTGCATCAAACGCTATACTTTTATATGTTCTTTTCATAAGTCATAGTGCATTTGTTCTCGCATCATACATAATACGACATATATTCTATTCTACATCATATGTTTTATCGCTTCTTCTCTCGTTCTACATTCTTCGTTATCTTTGCTTAAGTTATGTTCATACGTTACATTGCATCGTACGTTGTATTGCATCTGTTCGTTCTGCATCCTACGTTATCTCGCATCATTCTGCATCATATGTTATATTGCATCGCTTCTCTTTTGAATCAACTATTATACTAAATATATTTTGTTCTGCATCGAACGTTATCTTTCTCTGTTTGATCTGCATCATTTGTTTTACAACATCTGTTTTGGTCATACGTTATAATGCATCTGTTCTTCATCATACGTTATACTTTTGCATCTCTTACTGTTTCGATCATGCGTTATACTACATTTGTTCTCGTTCTACATCATACGTTTTACTACACCTGTTTTGCATCATACGTTATACTTCATTTGTTCTTCATCATACGATATACACATCTGTTCTCGTTTCTACATCATACGTTTTACTACACTTGTTCTCGCATCATACGTTATACTTGCATCGCTTTGTTCTCGCATCATACGTTATATTGCATCTGTTTTATTCTCGCATGAAATGCTATACAACATATGTTCTATTCATACGTTATACTTGCATCTGTTTCGCATCATACATATTACAACATATGTATTATTCTACATCATGCGTTTTCTGCATCTGCTTCCTGTTTCTATATCATACGTTATACTTTTGCATCGATATGTTCATATGTTACACCGCATCGTATGTTGTATTGCATCGATTATATTCTCGCATCATACGTTATATTGCATCTGTTTCTCGCATCATATGTTATACTTTTGCATCTGTTTCGTTTTGAATCAAATGTTATACTAAATTTATTTTGTTCATACGATATCTTGCATCTGCTTTCGCATCATACGTTATATTGCACTAGTTCTGTTTCAATCGTACATTATATTGCATCTGTTCGTTATGCATCATACGTTATACTTTTTTTGTTTTGTTCATATGTTATACTTGAATCTCATTTCGCATCATACGGTGTAATACATCTGTTTTAATCTGCAACATATTTTATACTACATCTGTTATGTTTTGCATCATACGTTACTGCATATGTTCTGTGTCATATGGTATACTGCATTTGTTCTGTTCTGCATCGAATGTTATACTACATCTGTTTCGATCTTTATCATTTGTTATAAAACATATGTTCTGTTCATATGTTACACCGCATCTATTCCATTTTGCACCATACGTTATATTGCTTTTGTTCTATTCTACATTATACATTTTACTACACCTGTTTTGCATCATACGTTATACTTGCATTTGTTTTGTTTTGCATCATATGTTATATTGAATCTGCTTACATTCGCATCAAATGTTATACCGCATATGTTCTATTCATACGTTATACTGCATTTGTTCTGTTCTACATCATATGTTATACTGCATATATATTGTTCTACATCAGACTTTATACTACATCTTTTGTATTCCGTATCATAAATTTTACTACATCTGTTTTGTTCCGCAACATACTTGTTATACTACATCTGTTTCATTATGCATCATACGTTATGGTGAATTTGTTCTGCACCAAACGTTGTACTACATTTGTTCTTTTTTGCATTATACGTTATACTGCATTTGTTTGTTAATACGTTATACTTTGCATCTGTTTCAGCATCATATGTTATATTGCATCGTTCTCTTTTGAATCAACTATTATACTAAATATATTCTGTTTCTGATCGAACGTTATCTTTAGCATCTGTTCTGATCTGCATCATTTGTTTTACAACATCTCGTTTCGGTCATACATTATAATGCATCTCGTTCTTCATCATACGTTATCTTTTATACTGTTACGTTTCTACATCATACGATATACTACATTTTTTCTATTCTACATCATTCGTTTCTACTCGCACTTGTTATGCATCATACGTTATCTGCATTTGTTTTGTTCTCGCATCATTCTTTATATTGCATCTGTTCGTTACGCATCAAACGCTATCTTGCATATGTTCTTGTCATAAGTCATAGTGCATTTGTTCTCGCATCATACATAATACGACATATATTCTATTCTACATCATATGTTTTATCTTTGCATCTTCTCTCGTTCTACATTTTTCGTTATCTTGCTTAAGTTATGTTCATACGTTACCTTGCATCGTACGTTGTATTGCATCTGTTCTGTTTCGCATCCTACGTTATATCTTGCATCTGTTCGCATCATATGTTATATTGCATCAGTTCTCTTTTGAATAAACTATTATCCTAAATATATTAAATTCTCGCATCGAACGTTATCTTGCATCATTTTCGATCTGCATCATTTGTTTTACAACATCTGTTTCGTCATACATTATAATGCATCTGTTTCTTCATCATACGTTATCTTGCATCTGTTCTTTTTCGCATCATACGATATACTACATTTTTTCTATTCTACATCATTATCTGTTTTCTTGCACTTGTTATGCATCATACGTTATCTTGCATTTGTTTTGTTCTCGCATCATTCTTTATATTGCATCTGTTTCGTTTCTACATCAAACGCTATACTGCATATGTTCTTTTCATAAGTCATAGTACATTTGTTCTGCATCATACATAATACGACATATATTCTATTCTACATCATATGTTTTACTGCTTCTTCTCTCGTTTCTACATTCTTCGTTATCTTGCTTAAGTTATGTTCATACGTTACATTGCATCGTGCGTTGTATTGCATCTTACATTTCGTTTCATCCTACGTTATCTTTGCATATCTGTTTCTGCATCATATGTTATATTGCATCAGTTCTCTTTTGAATCAACTATTATACTAAATATATTTTGTTCTGCATCGAACGTTATACTGCATCTGTTCTGATCTGCATCATTTGTTTTACAACATCTGTTTTGGTCATACGTTATAATGCATCTGTTCTTCATCATACGTTATACTGCATCTCTTCTGTTCTGCATCATGCGTTATACTACATTTGTTCTGTTCTACATCATACGTTTTACTACACCTGTTTTGCATCATACGTTATACTTCATTTGTTCTTCATCATACATTATACACATCTGTTCTGTTCTACATCATACGTTTTACTACACTTGTTCTGCATCATACGTTATACTGCATCAGTTTTGTTCTGCATCATACGTTATATTGCATCTGTTTTATTCTGCATGAAATGCTATACAACATATGTTCTATTCATACGTTATACTGCATCTGTTCTGCATCATACATATTACAACATATGTATTATTCTACATCATGCGTTTTACAGCATCTGCTCTTCTATATCATACGTTATACTTTGCATCGATATGTTCATATGTTACACCGCATCGTATGTTGTATTGCATCAGTTATGTTCTGCATCATACGTTATATTGCATCTGTTCTGCATCATATGTTATACTGCATCTGTTTTGTTTTGAATCAAATGTTATACTAAATTTATTTTGTTCATACGATATCTTGCATCTGCTCTGCATCATACGTTATATTGCACTAGTTCTGTTCTGAATCGTACATTATATTGCATCTGTTCTGTTATGCATCATACGTCATACTGCATTTGTTTTGTTCATATGTTATACTGAATCTGTTCTGCATCATACGGTGTAATACATCTGTTTTAATCTGCAACATATTTTATACTACATCTGTTATGTTTTGCATCATACGTTACTGCATATGTTCTGTCATATGGTATCTTGCATTTGTTAAATTTCAGATCGAACGTTATACTACATCTGTTCTGATCTTTATCATTTGTTATAAAACATATGTTCTGTTCATATGTTACACTGTATCTATTCCATTTTGCACCATACGTTATATTGCTTTTGTTCTATTCTACATTATACATTTTACTACACCTGTTTTGCATCATACGTTATACTGCATTTGTTTTGTTTTGCATCATATGTTATATTGAATCTGTTACATTACGCATCAAATGTTATACTTGCATATGTTCTATTCATACGTTATACTGCATTTGTTCTGTTCTACATCATATGTTATACTGCATATATATTGTTCTACATCAGACTTTATACTACATCTTTTGTATTCCGTATCATAAATTTTACTACATCTGTTTTGTTCCGCAACATACTTGTTATACTACATCTGTTCTGTTATGCATCATACGTTATGGTGAATTTGTTCTGCACCAAACGTTGTACTACATTTGTTCTTTTTTGCATTATACGTTATACTGCATTTGTTTGTTAATACGTTATACTGCATCTGTTCTGCATCATATGTTATATTGCATCAGTTCTCTTTTGAATCAACTATTATACTAAATATATTCTGTTCTGCATCGAACGTTATACTGCATCTGTTCTGATCTGCATCATTTGTTTTACAACATCTGTTCTGGTCATACATTATAATGCATCTGTTCTTCATCATACGTTATACTGCATCTGTTCTGTTCTACATCATACGATATACTACATTTTTTCTATTCTACATCATTCGTTTTTTCGTTTGCACTTGTTATGCATCATACGTTATACTTGCATTTGTTTTGTTCTCAAGCATCATTCTTTATATTGCATACGTTTCATTTCAGCATCAAACGCTATACTGCATATGTTCTTGTCATAAGTCATAGTGCATTTGTTCTGCATCATACATAATACGACATATATTCTATTCTACATCATATGTTTTACTGCATCTTCTCTGTTCTACATTTTTCGTTATACTGCTTAAGTTATGTTCATACGTTACCTTGCATCGTACGTTGTATTGCATCTGTTTTCGTTTCGCATCCTACGTTATCTTGCATCATTCTGCATCATATGTTATATTGCATCAGTTCTCTTTTGAATAAACTATTATCCTAAATATATTCTGTTCTGCATCGAACGTTATACTGCATCTGTTCTGATCTGCATCATTTGTTTTACAACATCTGTTCTGGTCATACATTATAATGCATCTGTTCTTCATCATACGTTATACTGCATCTGTTCTTTTCTGCATCATACGATATACTACATTTTTTCTATTCTACATCATTCGTTGTTCTGCACTTGTTCTGCATCATACGTTATACTGCATTTGTTTTGTTCTGCATCATTCTTTATATTGCATCTGTTTTGTTCTGCATCAAACGCTATACTGCATATGTTCTTTTCATAAGTCATAGTGCATTTGTTCTGCATCATACATAATACGACATATATTCTATTCTACATCATATGTTTTACTGCATCTTCTCTGTTCTACATTCTTCGTTATACTGCTTAAGTTATGTTCATACGTTACATTGCATCGTACGTTGTATTGCTTCTGTTCTGTTCTGCATCCTACGTTATACTGAATCTGTTCTGCATCATATGTTATATTGCATCAGTTCTCTTTTGAATCAACTATTATACTAAATATATTTTGTTCTGCATCGAACGTTATACTGCATCTGTTCTGATCTGCATCATTTGTTTTACAACATCTGTTTTGGTCATACGTTATAATGCATCTGTTCTTCATCATACGTTATACTGCATCTCTTCTGTTTTGCATCATGCGTTATACTACATTTGTTCTGTTCTACATCATACGTTTTACTACACCTGTTTTGCATCATACGTTATACTTCATTTGTTCTTCATCATACGTTATACACATCTGTTCTGTTCTACATCATACGTTTTACTACACTTGTTCTGCATCATACGTTATACTTTGCATCGTTTTGTTCTCAGATCATACGTTATATTGCATCTGCTTTATTCTGCATGAAATGCTATACAACATATGTTCTATTCATACGTTCTACTCGCATCTGTTCTGCATCATACATATTACAACATATGTATTATTCTACATCATGCGTTTTATTGCATCTGCTTCTGTTCTATATCATACGTTATCTGCATCTGATATGTTCATATGTTACACTGCATCGTATGTTGTATTGCATCAGTTATGTTCTGCATCATACGTTATATTGCATCTGTTCTGCATCATATGTTATACTGCATCTGTTTCGTTTTGAATCAAATGTTATACTAAATTTATTTTGTTCATACGATATACTTGCATCCGCTTTCGCATCATACGTTATATTGCACTAGTTCTGTTCTGAATCGTACATTATATTGCATCTGTTCTGTTATGCATCATACGTTATACTGCATTTGTTTTGTTCATATGTTATACTGAATCTGTTCTGCATCATACGGTGTAATACATCTGTTTTAATCTGCAACATATGTTATACTACATCTGTTATGTTTTGCATCATACGTTACTGCATATGTTCTGTGTCGTATGGTATACTGCATTTGTTCTGTTCTGCATCGAACGTTATACTACATCTATTCTGATCTTTATCATTTGTTATAAAACATATGTTCTGTTCATATGTTACACTGCATCTATTCCATTTTGCACCATACGTTATATTGCTTTTGTTTTATTCTACATTATACATTTTACTACACCTGTTTTGCATCATACGTTATACTGCATTTGTTTTGTTTTGCATCATATGTTATATTGAATCTGTTCTGTTCTGCATCAAATGTTATACTGCATATGTTCTATTCATACGTTATACTGCATTTGTTCTGTTCTACATCATATGTTATACTGCATATATATTGTTCTACATCAGACTTTATACTACATCTTTTGTATTCCGTATCATAAATTTTACTACATTTGTTTTGTTCCGCAACATACTTGTTATACTACATCTGTTCTGTTATGCATCATACGTTATGGTGAATTTGTTCTGCACCAAACGTTGTACTACATTTGTTCTTTTTTGCATTATACGTTATACTGCATTTGTTTGTTAATACGTTATACTGCATCTGTTCTGCATCATATGTTATATTGCATCAGTTCTCTTTTGAATCAACTATTATACTAAATATATTCTGTTCTGCATCGAACGTTATACTGCATCTGTTTGATCTCGCATCATTTGTTTTACAACATCTCGTTTCCGTCATACATTATAATGCATCTGTTTCTTCATCATACGTTATCTTTCGTGCATCTGTTCGTTCTACATCATACGATATACTACATTTTTTCTATTCTACATCATTCGTTTTATCGCACTTGTTATGCATCATACGTTATACTTGCATTTGTTTTGTTCTCGCATCATTCTTTATATTGCATCTGTTTCGTTTCCGCATCAAACGCTATACTTTGCATATGTTCTTGTCATAAGTCATAGTGCATTTGTTCTCATCATACATAATACGACATATATTCTATTCTACATCATATGTTTTACTTTTCATCTTCTCTCGTTCTACATTTTTCGTTATACTTTTGCTTAAGTTATGTTCATACGTTACCTTGCATCGTACGTTGTATTGCATCTGTTTCTGTTTCTGCATCCTACGTTGTAATGATCTCGTTTCGCATCATATGTTATATTGCATCAGTTCTCTTTTGAATAAACTATTATACTAAATATATTCTGTTTCATCGAACGTTATCTTGCATCTGTTTGATCTGCATCATTTGTTTTACAACATCTCTGTTCGTCATACATTATAATGCATCTGTTCTTCATCATACGTTATACTTTCATCTGTCGTTCGTTACGCATCATACGATATACTATATTTTTTCTATTCTACATCATTCGTTTTACTTGCACTTGTTATGCATCATAATGCTATACTGCATTTGTTTTGTTCTGCATCATTCTTCATATTGCATCTGTTCTGTTCTGCATCAAACGCTATACTGCATATGTTCTTGTCATAAGTCATAGTGCATTTGTTCTGCATCATACATAATACGACATATATTCTATTCTACATCATATGTTTTACTTGCATCTTCTCTCGTTCTCTACATTTTTCGTTATACTTGCTTAAGTTATGTTCATACGTTACCTTGCATCGTACGTTGTATTGCATCTGTTCTGTTCTGCATCCTACGTTATACTGCATCTGTTCTGCATCATATGTTATATTGCATCAGTTCTCTTTTGAATAAACTATTATACTAAATATATTCTGTTCTGCATCGAACGTTATACTGCATCTGTTCTGATCTGCATCATTTGTTTTACAACATCTGTTCTGGTCATACATTATAATGCATCTGTTCTTCATCATACGTTATACTGCATCTGTTTCGTTTCATCATACGATATACTACATTTTTTCTTTTCTACATCATTCGTTTTACTGCACTTGTTATGCATCATACGTTATACTGCATTTGTTTTGTTCTGCATCATTCTTCATATTGCATCTGTTCTGTTCTGCATCAAACGCTATACTGCATATGTTCTGCATCATATGTTATATTGCATCAGTTCTCTTTTGAATCAACTATTATACTAAATATATTTTGTTCTGCATCGAACGTTATACTGCATCTGTTCTGATCTGCATCATTTGTTTTACAACATCTGTTTTGGTCATACGTTATAATGCATCTGTTCTTCATCATACGTTATACTGCATCTCTTCTGTTCTACATCATACGATATACTACATTTTTTCTATTCTACATCATTCGTTTTACTGCACTTGTTATGCATCATACGTTATACTGCATTTGTTTTGTTCTGCATCATTCTTTATATTGCATCTGTTTTGTTCTGCATCAAACGCTATACTGCATATGTTCTTTTCATAAGTCATAGTGCATTTGTTCTGCATCATACATAATACGACATATATTCTATTCTACATCATATGTTTTACTGCATCTTCTCTGTTCTACATTCTTCGTTATACTGCTTAAGTTATGTTCATACGTTACATTGCATCGTACGTTGTATTGCATCTGTTCTGTTCTGCATCCTACGTTATACTGCATCTGTTCTGCATCATATGTTATATTGCATCAGTTCTCTTTTGAATCAACTATTATACTAAATATATTTTGTTCTGCATCGAACGTTATACTGCATCTGTTCTGATCTGCATCATTTGTTTTACAACATCTGTTTTGGTCATACGTTATAATGCATCTGTTCTTCATCATACGTTATACTGCATCTCTTCTGTTCTGCATCATGCGTTATACTACATTTGTTCTGTTCTACATCATACGTTTTACTACACCTGTTTTGCATCATACGTTATACTTCATTTGTTCTTCATCATACGTTATACACATCTGTTCTGTTCTACATCATACGTTTTACTACACTTGTTCTGCATCATACGTTATACTGCATCAGTTTTGTTCTGCATCATACGTTATATTGCATCTGTTTTATTCTGCATGAAATGCTATACAACATATGTTCTATTCATACGTTATACTGCATCTGTTCTGCATCATACATATTACAACATATGTATTATTCTACATCATGCGTTTTACTGCATCTGCTCTGTTCTATATCATACGTTATACTGCATCTGATATGTTCATATGTTACACTGCATCGTATGTTGTATTGCATCAGTTATGTTCTGCATCATACGTTATATTGCATCTGTTCTGCATCATATGTTATACTGCATCTGTTTCGTTTTGAATCAAATGTTATACTAAATTTATTTTGTTCATACGATATACTGCATCTGCTCTGCATCATACATTATATTGCACTAGTTCTGTTCTGAATCGTACATTATATTGCATCTGTTCTGTTATGCATCATACGTTATACTGCATTTATTTTGTTCATATGTTATACTGAATCTGTTCTGCATCATACGATGTAATACATCTGTTTTAATCTGCAACATATGTTATACTACATCTGTTATGTTTTGCATCATACGTTACTGCATATGTTCTGTGTCATATGGTATACTGCATTTGTTCTGTTCTGCATCGAACGTTATACTACATCTGTTCTGATCTTTATCATTTGTTATAAAACATATGTTCTGTTCATATGTTACACTGCATCTATTCCATTTTGCACCATACGTTATATTGCTTTTGTTCTATTCTACATTATACATTTTACTACACCTGTTTTGCATCATACGTTATACTGCATTTGTTTTGTTTTGCATCATATGTTATATTGAATCTGTTCTGTTCTGCATCAAATGTTATACTGCATATGTTCTATTCATACGTTATACTGCATTTGTTCTGTTCTACATCATATGTTATACTGCATATATATTGTTCTACATCAGACTTTATACTACATCTTTTGTATTCCGTATCATAAATTTTACTACATTTGTTTTGTTCCGCAACATACTTGTTATACTACATCTGTTCTGTTATGCATCATACGTTATGGTGAATTTGTTCTGCACCAAACGTTGTACTACATTTGTTCTTTTTTGCATTATACATTATACTGCATTTGTTTGTTAATACGTTATACTGCATCTGTTCTGCATCATATGTTATATTGCATCAGTTCTCTTTTGAATCAACTATTAAACTAAATATATTCTGTTCTGCATCGAACGTTATATTGCATCTGTTCTGATCTGCATCATTTGTTTTACAACATCTGTTCTGGTCATACATTATAATGCATCTGTTCTTCATCATACGTTATACTGCATCTGTTCTGTTCTACATCATACGATATACTACATTTTTTCTATTCTACATCATTCGTTTTACTGCACTTGTTATGCATCATACGTTATACTGCATTTGTTTTGTTCTGCATCATTCTTTATATTGCATCTGTTTCGTTTCAGATCAAACGCTATACTTGCATATGTTCTTGTCATAAGTCATAATGCATTTGTTCGCATCATACATAATACGACATATATTCTATTCTACATCATATGTTTTACTGCATCTTCTCTCGTTCTACATTTTTCGTTATATCTTGCTTAAGTTATGTTCATACGTTACCTTGCATCGTACGTTGTATTGCATCTGTTCTGTTCTGCATCCTACGTTATACTGCATCTGTTCTGCATCATATGTTATATTGCATTAGTTCTCTTTTGAATAAACTGTTATACTAAATATATTCTGTTCTGCATCGAACGTTATACAGCATCTGTTCTGATCTGCATCATTTGTTTTACAACATCTCGTTCGTCATACATTATAATGCATCTCGTTTCTTCATCATACGTTATATCAGACTGTTCATTCGTTCGCATCATATAATATACTACATTTTTTCTATTCTACATCATTCGTTTTACTGCACTTGTTATGCATCATACGTTATACTGCATTTGTTTTGTTCTGCATCATTCTTCATATTGCATCTATTCTGTTCTGCATCAAACGCTATACTGCATATGTTCTGCATCATATGTTATATTGCATCAGTTCTCTTTTGAATCAACTATTATACTAAATATATTTTGTTCTGCATCGAACGTTATACTGCATCTGTTCTGATCTGCATCATTTGTTTTACAACATCTGTTTTGGTCATACGTTATAATGCATCTGTTCTTCATCATACGTTATACTGCATCTCTTCTGTTCTACATCATACGATATACTACATTTTTTCTATTCTACATTCATACGATATACTACATCTGCTCTGCATCATACGTTATATTGCACTAGTTCTGTTCTGAATCGTACATTATATTGCATCTGTTCTGTTATTCATCATACGTTATACTGCATTTGTTTTGTTCATATGTTATACTGAATCTGTTATGCATCATACGGTGTAATACATCTGTTTTAATTTGCAACATATGTTATACTACATCTGTTATTTTTTGCAACATATGTTATACTACATCTGTTATTTTTTGCATCATACGTTATACTGCATATGTTCTGTATCATATGGTATACTGCATTTGTTCTGTTCTGCATCGAACGTTATACTACATCTGTTATGATCTTTATCATTTGTTATAAAACATATGTTTTGTTCATACGTTATACTGCATCTGTTCTTCATCATACGTTATACTGCATCTATTCCATTTTGCACCATACGTTATATTGCTTTTGTTCTATTCTACATTATACATTTTACTACACCTGTTTTGCATCATACGTTATACTGCATTTGTTTTGTTTTGCATCATATGTTATATTAAATCTGTTCTGTTCTACATCAAATGTTATACTGCATATGTTCTATTCATACGTTATACTGCATTTGTTCTGTTCTACATCATATGTTATACTACATATATATTGTTCTACATCAGACTTTATACTACATCTTTTGTATTCCGTATCATAAATTTTACTACGTCTGTTTTGTTTCGCAACATACTTGTTATACTACATCTGTTCTGTTATGCATCATACGTTATGGTGAATTTGTTCTGCACCAAACGATGTACTACATTTGTTCTTTTTTTCATTATACGTTATACTGCATTTGTTTGTTAATACGTTATACTGTATCTATTCTGCATCATATGTTATATTGCATCCGTTTTGATCTTCATCATTTGTTATACAACATTTGTTCTGTTCTTACGTTATACTGCATTTGTTCTTAATCTTACGTTATACTGCATCTGTTTTTTCTACATAATACGTTTTTACTACACTTGTTATGCATCATACGTTATACTACATCTGTTTTGTTTTGCATCCTACGTTATATTGCAACTGTTCTGTTCTGCATGAAACGTTATACTACATATGTTTGATTCATACGTTATACTGCATCTGTTCTGTTCTGCATCAAACGTTATACTACATCTGTTCTGTTATGCATCAAATGTTATACTACATCTGTCCTGAATCAGATGTTAAACTGCATTTGTTCTATTCTACATCACACGTTATACAACATTTGTTTGTTCATACGTTATACTCCATCTGTTATGCATAATATGTTATACTACATCTGTTTGATCTTGCATCATTTGTTATACAACATCTGTTCTGTTCATATGTTATACTGCATCTGTTCTGTTGTGCATCATACGTTATACTGCATTTGTTCTATTCTACATTATACGTTTTACTACACCTGTTTTGCATCATACGTTATTCTGCATCTATTCTGTTCTGCATCAAACGCTATATTACATATGTTTCTTTTCATTCGTCATACTGCATTTGTTCTGCATCATACAAAATACGACATATATTCTATTCTACATCATACGTTTTACTGCATCTTCTCTGTTCTACCTCGTACGTTATACTACTTAAGTTATGTTCATACGTTACATTGCATCGTACGTTGTATTGCATTTGTTCTGTTCTGCATCCTTCGTTATACTGCATCTGTTCTGCATCATATGTTATACTGCATCAGTTTTGTTTTGAATCAACTGCTATACTAAATCTATTCTGTTCTCCATCGAACGTTATACTGCATACGTTCTGATTTGAATCATTGGTTATACAACATCTGTTATGGTAATACGTTATATTGCATCTCTTCTGTTCTACATCGTGTGTTATACTGCTAAAGTTCTGTTCATAATACACCTGTTTTGCATTGTATGTTATACTGCATTTGCTTTGTTCTGCATCATTCATTATATTGCATTTGTTCTGTTCTGCATCAAACGCTATACTGCGTATGTTCTTTTCATTCGTCATACTGCATTTGTTCTGCATCATACAAAATATGACATATATTCTATTCTACATCATACATTTTACTGCATCTTCTCTGTTCTACATCGTGTGTTATACTGCTTAAGTTATGTTCATACGTTACATTGCATCGTACTTTGTGTTGCATCTATTCTGTTATGCATCCTACTTTATTCTGCATCATGTTATACTACATCAGTTCTGTTTTGAATCAACTATTATACTAAATCTATTCTGTTCTGCATCGAACGTTATACTGCATATGTTCTGATTTGCATCATTTGTTATACAACATCTGTTATGGTCAGACGTTATAATGCATCTTTTCTTCATCATACGTTATACTGCATCTGTTTTGTTTTGCATCATACGTTATACTGCTTTTGTTCTGTTCTACATCACACGTTTTACTACACCTGTTTTGTATCATACGTTATACTACATTTGTTTTGTTCTGCATCATTCGTTATATTGCATCTGTTCTGTTCTGCATCAAACGCTATACAACATATGTTCTTTTCATACGTCATACTGCATTGGTTCTGAATCATGAATACGACATATATTCTATTCTACATCATACGTTTTACTGCATCTTCTCTGTTCTACATCGTACGTTATACTGCTTAAGATATGTTCATACGTTATACTGCATCATGCGTTGTATTGCATCTGTTCTGTTCTGCATCCTACGTTATACTGCATCTGTTATGCATCATATGTTATACGGCATCAGTTTTGTTTTTGATCAACTGTTATACTAAATCTATTCTGTTCTGCATCGAACGTTATACTACATATGTTTTGATCTGCATCATTTGTTATATATACAACATCTGTTATGTTCATACGTTATAATGCATCTGTTGTTCATCATACGTTATACTGTATCTGTTTTGTTCTGCATCATACATTATACTGCATTTGTTCTGTTCTACATCATACGTTTTACTACACCTGTTCTGCATCATACGTTGTACTGCATTTGTTTTGTTCTGCATCATTCGTTATATTGCATCTATTTTGTTCTGCATCAAACGTTGTACTGCATATGTTCTTTTCATACGTCATACTGCATTTGTTCTGCATCATACATAATACGACATATATTCTATTATACATCACACGTTTTACTGCATCTTCACTGTTCTACATCGTACGTTATACTGCTTAAGTTATGTTCATACGTTACATTGCATCATACATTGTATTGCATCTGTTTTGTTCTGCATCCTACGTTATACTGCATCTGTTTTGCATCAGAAGTTATACTACATCAGTTCTGTTTTGAATCAATTGTTATACTAAATCTATTTTGTTCTACATCAAACGTTATATGGAATATGTTCTCATGTGCATCATCTGTTATACAACATCTTTTATGTTCATACGTTATAATGCATCTGTTCTTCATCATACGTTATACTGCATCTTTTCTGTTCTGCATCATACGTTATACTGCCTTTGTTCTGTTCTACATCATACAATTTACTACACCTGTTTTGCATCGTACATTAGACTGCATTTGCTTTGTTGTGCATCATTCGTTATATTGCATTTGTTCTGTTCTGCATCAAACGCTATACTGCATATGTTCTTTTCATACGTCATACTGCATTTGTTCTCAATCATACATAATATGACATATATTCTATTCTACATGATACGTTTTACTGCATCTTCTCTGTTCTACATCGTGCGTTATACTGCTTAAGTTATGTTCATACGTTACATTGCATCGTATGTTGTATTGCATCTATTCTGTTCTGGATCCTACTTTATACGACATCTGTTCTGCATCATATGTTATACAGCATCAGTTCTGTTTTGAATCAACTGTTATACTAAATCTATTCTGTTCTGCATCGAACGTTACACTGCATCTGTTCTGGTCTGCATCATTGGTTATACAACATTTGTTCTAGTCATACGTTATAATGCATCTGTTCTTCATCATACGTTAAATTGCATCTGTTCTGTTCTTCATCTTACGTTATACTGTATTTGTTCTAGTTTTATGTTATACAACATCAAATGTAATATTGCGTCTATTTTGTTGTGCATGTTACACTATGTTGCATCTTATGATATATTGCATCTGTTCTATTCAAATGTTATACTGCATTTGTTCTATTCAAACTTTATATTGCATCTGTTCTGTTCTCCATCATACGTTATACTGCATATGTTCTGCATCATATGTTATACTGCATCTCTGTTCGTTCTCATCATACATTACACAATATCTGTTCAATTCTGCATCATTCGTTATATTGAATCTGTTATGTTCTGCATCATACGTTATACTGCATCTGTTCTGCTCTGTACATTATATTGCATCTATTCTGTTCTGCATCATTCGTTATACTGCATTTGTTCTGTTCTTTATTATTCGTTATACTGCATCTGTTCTGTTCTGTTCTGCATCATTCATTATACTGCATCTGTTCTGTTCTGCATTCTAGCTTATATTGCATCTGTTCTGTTCTGCATTATACGTGTTATACTACATCTGTTCTGCATCAAATGCGTTATACTACATATGTTCTGTTATGTATCATACTTTATGCCTTATCTGTCATTTATCAGACGTTGAACTGCATTTGTTCTGTTCTGCATCACGCGTTATATTGCATTTCTTTGTTCAAACGTTATACTGCATCTGTTCTACATCATATGTTAGTCTGCGTATGTTTTGTTCTGCTTCATACGTTATACTGCATCTGTTCTGATCTGCATCATTTGTTATACAACATCATTCTGTTCATATGTTATACGTCATATGTTTTGTTCTACATAATACATTACACTACATCTGTTATGTTATGCATCATATGTTATACTGCATCTGTTCTAGTCCATACGTTATACTGCATCTGTTCTACATCATACGTTATACTGCATCTATTCTGTTCTACATCTTACGTTATATTGCATTTGTTCTATTCTTATGTTAAACAAAATCAAATATTCTGTTGCGTCTGTTTTGTTGTTCATCACACGCTATACTTCATCTGTTCTGTTTTGCGTAACACATTTTACTGCATCAGTTTTATTCAAATGTTATACAACATTAGATGATATATTGTGTTTGTTTTGTTGTGCATCATACGTTATACTGCATCTGTTCTGTTTTGCGTTAATTCAAATGTTATACTGATCTGTTCTGCATCATACGTTATATTGCATTTGTTCTGTTCTTTATCATACATTATACTGCATGTGTTCTAGATCATTCGTTATACTTCATCTGTTATGTTCTGCATCATACGTTATACATCATTTGTTCTGTTTTGCATCTTATGATATACTGTATCAGTTCTGTTCATATGTTATATTGTATCTATTTTGTTATGCATCATACGTTACAGTATATATGTTCTGTTCAGCATCATTCATTATACTACATTTGTTATGTTCTGCATCATACGTTGTACTACATCTGTTCTGCATTATACGTTATATTGCATCTATAATGTTCTGCATCATACGTTATACTACATTTGTTTTGTTCTATATCATATGTTATACTGCATACATATTGTTCTGCATCATACGCTATACTGCATATATATTTGTTCTTCATCATACGTAATACAACATATGTTCTGTTCTAGATCATACGTTGTATTGCATCTGTTTTGCTTTATACATTATATTGCATCTATTCTGTTCTGCATCATACGTTATATTGCATCTGTTTTGTTCTATATCATATGTTATACTGCATATATGTTGTTCTACATCATATGTTATATTACATCTATTCTGTTCTGCATCAATTTTTATATTGCATTTGTTCTTCATCATACATAGTACAACATATGTTCTATTCTACAATATACGCTTTACTCCATCTCCTCTATTCTATATCATACGTTATACTGCATCAGTTATGTTCATGTGTTACACTGTATCGTACGTTGTATTGCATCTGTTCTGTTCTGCATCATAAGTTATACTCCATCTGTTATGCATCATATGTTTTATTGCATCTGCTCTGTTTTGAATCAAATGTTATACCAAATCTATTATGTTCATACGTTATAATGCATCATACGTTATACTGCACTAGTTCTATTATGCATCGTACATTATATTGCATCTGTTCCGTTCTACATCATACGTTATACTGCATTTGTTTTGTTCATACGTTATAATGAATATGTTCTGCGTCATGCGGTGTACTGCATCTGTTTTAATCTGCATCATATGTTATAATGCATCTTATGATATATTGCATCTGTTCTATTCACACGTTATACTGCATTTGTTCTATTCAAACGTTATAATGCATCTGTTCTGTTCTCCATCATACGTTCTAATGCATCTGTTCTGCATCATATGTTATACTGCATCTGTTCTGTTCTGCATCATATGTTACACTATATCTATTCAGTTTTGCATCATTCTTTATATTGAATCTGTTCTGTTATGCTTTATACATTATATTGCATCTATTCTGTTCTGCATCATACGTTATACTGCATCTGTTTTGTTCTGCAACATTCGTTATACAACATATGTTCTGTTCTGCATCATTGCTTATACTGCATCTATTCTGTTCTGCATTATATGTGTTATACTACATCTAATCTGCATCAAACGTTGTACTACATATGTTCTATTATGTATCATACGTTATGCCTTATCTGTCCTGTATCAGATGCTGAACTGCATTTGTTCTGTTCTGCATCACATGTTATACTACATTTGTTTGCTCAAACGTTATATTGCATCTGTTCTACATCATATGTTATATTGCGTATGTTTTGTTCTGCATCGTTCGTTATACTGCATCTGTTCTGATCTGCATCATTTGTTATACAATATCTTTCAGTTCATATTTATACTGCATATGTTTTGTTCTGCATCATATGTTATACTGCATCAGTTGTGTTCTGGTCCATACGTTATACTGCATCTATTCTTCATCATACGCTATACTACTAAATCTATTATGTTATTATGTTATACTGCATTTGTTTTGCATCATACGTTATACTGTATCAGTTCTATTCTACATCGTACTGCATTTGTTTTGTTCATAAGTTATACTAATTTTGTTCTACATCATACAATGTACTGCATCTGTTTTGTGTTGCTACATGTTATACTGCATCTGTTTTTTTTTGCATCACACGTTACACTGCATCTATTATGTTCTACATCTTACGTTATATTACATTTGTTCTATTCTTACGTTATACAAAATCAAATGTTCTGTTGCGTCTGTTCTGGTGTTCATCATACGCTATACTGCATCTGTTCTGTTTTGGGTAACATGTTATACTGCATCTGTTCTATTCAAACGTTATACAACATCAGACGTTATATTGTGTCAGTTATGTTGTGCATCATACGTTATACTGCATTTGTTCTATTTTGCGTTACTTCAAACATTATACTGCTTATGTTCTGCATCATACGTTATATTGCATCTGTTCTGTTTTCCATCATACGTTATACTGCATGTGTTGTGCATCATTCGTTATACTTCATCTGTTATGTTCTGCATCATACTTTATACACCATTTGTTCTGTTCTGCATCTTATGATATACTGTATCAGTTCTGTTCATATGTTACATTGTATCTATTTTGTTATACATCATACGTTACAGTACATATGTTCTGTTCAGCATCATTCGTTATACTACATATGTTCTGTTCTACATCATACGTTGTACTGCATCTGTTCTACTTTATACATTATATTGCATCTATTCTGTTCTACATCATACGTTATACTGCATCTGTTTTGTTCCATATCATATGTTATACTGCATATATATTGTTCTGCATCATACGTTATATTACATCTGTTCTATTCTGCATCAATTGTTATACTGCATTTGTTCTTCATCATACATAATACAACATATGTTCTATTCTACAATATACGTTTTACCGCATCTCCTCTATTCTATATCATACGTTATACTGCATCAGTTATGTTCATGTGTTACATTGCATCGTACGTTGTATTGCATCTGTTCTGTCCTACATCATAAATTATACTGCAACTGTTATGCATCATATGTTATACTGCATCTGTTCAGTTTTGAATCAAATGTTATACTAAATCTATTATGTTCATACGTTATAATCCATCATACGTTATACTGCACCAGTTCTATTATGCATTGTACATTATATTGCATCTGTTCTGTTCTACATCATACATTATAATGCATTTGTTTTGTTCATACGTTATATTGAATCTGTTCTGCGTAATGCAGTGTACTACATCTGTTTTAATCTGCATCATATGTTATAATGCATCTTATGATATATTGCATCTGTTCTATTCAAACGTTATACTGCATCTGTTCTACATCATATGTTATATTGCATCTGTTCTGTTATGCATCATACGTTACACTATATCTGTTCAGTTCTGCATCATTCGTTATATTGAATATGTTCTGTTCTGCATCATACGTTATACTGCATTTGTTCTGCTTTATACATTATATTGCATCTATTCTGTTCTACATCATACGTTATACTGCATCTATTCTGTTCTGCATCATTCGTTATACTACATATGTTCTGTTCTGCATCATTCGTTATACTGCATCTATTTTGTTGTATATCATAGCTTATACTGCATCTGTTCTGTTCTGCATTATACGTGTTATACTAAATCTATTATGCATCAAATGTTATACTACACATGTTCTGTTATGTATCATACGTTATGCCTTATCTGTCGTATATCAGACGTTGAACTGCATTCACGCGTTATACTGCATTTGTTTGTTCAAACATTATATTGCATCTGTTCTACATCATATGTTATACTGCGTATGTTTTGTTCTACATCATACATTATACTGCATCTATTCTGATTTGCATAATTTGTTATACAACATCTTTCTGTTCATATGTTATACTACATATGTTTTGTTCTACATCGTACATTACACTACATCTGTTATGTTCTGCATCATATGTTATACTGCATCTGTTCTGTTCTGGTCCATACATTATACTACTAAATCCATTATGTTATTACATTATATTGTATCTGTTCTGCATCATACGTTATACTGCATCTATTCTGTTCTACATCTTACGTTATATTACATTTGTTCTATTCTTACGTTATACAAAATCAAATGTTCTGTTGCATCTGTTCTAATGTTCATCATACGCTATATTGCATTTGTTCTGTTTTGCGTAACACGTTATACTGCATCTGTTCTATTCAAATGTTATACAACATCAGATGTTATATTGTGTCTGTTATGTTGTGCATCATACATTATACTGCATCTGTTCTGTTTTGCATTAATTCAAATGTTATACTGCATCTGTTCTGCATCATACGTTATATTGCATATATTATGTTCTCCATCATACGTTATACTGCATGTGTTCTGCATCATTCGTTATACTTCATCTGTTATGTTCTGCATCATACGTTATACATCATTTGTTCTGTTCTGCATATTATGATATACTGTATCAGTTCTGTTCATATGTTATATTGTATCTATTTTGTTATGTATCATACGTTACAGTACATATGTTCAGTTCAGCATCATTCGTTATACTGCATCTGTTATGTAATGCATTATACGTTGTACTGCATCAGTTCTGCTTTATACATTATATTGCATCTATTCTGTATTGCATCATACGTTATATTGCATCTGTTTTATTCTATATCATATTTTATATTTGCTGCATATATATTGTTCTGCATCATACGTCATATTTCATCTGTTCTATTCTGCATCAATTGTTATACTGCATATGTTTTATTCATACGTTATACTGCATTTGTTCTTCATCATATATAATACAATATATGTTCTATTCTACAACATACGTTTTACTGCATCTCCTCTATTCTATATCATACGTTATACTGCATCGTACGTTGTATTGCATCTGTTCTGTTCTGCATCATAAGTTATACTGCATCTATTATGCATCATATGTTATAATGCATCTGTTCTGTTTTGAATCAAATGTTATACTAAATCTATTATGTTCATACGTTATAATGCATCATACATTATACTGCACCAGTTCTATTATGCATCGTACGTTATATTGCATCTGTTCAGTTCTACATCATACGTTATACTGCATTTGTTTTGTTCATACGTTATACTGTATCTGTTTTGTTCTCTATCATACGTTATATTGCATCTGTTCTGTATCATATGTTATATTGCATCTGTTCTGTTCTGCATCATACGTTACACTATATCTGTTCAGTTCTACATCATTCGTTATATTGCATCTGTTCTGTATCATATGTTATATTGCATCTGTTCTGTTCTGCATCATACGTTACACTATATCTGTTCAGTTCTACATCATTCGTTATATTGAATCTGTTCTGTTCTGCATCATACGTTATACTACATCTGTTTCGTTCTAAATCATACGTTATACTGCATCTGTTCTGTTCCACATTATACGTTATACTGCATCAGTTCTATTCTACATCATACGTTATACTGCATATATATTGTACGGCATCAGACGTTATACTGTATATTTTCTATTGTGTATCATAAATTTTGCTGCATCTATTCTGATATGATCCTAACCCAGAATTAATAGAATACTCGACGTTTGAGAATTAGGGTTTGAAGACAGCTGAAATTTGAGAACTATTTTATATAATAAAAATGCAAAATAACAAATAAAGATAGATATGAAAAGGAAGGCGTCACACAAACAAGAATGTTTGATAAGCCAAGGATGATCGCCACACAAGAATTGAAGAATTCCTGATAAGAACGAGGATGCAAGGAAGAATCCTAGCAGAGCTTAAACTCACAAAAATATCAAATTGAATAATGATCTGTCTCCATTCTCAATTCCTATAAGTTTAATACTAATTAGGTTTACTTAATACGAAATGGGCCTATAAGTAAATGGGCCTTGTACGAAATTATTTATTTTAAAGTCTATTACAAAATAAATGGGCCTCCTAGTCCACCAGGCAGGCTATACATGTTATCAGCTTCTGCGTTTGTTGGACCGCTAACAATTCAGTCTCAAGCACATGGGCCACCTTGAGTTGTAATGCTTCTTGGGCCTTTCTGAATCTGCTCCTAGTCATGGGTCCGGTCATTTCATGGATTGGGTCTTGATTTTGATTCTTCTCATTATGGGCCTCATACTCTTGGGTCTTGATATCCTCATCACTTCCTCCTTCTTGAGAAGGATTTGACCTCAAATCCAGAACTTCATCATCTACATTGAAAGGGGACAAGTCAGATACATTAAAAGTAGTACTAATATTGTACTCACCTGGTATATCTATTATATATGCATTGTCATTGATCTTCTCTAACACTTGGAATGGACCATCTCCCCTCGGTTAAAGTTTTGACTTTCTTTGTTCTAGGAACCTTTCCTTCCTCATGAGTACCCAAACCCAATCACCAGGTTCAAATACCACCTTTTTTCTTCCTTTGTTAGCTTGTCTAGCATAGCTCTCATTCTTCTTTTTAAGTTGAGCTTTCACTTTCTCATGCAACTTCTTCACATATTTAGCTTTGGCATGTGCTTCCTGGTGCTTAAACTTAGAAATGTTAGGCATGGGCAGTAAATCAAGAGGAGTTAGAGGATTAAATCCATACACAATTTCAAAAGGAGAGCAATTAGTTGTGGTATGGATAGCTCTATTATAAGCAAACTCAACATGAGGTAAACATGCTTCCCAAGACTTAATATTTTTCTTTAAAGTAGTTCTAAGTAATGTTCCTAAAGTCCTATTGACTACCTCAGTTTGTCCATCTGTTTGTGGGTGACAAGTAGTAGAAAATAACAATTTAGTACCAATCTTACCCCACAAGGTCCGCCAAAAGTGGCTTAGGAATTTACTGTCTCTGTCACTTACAATGCTCCTAGGAAGTCCATGGAGTCTCACAATCTCCTTGAAGAACAAGTCAGCCACGTGACAAGCATCATCTACCTTCTTGCAAGGTAGGAAATGTGCCATCTTAGAAAACCTGTCAACAACAACAAACACAGAATCCTTTCCACTCTTTGTTCTAGGCAATCCCAAAACAAAGTCCATAGAAATGTCAATCCAAGGATGTTTGTGAATAGGCAAAGGGATATATAATCCATGAGGCTTAACTTTGGATTTAGCATTTTTACAAACAATACAACGATCACAAAATTTTTGCACATCACGCTTCATATGTGGCCAATAAAAATGTTCTTGCAAAATTTCCAAAGTCTTTAGAACCCCAAAATGTCCCATTAAACCCCCTTCATGTGATTCACTCACAAGCAACTCTCTTATGGAACACCTAGGCACACACAATTTATTTGCTTTAAACAAAAATCCATTATGCCTATAGTAACCATTTTCAGATAATTTTTCACATGCAGCAAAAATTTTAGCAAAGTCCACATCTGTCTCATACATATCCCTCAAAGATTCAAGACCAAACAATTTAGTTTCAAGTACAGAAAGTAATGTATGCCTCCTAGAAAGTGCATCAGCCACTACATTCCCTTTCCCCTTTTTATGTTTGATGACATATGGAAATTGCTCTAGAAATTCTACCCACTTAGCATGTCTTTTATTAAGCTTACCCTGTCCTTTTAAGTACTTTAAGGACTCATGATCACTATGAATGACAAACCCTTTGGGTAAAAGGTAATGTTGCCAAGTCTTTAAAGCTCTAACCAAATAATATAATTCTTTATCATAGGTTGAATAGCTAAGGGCAGCCCCACTTAGTTTTTCACTAAAATATGCAATTGGATGTCCTTCTTGTAATAAAACAGCCCCAATACCCACATTGGATGCATCACACTCAACCTCAAATGATTTTGAAAAATTAGGCATAGCAAGAATGGGTGCATTAGTTAATTCATGCTTAAGAGCAACAAATGCCTCTTCTTGTTTTTCACCCCACTTGAATCCTACGTTTTTCTTAGTAACTTTATTTAAAGGTGCAGCCAAGGTACTAAAATCTTTAACAAATCTCCTATAGAAACTTGCTAGCCCATGAAATCCCCTCACCTCACTCACAGTCTTAGGTGTTGGCCATTCTTGGATGGCCTTAACCTTTTCCACATCTACTTGTACCCCTTTAGCGCTAATAACATATCCAAGGAATACCACATGATCAGAATAAAAGATGCATTTTTCCAGATTGGCATACAATTGCTCTTTTCTAAGCACATTCAAAACAGATTGCAAATGTTCAACATGTAAATCAAGACTAGTGCTATATATAAGAATATCATCAAAGTATACCACAACAAACTTGCCAATAAACTCCCTAAGAACATGGTTCATCAATCTCATGAAGGTACTAGGTGCATTAGTCAAACCAAAGGGCATAACTAACCACTCATACAAACCATACTTTGTTTTAAATGCAGTCTTCCTTTCATCTTCTTCTCTAATTCTAATTTGGTTATATCCACTTTTCAAATCAATTTTAGAGAACACACATGAACAATACAGTTCATCAAGAAGATCATCTAACCTGGGAATTGGATGCCTATACTTGATGGTGATGTTGTTTAAAGCCCTACAATCCGAACACATTCTCCATGAGCCATCCTTCTTGGGTACTAGGATGACTGGTACAACACATGGACTCATGCTATTTCTCACCCAAACTTTGCTCATGAGTTCAGCCACCTGTCTTTCAATCTCCTTAGTCTCTTGTGGGTTGCTTCTATATGCGGGCCTATTGGGTAAAGAAGCTCCTGGAATGAGATCAATGTGATGCTCAATCCCCCTCAATGGTGGCAAGCCATCCGGTACACTTGCTGGAAAAATATCTTGATAATCTTGCAAAAGAGACTTAATACAAGAAGGCAATTCAGACTTATCAAATTGGTTAGCATACAAAATTTGACTTTGACAAAACATTAAATAGAGGGGTTGCCTTGCGCAAAGCACCCTCTTTACCTCCTTTTCTCTTACTAAACAAAGGTGTTTGCCCTCAAGTGTTTCACTCTTTTCTGTTTCACTCTTTCTTCTCTCAAGTGTTTCACTCTTCCTCTCTACTGCTAGTTTTTCTCTCATTCTCACTTGATCCTCACACACCTCTTTAGGGCTCAATGGTTTGAGTATAATTTTTTTATCTTGGTGCATAAAAGAGATCTTGTTGGAATAGCCATCATGAATGGATCTAGTATCAAATTGCCAAGGCCTCCCCAAAAGTATGTGGCTGGCCTCCATTGGAACTACATCACATAACACCTTATCCTTGTATTTCCCAATTGCAATATCCACTTCTACTTGCTGCCTTACTTGTACCTCACCATCTTCACTAAGCCATTGAAGTTTGTATGGTCTAGGATGTGTTTTAGTGGCTAAATTTAGCTTTGACACTAACCTAGCACTAGCCACATTGGTGCAACTCCCTCCATCAATAATCACCATGCATACCTTCCCGTCGATAGAACATCTAGTGTGGAAAATGTTCTCTCTTTGACTCTCATCCAAAGGCTTTAATTGACTACCCAGCAACCTCCTAATCATTAACAAGTCTCCCTTCGTAGCCTCCAACTCTTCTCCACTTTCAAATTCTTCCTCTCCCTCACTAGCTTCAGATTGACTTGTGTACTCTCCATTATCTTTGAGAAGAATTGTCTTCTTTGTAGGACATTCATAGGCATAATGACCCATACCCAAACACTTGAAACACTTCACTTCCCTAGTTCTCTTTGATAGATGATCAGCTTGTTTTTGAGGTGCTTTTCTCCGGTTAGTAAATGAAGCATTGCTAGAGGAGGTATCCCCTTCTTTGTTGATTCTATCCTTCCAATTTGGAGGGTTATAGTTTGTAGAACTTTTCCTCACTGTACTTCTTCTTTTTAGTTGTTGTTCTACTTGAACTGCCTTGTGCAAAAGATCTTCCATCTCTACAAATTCCTGCAACTCTACTACATCTCTAATGTTATTATTTAAACCATTAAGAAAATGAGCCATAGTTACCTCAACATCTTCTTCAATTTTGGCTTGGATGATTAACACTTCCATCTCCTTGTAATACTCTTCCACCCCCTTGCTTCCTTGATACAATTTCTGCAATTTGAGTTTCAAGTCTCTATGAAAGCTAGATGGTACATATCGCTTCCTCATGATTCCCTTCATTTCAGCCCAAGTGTCCACCATAGGCTCTTCATTTCTTATTCTCGCCCTCTGCAACTTATTCCACCATATGAGTGCATAGTTAGAAAATTCAGCAGCAGCAAGTCTTACCTTTTGGTCCTCACTATAATTATTACAAGAGAACACATGTTCAATTTTGAGCTCCCACTCCAAATATGCCTCTGGATCACTCCTACCCTTGAAAGGTGGTACATTCAACTTGATTCCTTCTATTCTTGCCTCATTCCTATTCGGTCCCACTCCTCCTCCTCCAGGTGGTCTTCTATTCTCCAATTGGTCTATCCTCTCATGGAAATCATCATGTTGTTGTTTCATCAATCTCTCCAAATGTTGAGATATTGAAGTCATTTGCATCCGAAGGTCGTTGTTATTATTTTCTGCTGCCATTGACAAACAAACAAATCAAAGGTAACAAGAAAATAATATAATTACTGTTTGTTGAACCTTACCCACTCAAGTGTTTGCACATAATTAGACTTTTTTCTATAATAATCACTCTGGCTTTTTCCACTCGTTCTCTGGCTCAAGGTTCTTACAAGAATCCAAACAATCTATTATCAAGAATCATCTTCGAAAATAATAATCAGAAAAACAAGGTAAGCACGAATGGTAAGGGAAGACAAACAATTACCACTTAGAAATATTATCAAACAAATAATTTGCACTGGATTTAAATAAGAACAACTAAGAATATATATTTTGTTTGATCAATTTCGTTTTCGCTTTTTTTTTGGCAGCTTTCGTTTTTTTTTTTGGCAGCTTTCTTTTTTTTTTTTTTTTTTTTTTTTTTTTTTTTTTTTTTTTTTGCTTTTTTTTCGTTTTTTTTTAAATAAAATAAGATGAATAGATAGTACCAGTGAACAGTAAAGCGCGATGAACAGTAACACATGATGAATCCTACCGATGAAACCGTGCTCTGATACCAGATGATATGGTCCTAACCCAGAATTAATAGAATACTCAACGTTTGAGAATTAGGGTTTGAAGACGGCTGAAATTTGAGAACTATTTTATATAATAAAAATGCAAAATAACAAATAAAGATAGATATGAGAAGGAAGACGTCACACAAACAAGAATGTTTTATAAGCCAAGGATGATCGCCACACAAGAATCGAAGAATTCCTGATAAGATCGAGGATGCAAGGAAGAACCCTAGCAGAGCTTAAACTCACAAAAATATCAAATTAAATAATCATCTGCCTCCGTTCTCAATTCCTATAAGTTTAATACTAATTAGGTTTACCTAATACGAAATGAGCCTATAAGTAAATGGGCCTTGTACGAAATTATTTATTTTAAAGTCTATTACAAAATAAATGGGCCTCCTAGTCCACCAGGCAGGCTATACATGTTATCAGCTTCCGCGTTTGTTGGGTCGCTAACAATTCAGTCTCAAGCACATGGGCCACCTTGAGTTGTAATGCTTCTTGGGCCTTTCTGAATCTGCTCCTAGTCATGGGTCCAATCATTTCATGGATTGGGTCTTGATTTTGATTCTTCTCATCATGGGCCTCATACTCTTGGGTCTTGATGTCTTCATCAGTTCCCTTCCGCAAACGCATCATTTGGTATCATACGTTTTACTACACTTGTTCTGCATCATACGTTTTACTGCATCTGTTTTGTTCTGCATCATACGTTATACTGCATTTGTTCTGCATCATATGTTATACTGCATTAGTTTTGTTTTGAATCAATTGTTATACTAAATCTATTTTGTTCATACGTTATATGTTATATTACACCAGTTCTGTTCTACATCGTACGTTATATTGCATTTGTTCTGCATCATACGTTATATTGCATATGTTCTGATCTGCAACATTTGTTACACAACATTTGTTCTGTTCATACGTTATACTGCATTTGTTCTTCATCATACGTTATACTGCATCTGTTCTATTCTGCATCATAGAATATACTTCATCTGTTTGTTCTTGCATTGTACGTGTTATAGTACATCTGTTCTGCATCAAACGTTATACTTCATTTGTTCTCTGTTACGCATCATATGTTATGCCGCATCTATTCTACATCAGACGTTGAAGTGCATCTGTTCTGTTCTGCATTATACGTGTTATTCTACATGTATCCTGCATCAGAAGTTATACTAAATTTGTTCTGTTATGAATCATACGTTATGCCTTATCTGTTCAGCATCAAATGTTAAACTACATCTGTTCTTATATGATCCTAACCCAAAATTAATGGAATACTCGACGTTTGAGAATTATGGTTTGAAGATGGCTGAAACTTCAGAATTATGTTATATAATAAAATTGCAAAATAAACAAAGAAAGATGGATATGAAAAGGAAGGCGTCACACAAACAAGAATATTTGATAAGCCAAGGATGATCGCCACACTAGAATGAAAGAATTCCTGATAAGATCGAGGATGCAAGGAAGAACCCTAGCAGAGCTTAAACTCACAAAAATATCAAATTGAATAATGATCTGCCTCCGCTCTCAATTCCTATAAGTTTAATACTAATTAGGTTTACCTAATACGAAATGGGCCTATAAGTAAATGAGCCTTGTACGAAATTAATTATTTTAAAGTCTATTACAAAATAAATGGGCCTCCTAGTCCACCAGGCAGGCGATACATTTTATCAGCTTCCGCGTTTGTTGGGCGGCTAACAATTCAGTCTCAAGCACATGGGCCACCTTGAGTTGTAATGCTTCTTGGGCCTTTCTAAATCTGCTCCTAGTCATGGGTCCAATCATTTCATGGATTGGGTCTTGATTTTGATTCTTCTCATCATGGGCCTCATACTCTTGGGTCTTGATGTCCTCATCATGTTCTGTCTGCATCATACATTATGCTGCATTTGTTTGTTCATATGTTATACTGCATCTGTTCTGCATCATACGTTATACTGCATCTGTTCTGATCTGCATCGAACGTTATATTGCATCTGTTCTGATCTGCATCATTTGTTATACAACATTTGTTCTGTTCATACATTATACTGCATCTGTTCTTCATCATTCGTTATGTTGCATCTGTTCTATTCTGCATTATACGTTATACTGCATTTGTTCTGTTCAACATCATACGTTTTACTACACTAATTCTGCATCATACGTTATACTACATTTGTTTTCTTCTGCATCGTACGTTATATTGCATCTGTTCTGTTGTACATCAAATGCTATACAACATATGTTCTATTCATACGTTATATTGCATCTATATTGTTGTCATCATACGTTATACTGCACCAGTTCTGTTCTACATCGTACATTATATTGCATTTGTTCTATTCTTACGTTATACAACATCAAATGTAATATTGCGTCTATTCTATTGTGCATCATATATTATATTACATCTGTTCTATTCTGCGTCAAATGTTATAGTGCATCTATTCTATTTAAATGTTATACTACATAATACGTTATATTGCATTTGATTTGTTCTCCATCACACGTTATACTGCATTTATTCTACATCATATGTTATACTTCATCTGTTATGTTCTGCATCATATGTTATACTCCATTTCTGAATAGTCAAGACGGTCCCCTTCCGCGAACGTATCATTTGGTATCATACGTTTTACTACACTTGTTCTGCATCATACGTTATACTGCATCTGTTTTGTTCTGCATCATTACGTTATATTGCATCTGTTCTGTATCATATGTTATACTGCATCAGTTATGTTTTGAATCAATTGTTATACTAAATCTATTTTGTTCATACGTTATATGTTATACTACACCAGTTCTGTTCTACATCGTACGTTATATTGCATTTGTTCTGCATCATACGTTATATTGCATATGTTTTGATTTGCAACATTTGTTACACAACATTTTTTCTGTTCATACGTTATACTGCATCTGTTCTATTTTGCATTATACGTTATACTGCATTTGTTCTGTTCTACATCATATGTTTTACTACACCTGTTCTGCATCATACGTTATACTGCATTTGTTTTCTTCTACATTGTACGTTATATTACATATGTTATGTTGTACATCAAACACTATACGACATATGTTCTATTCATACGTTATATTGCGTCTATATTGTTCTCATCATACATTATACTGCACCAGTTCTGTTCTACATCGTACGTTATATTGCATTTGTTCTATTATTACGTTATACAACATCAAATATAATATTGCGTCTATTCTGTTGTGCACATATATTATACTACATCTGTCATATTTTGTGTCAAATGTTATAGTGCATCTGTTCTATTCAAACGTTATACTGCATCATACGTTATATTGCATATGTTCTGTTCTCCATCATACGTTCTGCATCATATGTTATACTCCATCTATTATGTTCTGCATCATGCATTATATTCCATTTGTTTTATTCTGCATCTTATGATATATTGCATTAGTTTTGTTCATATGTTTTACTACATCTATTTTGTTATGCATCATACGTTACACTACATCTGTTTTGTTCTGCATCATTCGTTATGTTGCATCTATTCTGTTCAGCAACATACGTTATACTGCATCTGTTCTGCTTTATACATTATATTGCATCTATTTTGTTCTTCATCATACGTTATACTGCATTCGTTATACAACTTTTGTTCTGTTCACACGTTATACTGCATCTGTTCTTCATCATACGTTATACTACATCTATTCTATTCTGCATTATACGTTGTACTACATTTTCTCTTTTCTACATCAGACGTTTTACTACACCTGTTATGCATCATACGTTATACTGCATTTGTTTTCTTCTACATCGTACATTATATTGCATCTGTTCTGTTGTTACATCGACGCTATATGACATATGTTCTATTCATACATTATATTGCATATATTGCATCTATATTGTTCTCAACATACGTTATACTACACCAGTTCTGTTCTACATCGTACGTTATGTTGCATTTGTTCTATTCTTATGTTACACAACATCAAATGTAATATTGCGTCTATTCTGTTGTGCACATATATTATACTACATCTGTTCTATTTTGTGTTAAATGTTATAGTGCATCTGTTTTATTCAAACGTTATACTGCATCATACGTTATATTGTATTTGTTCTGTTCTCCATCATACGTTATACTTCATCTGTTCTGCATCATATGTTATACTCCATCTATTATGTTCTGCATCATACATTATATTCCATTTGTTTTATTCTGCATCTTATGATATATTGCATTAGTTTTGTTCATATGTTATACTACATCTATTTTGTTATGCATCATACGTTACACTACATCTGTTTTGTTCTGCATCATTCGTTATGTTGCATCTATTCTGTTCAGCAACATACGTTATACTGCATCTGTTTTGCTTTATACATTATATTGCATCTATTTTGTTCTTCATCATACGTTATACTGCATTCGTTATACAACTTTTGTTCTGTTCATACGTTATACTGCATATGTTCTTCATCATACGTTATACTACATCTATTCTTTTCTGCATTATACGTTGTACTACATTTTCTCTTTTCTACATCAGACATTTTACTACACCTGTTATGCATCATACGTTATACTGCATTTGTTTTCTTCTACATCGTACATTATATTGCATCTGTTCTGTTGTACATCAGACGCTATACGACATATGTTCTATTCATACGTTATATTGCATATATTGCATCTATATTGTTCTCAACATACGTTATACTGCACCAGTTCTGTTCTACATCGTACGTTATGTTGCATTTGTTCTATTCTTATGTTACACAACATCAAATGTAATATTGCGTCTATTCTACTGTGCATCATACATTATACTACATCTGTTCTGTTTTGCTGTTATAGTGCATCTGTTCTATTCAAACGTTATACTGCATCATACGTTATATTTCATTTGTTCTGTTCTCCATCATACGTTATACTGCATTTGTTCTACATCATATGTTATACTTCATCTGTTATGTTCTGCATCATACGTTATACTCCATTTATGAATAATCAAGACGGTCCCCTTAGGCGAACACGTCATTTGGTATCATACGTTTTACTACACTTGTTCTGCATCAAACGTTATGCTGCATCTGTTTTGTTCTGCATCACATGTTATACTGCATCAGTTATGTTTTGAATCAATTGTTATACTAAATCTATTTTGTTCATATATTATATGTTATACTACATCTGTTCTGTTCTACATCATATGTTATATTGCAATTTGTTCTGTTCTGCATCATACGTTATACTGCATTTGTTTTGTTCATACGTTATACTGAATTTTTTTTGCATCATATTGTGTATTGCACCTGTTCTGTTCTGCATCATATTGTGTATTGCACCTGTTCTGTTCTGCATCATATGTTATAGTTATACTGCATTTGTTCTGTTCTACATCTTATGTTATACTGCATTTGTTCTATTCTTACGTTATACAACATCAAATGTTCTATTGCGTCTGTTCTGTTGTGCATCATAAGTTATACTGCATTTGTTCTATTTTGCGTCATATATTATACTGCATCTGCTCTATTCAAACGTTATACAACATCAAATGTTATATTCTGTCAGTTTTGTTGTGCATCTGTCCTGTTTTGTGTTAATTCAAATGTTCTACTGCATCTGTTCTTCATTATACGTTATACAACACCTGTTCTGTTCTGCACCATACGTTATAATGCATTTGTTTTGTTCTACATCTTACGTTTTACAACACCTGTTCTGCATCATACGTTATACTGCATTTGTTTTGTTCTGCATCATACGTTATATTGCATCTGTTCTGTTCTGCATCAAACGTTGTCCTGCATATGTTCTATTCATACGTTATACTGCATTTGTGACATCATACATAATACAACAGATGTTCTATTCTACATCATATGTTTTATTGCATTTGCTCTGTTCTCATACGTTACGCTGCATTTGTTATGTTCAAACGTTACATTGCATCGTACGTTGTATTGCATATATTCTGTTCTGCATCATACGTTATACTGCATCTGTTCAGCTTTATACATTATATTGCATCTATTATGTTATGCTTCTTACGTTATATTACATACGTTATAATGCATTTATTCTGTTCTATTCTACGACATATATATTGTTCTGCATCAGACATTCTACTGCATCTTTTCTATTCCTTATCATAAATTTTACTGCATCTGTTTTGTTCTGCATCATACATGTTATACTGTATCAGTTCTGTTTTGAATCAAATATTATACTAAATCTATTCTATTCATATATTATATTGCATCTGTTCTGCATCATATGATATATTGTACTAGTTCTATTCTACATCGTACATTATATTGCATTTGTTCTGTTCTGCATCATACGTTATACTGCATTTGTTTTGTTCATATGTTATACTGAATCTGTTCTACATCATACGGTGTACGACATCTGTTCTAATCTGCATCATATGTACTGCGTCGGTTTTTTTTTGCATCATACGATATACTGCATCTGTTCTGTTCTACATCTTATGTTATAATGCATCATACGTTATATTTCATCTATTCTGTTCTCCATCATACGTTATACTGCATCTGTTTTGCATCATATGTTATACTCCATTTGTTCTGTTCATATGTTATACTCCATCTATTTTGTTATGCATCATACATTACACAACATCTATTCTGTTCTGCATCATTTGTTATACTGCATCTGTTCTGTTCTGAATCATAGGTTATACTGCATCTTTTCTGCTTTATACATTAAATTGCATCTATTCTTTCTGCATCATACGTTATACTGCATCTGTTCTGTTCTGCATCATTCGTTATACTACATCTGTTTTGTTCTGCATCATACGTTATAATGCATCTGTTCTGTTCTGGATCAGACATTATACTGCATCTTTTCTATTTTCCATCATGGATTATACTGCATCTATTCTGTTCTCCATTATACGTGTTATACTACCTCTGTTACGCATCAAACGTTATACTACATTTGTTCTGTTATGCATCATACGTTATGCCACATATGTTCTGCATCAGACGTTGTACTGCATGTTCTGTTCTGCATCATACGTTATACTGCATTTGTTTGTTCATACGTTATATTGCATCTTGTCTTTTCTGCATCATACGTTATACTGCATTTGTTTTGTTCGTACGTTATACTGAAACTGTTCTGCATCATACGTTATACTCCATTTGTTTTGTTCAGCATCTTATGATATATTGCATCATTTGTTATACAACATCTGTTCTGTTCATATGTTATACTGCATCTGTTCTTCATCATACGTTATACAACATCTGTTCTGTTCTGCACCATACGTTATACAACATTTGTTCTATTCTACATCATACATTTTACTACAACTGTTCTGCATCATACGTTCTATTGCATTTGTTTTGTTCATACGTTATACTTAATTTTTTCTGCATCATATGGTGTACTGCATCTGTTCTAATCTGCATATGTTATACTCCATCTGTTTTTTTTTTTTGAATCATACATTTTACTGCATCTATTCTGTTCTACATCTCACGTTATACTGCATTTGTTCTATTCTTACGTTATACAACATCAAACGTAATATCGCGTCTATTCTGTTGTGCATAATACATTATACTACATCTGTTCTGTTTTGCGTCAAATATTATAGTGCATCTGTTCTATTCAAACGTTATACTGCATCTTACGTTATATTGCATCTGTTCTGTTCTCCATCATATGTTATACTACCTCTGTTCTGCATCAAATGTTATACTACATCTGTTCTGTGATGCATCATACGTTATGTCGCATATGTTCTGCATCAGACGTTGTACTGCATATGTTCTGTTCTGCATCTTACGTTATACTACATTTGTTTGTTCATACGTTATATTGCATCTTGTCTTTTCTGCATCATACGTTATACTACATTTGTTTTGTTCGTACGTTATACTGAATTTGTTCTGCATCATACAGTGTACTGCATCTATTTAAATATGCATTATATGTTATACTACATCTGTTTTTTTTGCATCATACGTTACACTGCATCTGTTCTGTTCTACATCTCACATTATACTGCATTTGTTCTATTCTGACGTTATACAACATCAAATGTAATATCACGTCTATTCTGTTGTACATCATACATTATAGTACATTTGTTTTGTTTTGCGTCAAATATTATAGTGCATCTGTTCTATTCAAACGTTATACTGCATCATACGTTATATTGCATATGTTCTGTTCTCCATCATATGTTATACTACATCTGTTCTGCATCATATGTTATACTCCGTTTGTTTTGTTTTGCATCTTATGATATATTGCATTAGTTTTGTTCATATGTTATACTACATCTATTTTGTTATGCATCATACGTTACACTACATATGTTCTGTTCTGCATCATTTGTTATACTGCATCTGGTCTGTTCTGCATCATACGTTATACTGCATCTGGTCTGTTTTACATCATACGTTATACTGCATCTTTTCTGCTTTATACATTAAATTGCATATATTCATTCTGCTTCAAACGTTATACTGCATCTGTTATGTTCTGCATCATTCGTTATACTACATCTGTTTGGTTCTGCATCATACGTTATAATGCATCTGTTCTGTTCTGCATCAGACGTTATACTGCATCTTTTCCACTTTATATGTTAAATTGCATCTATTCTTTCTGCTTCATATTTTATACTGCATCTGTTCTGTTCTGCATCATTCGTTATACTACAACTGTTTTGTTCTGCATCATACGTTATAATGCATCTGTTCTGTTCTGCATCAGATGTTATACTGCATCTTTTCTGTTTTGCATCATGGATTATACTGCATCTATTTTGTTCTCCATTATACATGTTATACTACCTCTGTTCTGCATCAACTACATCTATTCTGTTATGCATCATACGTTATGCCGCATATGTTCTGCATCAGACGTTGTACTACATATGTTATGTTCTGCATCTTACGTTATACTGCATTTGTTTGTTCATACGTTATATTGCATCTTGTCTTTTCTGCATCATACGTTATACTACATTTGTTTTGTTCGTACATTATACTAAATTTGTTCTGCATCATACAGTGTACTACATCTGTTTAAATATGCATCATATGTTATACTACATCTGTTTTTTTTTGCATCATACGTTACACTGCAATCTGTTCGTTCTACATCTCACGTTATACTGCATTTGTTCTATTCTTACGTTATACAACATCAAATGTAATATTGTGTCTATTGTGTTGTGCATCATACATTATACTGCATCTGTTATGTTTTGCGTCAAACCTTATAGTGCATCTGTTCTATTCAAACATTATATTGCATCTACTTTTTCTCCATCATACATTATACTACATCTGTTCTATATCATATGTTTTGTTCAGCATCTTATGATATATTGCATTAGTTTTGTTCATATGTTATACCACATCTATTTTGTTATGCATCATATGTTACACTACATCTGTTATGTTCTGCATTATATGTGTTATAATTTATCTGTTCTGCATCAAATGTTATACTACATCTGTTCTGTTATGCGTCATACGTTATGCCACATTTGTTCTGCATCAGACGTTGAATTGCATATGTTTTGTTTTGCATCACATGTGATACTGCATTTGTTTGTTCATACGTTATACTGCATCTGTTCTAATCTACATCATGTGTTATACAACATCTGTTCTGTTCATACTTTATACTGCATTTGTTCTTCATTATACGTTATACTGCATCTGTTATGTTCTGCATCATACGTAATACTGCATCTGTTATGTTCAACATCATATGTTTAACCACACCTGTTTTGCATCATACGTTATACTGCATTTGTTTTGTTATGCATCATTCGTTATATTGCATCTGTTTTGTTCTACATCAAACGCTATATTGCATATGTTCTAATCATACATCATATGTTTTATTGCATCATACATCATACAACATATGTTCTATATGTTCTAATCATACATCATACATTTTACTGCATCTGATCTGTTCTACATCATACGTTACATTGCATCGTACGTTGTGCTGCATCTGTTCTGTTCTGCATCCTACATTATATTGCATTTGTTCTGCATCATATGTTATATACTGCATCAGTTCTATTTTGAATCAAATGTTATACTAAATCTATAATGTTCATACGTTATAGTGCATGTGTTCTGCATTATACGTTATATTGCACCAGTTCTGTTCTGCATCATACGTTATATTGCATCTGTTATGTTCTACATCTTACGTTATACTGCATTTGTTGTATTTTTATGTTATACAACATCAAATGTAATATTGCGTCTATTCTATTGTGCATCATATGTTATACTTCATCTATTATTTTTGTTCTGCATCTTATGATATATTGCATTAGTAATGTTCATATGTTATACTACATCTATTTTATTATGCATGTTATACTGCATATGTTCTGTTTTGCATCATATGTTATGTTGCACTTGTTCTGCTTTACACATTATATAACATCTATTCTGTTCTACATAATATGTTATACTGCATCTGTTCTATTTTGCATTATACGTTTCATATTACATCTGTTATGCATCAAACGTTATACTACATCTGTTCTGTTATGCATCATACGTTATGCCTTATCTTTTTTGCATCAAACGTTGAACTGCATCTGTTCAGTTCTGCATCATACGTTATACTGCATTTGTTTGTTCATACGTATACTGCATCTTTTCTGCAACATATGTTATTCTACGTATGTTCTGTTCTGCATTGAACGTTATACTGCATTTGTTCTGATCTGCATCATTTGTTTTACAACATCTTTCTGTTCATACGTTTTACGACATCTGCTCTATTCTACATCATACGTATACTGCATCTGTTATGTTCATACGTTATATTGCATCATACATTGTATTGCATACTGTTCTGTTTTGCTTCGTATGTTATACTGCATCTGTTCTACATCATATGTTATACTGCATCAGTTCTGTTTTGAATCAAATGTATACTAAATCTATTCTGTTCTTACGTTATACAACATCTGTTCTGCATCATAAGTTATACTGCACAAGTTTTGTTCAACATCGTATGTTATATTGCATATGTTCTATTCTGCATCACACGTTATACTGCATTTGTTCTGTTCTACATCTTACGTTATACTGCATCTGTTCTATTCAAACATTATACAACATCAAATGTTATATTGTGTCTATTCTATTGTGTATCATACGTTATACTGCATCTGTTCTATTTTGCGTTCATTCAAATGTTCTACTGCATCTGTTCTGCATCTGTTCTATTCAAACTTTATACTGCATCTGTTCTGCATCATACGATATACTTCATCTGTCCAGTTATGCATCATATGTTATATTGCATCTGTTCTAATCATATATTATATTGCATCTGTTCTAATCATATATTATATTGCATCTGTAATACTGCATCTATTCTGTTTTGCAACATATGTAATATTGCATCTATTCTCTTCTGCACTAATTATATGGCATCATATGTTGTACTGCATTTTTTCTGCACCATATGTTATATTGCATCTGTTCTATTTTGCATCAGACGTTATACTGCATATTTTTTGTCCTGCATATTTTTTGTCCTGCATCATACGTTATATTGCATATGTTCTATTCATATGTTATATCGCATCTAATCTACAACATCCGTAATACTGCATCTGTTCTATTTTGCATAATACGTAATACTACATTTGTTCTATTCTGCATCATACGTTATACTGCATCTATTTTGATCTGCATCACACGTTATAATACATATGTTCTTTTCTGCATCATACGTTGTACTCCATCTATTTTGTTTTGCATCTTACGTTTTACTACATCTATTCTGTTCTCCAACATAAGTTATACTGCATTTATTTTATTCTTATGATATATTGCATCAAATGTTATACTGCATCTATTCTATTCTGCATCATACGTTATACAGCATATGTTCTACATCAAACGTTATATTGCATTTTTTCTTTTTTGCATCATATGTTATACTTCATCTATTATGTTCTATATCATACGTTATACAACATTTGTTCTGTTTTGCATCATATGTAATACAACATTTTTTTTGTTCATATGTTATACTTCATTTGTTTTGTTCTGCATCATACGATATTCTACATCTAAACTGTTCTGCATCATATGTTATACTGCATTTATTTTGTTCTGCATTATATGTTAAACTGCATTTGATTTGCTTCATACATTATACTGCATCTGTTTGGTTCAACATCATTCATTATACTGCATATTTTTTGTATCATACGTTATATTGCATTTGTTCTGTTCTACATCTTACGTTATACTGCATTTGTTCTATTCTTACGTTATACAACATCAAATGTTATGCATCATACGTTATGCTGCATCTATTCTGTATTGCGTCATACATTATACTGCATCTATTCTTTTCATACGTTATACACCCATTTGTTATACACCCATCATATGTTATATTGCATCTGTTCTGCATCATACGTTATACTTCATCTGTTATGTTCTGCATCATACGTTATACACCCATTTGTTTTGTTCTGCATTTTACGATATACTGCGTATGTTCTGTTTTGCATCGAACGTTATATTGCATCTGTTCTTCTCTGCAGCATTTGTTATACGACATTTGTTCTGTTCATACGTTATACTGCATATGTTCTGTTCTGCATCATAAGTTGTACTGCATTTGTTCTGTTCTACATCTTACGTTTTACTACACTTGTTCTGCATCATATGTTATACTGCATTTGTTTTATTCTGCATCGTGCGTTATATTGCATCTGTTTTGTTCTGCATCAAACACTATATGGCATATGTTCTATTCATACGTTATACTGCATTTGTTCTGCATCATACATAATACAAGATATGTTCTATTCTACGTTATACGTTTTACTGCATCTGCTCTGTTCTACATCATACGTTATATTGCATCTGTTATGTTCATACGTACGTTGTATTGCATCTGTTCAGTTCTGCTTCGTACGTTATACTGCATCTGTTCTGCATCATATGTTATACTGCATCAGTTCTATTTTGGTTCAAATGTATACTAAATCTATTCTGTTCATACGTTATACTGCATATGTTCTACGTCATACGCTATACTGCACCAGTTCTGTTATGCAACGTATGTTATATTACATCTGTTCTGTTCTGCATCATACGTTATACTGCATTTGTTTTGATCAAAAGTTATACTAAATTTGTTCTCCGTCATACGGTGTACTGCATCTGTTCCGTTCTGTATCATATGTTATACTGCATCTTTTTTTTTTTGCATCATACATTATACTGCATCTGTTCTGTTCTACATCTTACGTTACACTGCATTTGTTCTATTCTTACGTTATACAACATCAAATGTTATATTGCTTCTATTATATTGCATCTGCTCTGTTTTGCGTCATACGTTTCTTGTTCTATTGTGTTTGTTATATTGTGCATCGTACGTTATATTGCATCTGTTCTGTTTTGCATTTATTCAATTGTTCTACTGCATCTGTTCTGCATCCATTCTATTCAAACGTTATACTGCATCTGTTCTGCATCATACGTTATACTTCATCTGTCCTGTTCTGCATCATATGTTATATTGCATATATTCTAATATTATATTATATTCTACATCATTTGTAATACTGCATCTGTTCTGTTTTGCATCATATGTAATAATGCATCTATGATGAACAACAGAACATACGCAATAGAACATTTGATTTTGTATAACATAAGAATAGAACAAATGCAATATAACGTAAGATGTAGAACAGAACAGATGCAGTATAACATATGATGCAACAAAAAAAAACCGATGCAGTATAACATATGATGTAGAACAGAACAGATGGAGTACAACGTATGATGCAGAACAAATTTAGTATAACTTATGAACAACACAAATGCAGTACGATGCAGAACAGAACTGGTGCAATATAAAGTATAATGCAGAACAGATGCAGTATAACGTAATAACAGAATAGTTTATTAGTATAACGTATGATGAAGAATAGATGCAGTATAACGTATGGAGCAGATCAGAACAGATGCAGTATAACGTATGATGCAGAACATAACAGATGTAGTGTAACATACGATGTAGAACAAAACAGATGTAGTATAACATGTGTACACCAAGATGTTGTATAACAAATGATGTAGATCAGAACAGATGCCATATAACGTATGATACAGAACAGAACATACGCATTATAACATATGATGTAGAATAGAACAAATGCAGTATAATGTATGAACAAAGAAATGTAGTATAACGCGTGATGCAGAATAGAACAAATGCAGTTCAACTTCTGATACAGAACAGATAAGGCATTACGTCTGATTCATAACAGAACAGTTGTAGTATAACACATATAACGCAGAATAGAACAGATGCAGTATAATCTATGATGCAGAACAGAACAGACGCAATATAACATATGATGCAGAACAAAACATATGTAGTATAACGAATGATGCAGAACAAAACAAATGCAGTATAGCGTATGATGCAGAACAGAATAGATGCAATATAATGTATAAAGTAGAACAGATACAGTATAACGTATGATGCAGAATAGAACAGATGCAATATAACGAATGATGCAGAACAGAACAGATGTAGTGTAACTAATGATGCAGAACAGAACACATGCAGTATTTCATATGATGCAGAACAGATGTAGTATAACATATGATGGAGAACAGAACAGATGCAATGTAACGGTTGAATAGAACAGATGCAGTATAACGTTTGACGCAAAACAAAACGGATGCAGTATAATGTATGATGTGCAACATAATAGACGCAATATTACATTTGATGTTGTATAACGTATGAATAAAACAAATGCAGTATAACGTAAAATGTAGAACAAATGCAGTACATCATATGATGCAAAAAAAACAGATGTAGTATAACATATGATGCAGATTAGAACAGATGCAATACATCGTATGATGCAGAACAGATTCAGTGTAAAGTATGAACAAAACAAATGCAAGATAACGTATGATGCAGAAAAGAACAGATGCAATATAACGTATGAACAAACAAATGTAGTATAACGTAAGATGCAGAACAGAACATATGTAGTACAACATCTGATGCGGAACAAATGTGGCATAACGTATGATGCATAATAGAACAAACGTAGTATAACGTTTAATGCAAAACAGATGTCACACGTATAATTCATAACAGAACAGATGCAGTATAATCCATGATGCAGAATAGAAAAGATGTAGTATAACATATGATGCGAATAGAAACAGATGTAGTATAACATATGATGTAGGACAAAACAAATGTAGTATAACAAATGATATAGAACAGAACAAATGCAGTATATAATGTATGATGCATAATAGAATAGATGCAATATAATGTATGAAGCAGAACAATTGCAGTATAACGTATGATGCAGAATAGAACAGATGCAGTATAACGAATGATGCAGAATAAAACAGATGTATTGTAACGTATAATGCATAACAAAATAGATGTAGTATAACATATAAACAGTATTAATGCAATATATCATAAGATGCAAAACAAAACAAATGGAGTATAATGTATGATCCAGAGCATAAGAGATGAAGTATATGATGTAGAACAGATGCAGTATAACGTATGATGGAGAACAGAACAGATGCAATATAACGTATGATGCAGTATAACGTTTCAATAGAACAGATGCAGTATAATGTTTGACGCAAAACAAAACAGATGCAGTATAGTGTATGATGCACAACAGAATAAAAACAATATTACAGTTGATTTTGTATAACATAAAAATAGAAAAAATGCAGTAAAACGTAAGATGTAGAACAGAACAGATGCAGTATAACGTATGATGCAAAAAAAAGATGAAGTATAACATATGATGCAGATTAGAACAGATGTAGTACACCATATGATGTAGATTCAATATAATGCATGAACGAAACAAATGCAGTATAACGTATGATGCAGAACAGGACAAATGCAACATAACGTACGACGCAGAACAAAACTGGTGCAGTATAATGTATGATGCAGAACAAAACAGATTTAGTATAACGAATGATGGAGAACAGAACTGATGCAGTATAACGTATGAATAGAACATATGCAGTATAGTGTTTCAGGCAGAACAGAACAGATGCAATATAACGTATGATGCAGAACAAAACAGATGCATTATAACGTATGATGCATAACAAGTGTAGAAAAACGTATTCTGTAGAACAAAAACAGATGCAGTATAACGTATGAACAAAACAGATGTTGTATAACAAATGATGTAGATCAAAACGGATACAGTATAGCATTCGATGTAGAACAGTACAAACGTAGTATAACATATGTTGCAGAATAAATGTAGTATAACGTATTAACAAACAAATGAAATATAACGTATAATGCAAAACAGAAGAGATGCAGTAAAAACATTTGATGCAGAATAGATGCAGCATAACGTATGATGCATAACAGAACAAATATAGTATAACCTTTGATGCAGAACAAATGTAGTATAACACGTATGATGTAGAACAGAACAGATGCAATAAAATTTATAATACAGAATAGAAAAGATGCAGTATAACATCTGATGTAGAACAATATATATGCAGTATAACATATGATGTAGAACAGAACAGATGCAATATAAAGCATTATGCAGAACGAAACAGATGTAATATAACGAATGATGCAGAATAGATGCAGTATAATGTATGATGCAGAACAGAATAGATGCAATACAATGTATAAAGTAGAACAACTGCAGTACAACGTATGATGCAGAACGGAACAGATGCAGTATATGCTGAATAGAACAGATGTACTGTAACGTATGATGCATAACAAAATAGATGCAGTTTAACATATGAACAGAACTGATACAGTATATCATAAGATGCAGAACAAAACAAATGGTGTATAACATATTATGCGAACATAACCAGATGAATTATAACGTATGATGCACAACTGATGCAGTATAACGTATGATGGAGAATAGAACAGGTGCAATATAACGTATGATGCAGAACAGATGCATTATAACGTTTGAATAGAACGGATGCAGTAGAACATTTGAATTAACACAAAATAGAACAGATGTAATATAACGTATGATGCACAACAGAACAGACATAATATAACATCTGATGTTGTATAACATTTGAATAGAACAGATGCAGTATACCGTGTTACGCAAAACAGAACAGATGCAGTATAACGTATTATGTAGAACAAAACAAATGCAGTAGAACATTTGATTTTGTATAACGTAAGAATAGAACAAATGCAATATAACGTAAGATGTAGAACAGAACAGATGCAGTATAACGTATGATGCAAAAAAAAAAAACCGATGCAGTATAACATATGATGCAGAACAGAACAGATGCAATACAACGTATTATGCAAAACAAATTTAGTATAACTTATGAACAAAACAAATGCAGTACGATGCATAACAGAACTGGTGCCGTATAACGTATGATGCAGAACAAATGCGTATATAACGTAATAACAGAATAGATTTATTAATATAATGTATCATGAAGAATAGATGCAGTATAAACGTATGGAGCAGATCAGAACAGATGCAATATAACGTGTTACGCAAAACAGAACAGATGTAGTATAACGTATGATGTAGAACAAAACAGATGCAGTATAACATGTGAACACCAAGATGTTGTATAACAAATGATGTAGATCAGAACAGAACATATGCATTATAACATATGATGTAGAACATAACAAATGCAGTATAACGTATGAACAAAGAAATGCAGTATAACGCGTGATGCAGAACAGAATAAATGCAGTTCAACTTCTGATACAGAACAGATAAGGCATTACATATGATTCGTAACAGAACAAATGTAGTATAACACATATAATGCAGAACAGAACAGATGCAGTATAATCTATGATGCAGAACAGAACAGATGCAGTATAACATATGATGCAAAACAAAACATATGTAGTATAACGAATGATGCAGAACAAAACAAATGCAGTATAACATATGATGCAGAACAAAATAGATGCAATATAATGTATAAAGCAGAACAAATGCAGTATAACGTATGATGCAGAACAGAACAGAAGCAATATAACGAATGATGTAGAATAGAACAGATGTAGTGTAACTAATGATGCAGAACAGAACAGATGCAATATTTCATATGATGCAGAAGAGATGCAGTATAACATATGATGGAGAACAGAACAGATGCAATGTAACGGTTGAATAGAACAGATGCAGTAAAAAGTTTGACGCAAAACAAAACGGATGCAGTATAATGTATGATGCGCAACAGAAAGACGCAATATTACATTTGATGTTGTATAACGTATGAATAGAACAAATGCAATATAACGTAAAATGTAGAACAAATGTAGTATATCGTATGATGCAAAAAAAAACAGATGTAGTATAACATATGATGCAGATTAGAACAGATGCAATACATCGTATGATGCAGAACAGATTCAGTGTAAAGTATGAACAAAACAAATGCAAGATAACGTATGATGCAGAAAGGAACAAATGCAATATAACGTATGAACAAACAAATGTAGTATAACGTATGATGCAGAACAGAAACATTTGCAGTACAATATCGATCCAGAAACAGATGTGGCATAACGTATGATGCATAATAGAACAGACGTAGTATAACGTTTAATGCAAAACAGATGTCTCACGTATAATGCATAACAGAACATATGCAGTATAATCCATGATGCAGAACAGGAAAGATGTAGTATAACATCTAATGCAGAATAGAACAGATGTGGTATAACATATGATGCAGGACAAAACAAATGTAGTATAATGAATGATATAGAACAGAACAAATATATAATGTATGATGCAGAACAGAATAGATGCAATATAATGTATGAAGCAGAACAAATGCAGTATAACGTATGATGCAGAACAGAGCAGATGCAATATAACGAATGATGCAGAATAAAACAAATGTAGTGTAACGTATGATGCATAACAAAATAGATATAGTATAACATATAAACAGAATTAATGCAATAAGATGTATTGTAACGTAAGATGCAAAACAAAACAAATTGAGTATAATATATGATGCAGAGCATAAGAGATGAAGTATAATATATGATGTAGAACAGATACAGTATAACGTATGATGGAGAATAGAACAGATGCAATATAACGTATGATGCAATATAACATTTCAATAGAACAAATCCAGTATAACGTTTGACGCAAAATAGAACAGAAGCAGTATAGTGTATGATGCACAACAGAATAAAAGCAATATTACAGTTGACTTTGTATAACGTAAAAATAGAAAAAATGCAGTAAAACGTAAGATGTAGAACAGAACAAATGCAGTATAACATATGATGCAAAAAAAAAAAGATGAAGTATAACATATGATGCAGATCAGAACAGATGTAGTACACCGTATGATGTAGATTCAATATAACGTATGAACGAAACAAATGCAGTATAACGTATGATGCAGAACAGGATAGATGCAACATAACGTACGACGCAGAACAAAACTGGTGCAGTATAATGTATGATGCAGAACAAAACAGACGTAGTATAACGAATGATGGAGAACAGAACCGATGCAGGTTAACGTATGAATAAAACATATGCAGTATAGCATTTCAGGCAGAACAGAACATATACAATATAACATATGATGCAGAACAAAACAGATGCATTATAACGTATGATGCATAACAAGTGTACTAAAACGTATTCTGTAGAACAAAAACAGATACAGTATAGCGTATGAACGTATAACGTATGATGCAGAACAGATGCAGTATAACGTATGATGCAGAATAGAACAGATGCAGTATAATGTATGATGCAAAACAAAACAAATGTAGTATAACGAATGATGCAGAATAGAACAGATATAGTATAACGTATGATGCAAAACAAAATAGACGGAATATAATGTATAAAGCAGAACAAATGTAGTATAACGAATGATGAGCACATCAAGACCCAAGAGTATGAGGCCCATGATGAGAAGAATCAAAATCAAGACCCAATCCATGATATGATTGGACCCATGACTAGGAGCAGATTCAGAAAGGCCCAAGAAGCATTACAACTCAAGGTGGCCCATGTGCTTGAGACTGAATTGTTAGTGGCCCAACAAACGCGAAAGCTGATAACATGTATAGCCTGCCTGGTGGACTAGGAGGCCCATTTATTTTGTAATAGACTTTAAAATAAATAATTTCGTACAAGGCCCATTTACTTATAGGCCCATTTCGTATTAAATAAACCTAATTAGTATTAAACTTATAGGAATTGAGAACGGAGGCAGATCATTATTCAATTTGATATTTTTGTGAGCTTAAGCTCTGCTAGGGTTCTTCCTTGCATCCTCGATCTTATCAGGAATTCTTCGATTCTTGTGTGGCGATCATCCTTGGCTTATCAAACATTCTTGTTTGTGTGACGCCTTCCTTTTCATATCTATCTTTATTTGTTATTTTGCATTTTTATTATATAAAATAGTTCTCAAATTTCAGCCGTCTTCAAACCCTAATTCTCAAACGTCGAGTATTCTATTAATTCTGGGTTAGGATCATATCATCTGGTATTCAGAGCACGGTTTCATCGGTAGGATTCATCCTGTGTTACTGTTCATCGTGCGTTACTGTTCATTGGTACTATCTATTCATCTTATTTTATTTAAAAAAAACGAAAAAAAGCAAAAAAAAAAATCTGAGAAAAAAGGAAAGCTGCCAAATAAAAAACGAAAAGCTGCGCGAAAAAAAAAAAAACGAAATTGATCAAACAAAATATATATTCTTAGTTGTTCTTGTTTAAATCCAGTGCAAATTATTTGTTTGACAATATTTCTAAGTTGTAATTGTTTGTCTTCCCTTACCATTCGTGCTTACCTTGTTTTTCTATTGGTAGGAAAATTTTTCTTTGCTACTTTCTGTTCAATTTCCAAAAAAAAAAACATAAATCTTTCTGATTATTATTTTCGAAGGTGATTCTTGATAATAGATTGTTTGGATTCTTGTAAGAACCTTGAGTCAGAGAACGAGTGAAAGAAGGCAAGAGTGATTATTATAGAAAAAAGCCTAATTGTGTGCAAACACTTGAGTGGGTAAGGTTTAACAAACAGTAATTATATTATTTTCTTGTTAGCTTTGATTTGTTTGTTTGTCAATGGCAGCAGAAAATAATAACAACGACCTTCAGATGCAAATGACTGCAATATCTCAATATTTGGAGAGAATGATGAAACAACAACATGATGATTTCCATGAGAGGATAGACCAATTGGAGAATAGAAGACCACCTGGAGGAGGAGGAGTGGGACCGAATAGGAATGAGGCAAGAATAGAAGGAATCAAGTTGAATGTACCACCTTTTAAGGGTAGGAGTGATCCAGAGGCATATCTGGAGTGGGAGCTCAAAATTGAACATGTGTTCTCTTGTGAGGACCAAAAAGGTAAGACTTGCTGCTGCTGAATTTTTTAACTATGCACTCATATGGTGGAATAAGTTGCAGAGGGAGAGAATAAGAAATGAAGAGCCTATGGTGGACACTTGGGCTGAAATGAAGGGAATCATGAGGAAGCGATATGTACCATCTAGCTTTCATAGAGATTTGAAACTCAAACTGCAGAAATTGTATCAAGGAAGCAAGGGGTGGAAGAGTATTACAAGGAGATGGAAGTGTTAATCATCCAAGCCAAAATTGAAGAAGATGTTGAGGTAACTATGGCTCGTTTTCTTAATGGTTTAAATAATAACATTAGAGATGTAGTAGAATTGCAGGAATTCGTAGAGATGGAAGATCTTTTGCACAAGGCAGTTCAAGTAGAACAACAACTAAAAAGAAGAAGTACAGTGAGGAAGAGTTCTACTAGTTATAACCCTCCAAATTGGAAGGATAGAATCAACAAAGAAGGGGATACCTCCTCTAGCAATGCTTCATTTACTAACCGGAGAAAAGCACCTCAAAAACAAGCTGATCATCCATCAAAGAGAACTAGGGAAGTGAAGTGTTTCAAGTGTTTGGGCATGGGTCATTATGCCTATGAATGTCCTACAAAGAAGACAATTCTTCTCAAAGATAATGGGGAGTACACAAGTCAATCTGAAGCCAGTGAGGGAGAGGAAGAATTTGAAAGTGGAGAAGAGTTGGAGGCTACGGAGGGACTTGTTAATGATTAGGAGGTTGTTGGGTAGTCAATTAAAGCCTTTGGATGAGAGTCAAAGAGAGAACATTTTCCACACTAGATGTTCTATCGACGGGAAGGTATGCATGGTGATTATTGATGGAGGGAGTTGCACCAATGTGGCTAGTGCTAGGTTAGTGTCAAAGCTAAATTTAGCCACTAAAACACATCCTAGACCCTACAAACTTCAATGGCTTAATGAAGATGGTGAGGTACAAGTAAGGCAGCAAGTAGAAGTGGATATTGCAATTGGGAAATACAAGGATAAGGTGTTATGTGATGTAGTTCCAATGGAGGCCAGCCACATACTTTTGGGGAGGCCTTGGCAATTTGATACTAGAGCCATTCATGATGGCTATTCCAACAAGATCTCTTTTATGCACCAAGATAAAAAAAATTATACTCAAACCATTGAGCCCTAAAGAGGTGTGAGAGGATCAAGTGAGAATTAGAGAAAAAATAGCAGTAGAGAGGAAGAGTGAAACACTTGAGAGAAGAAAGAGTGAAAAGAGAAAGAGTGAAAAAAGAAAGAGTGAAATAGAAAAGAGTGAAACACTTGAGGGCAAATACATTTGTTAGTAAGAGAAAAGGAGGTAAAGAGGGTGCTTTGCGCAAGGCAACCTCTCTATTTAATGTTTTGTCAAAGTCACTTTTTGTATGCTAACCAATTTGATAAGTCTGAATTGCCTTCTTGTATTAAGTCTCTTTTGCAGGATTATCAAGATATTTTTCCAGCAAGTGTACCGGATGGCTTGCCACCATTGAGGGGGATTGAGAATCACATTGATATCATTCCAGGAGCTTCTTTACCCAATAGGCCCGCATATAGAAGCAACCCACAAGAGACTAAGGAGATTGAAAGACAGGTGGCTGAACTCATGAGCAAAGGTTGGGTGAGAAATAGCATGAGTCCATGTGTTGTACCAGTCATCCTAGTACCCAAGAAGGGCTCATGGAGAATGTGTTCGGATTGTAGGGCTATAAACAACATCACCATCAAGTATAGGCATCCAATTCTCAGGTTAGATGATCTTCTTGATGAACTGTATGGTTCATGTGTGTTCTCTAAAATTGATTTGAAAAGTGGATATAACCAAATTAGAATTAGAGAAGGAGATGAATTTAAAACAAAGTATGGTTTGTATGAGTGGTTGGTTATGCCCTTTGGTTTGACTAATGCACCTAGTACCTTCATGAGATTGATGAACCATGTTCTTAGGGAGTTTATTGGCAAGTTTGTTGTGGTATACTTTGATGATATTCTTATATATAGCACTCGTCTTGATTTACATGTTGAGCATTTGCAATCTTCTGTTTTGAATGTGCTTAGAAAAGAGTAATTGCATGCCAATCTAGAAAAATGCATCTTTTATTCTGATCATGTGATATTCCTTGGATATGTTATTAGCGCTAAAGGGGTACAAGTAGATGTGGAAAAGGTTAAGGCCATCCAAGAATGGCCAACACCTAAGACTGTGAGTGAGGTGAGGGGATTTCATGGGCTAACAAGTTTCTATAGGAGATTTGTTAAAGATTTTAGTACCTTGGCTGCACCTTTAAATGAAGTTACTAATAAAAACGTAGGATTCAAGTGGGGTGAAAAACAAGAAGAGGCATTTGTTGCTCTTAAGCATGAATTAACTAATGCACCCATTCTTGCTATGCCTAATTTTTCAAAATCATTTGAGGTTGAGTGTGATGCATCCAATGTGGGTATTGGGGCTGTTTTATTGCAAGAAGGACATCCAATTGCATATTTTAGTGAAAAACTAAGTGGGGCTGCCCTTAGCTATTCAACCTATGATAAAGAATTATATTCTTTGGTTAGAGCTTTAAAGACTTGGCAACATTACCTTTTACCCAAAGAGTTTGTCATTCATAGTGATCATGAGTCCTTAAAGTACTTAAAAGGATAGGGTAAGCTTAATAAAAAACATGCTAAGTGGGTAGAATTTCTAGAGCAATTTCCATATGTCATCAAACATAAAAAGGGGAAAGGGAATGTAGTGGCTGATGCACTTTCTAGGAGGCATACATTACTTTCTGTACTTGAAACTAAATTGTTTGGTCTTGAATCTTTGAGGGATATGTATGAGACAGATGTGGACTTTGCTAAAATTTTTGCTGCATGTGAAAAATTATCTGAAAATGGTTACTATAGGCATAATGGATTTTTGTTTAAAGCAAATAAATTGTGTGTGCCTAGGTGTTCCATAAGAGAGTTTCTTGTGAGTGAATCACATGAAGGGGGTTTAATGGGACATTTTGGGGTTCTAAAGACTTTGGAAATTTTGCAAGAACATTTTTATTAGCCACATATGAAGCGTGATGTGCAAAAATTTTGTGATCGTTGTATTGTTTGTAAAAAGGCTAAATCCAAAGTTAAGCCTCATGGACTATATACCCCTTTGCCTATTCCCAAACATCCTTGGATTGACATTTCTATGGACTTTGTTTTGGGATTGCCTAGAACAAAGAGTGGAAAGGATTCTGTGTTTGTTGTTGTTGACAGGTTTTCTAAGATGGCACATTCCTACCTTGCAAGAAGGTAGATGATGCTTGTCACATGGCTGAGTTGTTCTTCAAGGAGATTGTGAGACTCCATGAACTGCCTAGGAGCATTGTAAGTGACAGAGACAGCAAATTCCTAAGCCACTTTTGGCGGACCTTGTGGGGTAAGATTGGTACTAAATTGTTATTTTCTACTACTTGTCACCCACAAACAGATGGTCAAACTGAGGTAGTCAATAGGACATTAGGAACATTGCTTAGAACTACTTTAAAGAAAAATATTAAGTCTTGGGAAACATGTTTACCTCATGTTGAGTTTGCTTATAATAGAGCTATCCATACCACAACTAATTGCTCTCCTTTTGAAATTGTGTATGGATTTAATCCTCTAACTCCTCTTGATTTACTGCCCATGCCTAACATTTCTAAGTTTAAGCACCAAGAAGCACTGGCCAAAGCTAAATATGTGAAGAAGTTGCATGAGCAAGTGAAGGCTCAACTTGAAAAGAAGAATGAGAGCTATGCTAGACAAGCTAACAAAGGAAGAAAAAAGGTGGTATTTGAACCTGGTGATTGGGTTTGGGTACACATGAGGAAGGAAAGGTTCCCAAAATAAAGAAAGTCAAAACTTCAACCGAGGGGAGATGGTCCATTCCAAGTGTTAGAGAAGATCAATGACAATGCATATATAATAGATATACCCGGTAAGTACAATATTAGTACTACTTTTAATGTATCTGACTTGTCCCCTTTCAATGCAGATGATGAAGTTCTGGATTTGAGGTCAAATCCTTCTCAAGAAGGAGGGAGTGATGAGGACATCAAGACCCAAGAGTATGAGGCCCATGATGAGAAGAATCAAAATCAAGACCCAATCCATGAAATGATTGGACCCATGACTAGGAGCAGATTCAGAAAGGCCCAAGAAGCATTACAACTCAAGGTGGCCCATGTGCTTGAGACTGAATTGTTAGCGGCCCAACAAACGCGGAAGCTGATAACATGAATAGCTTGCCTGGTGGACTAGGAGGCCCATTTATTTTGTAATAGACTTTAAAATAAATAATTTCGTACAAGGCCCATTTACTTATAGGTCCATTTCGTATTAGGTAAACCTAATTAGTATTAAACTTATAGGAATTGAGAACGGAGGCAGATCATTATTCAATTTGATATTTTTGTGAGCTTAAGCTCTGCTAGGGTTCTTCCTTGCATCCTCGATCTTATCAGGAATTCTTCGATTCTTGTGTGGCGATCATCCTTGGCTTATCAAACATTCTTGTTTGTGTGACGCCTTTCTTTTTCATATCTATCTTTATTTGTTATTTTGCATTTTTATTATATAAAATAGTTCTCAAATTTCAGCCGTCTTCAAACCCTAATTCTCAAACATCGAGTATTCTATTAATTCTGGGTTAGGATCATATCAAATGCAGTATAGCGTATGATGTAGAACATATGCAGTATAACGTATGAATAGAATAAATTTAGTATACATTTGATTCAAAACAGAACTGATGCAGTATAACATATGATGCAGAACAGATGCAGTATAACGTATGATGTAGAACAGAACAGATGCAATACAAAATAAATGCTGTGTGATGCAGAACAGTTTAGATGTAGAATATCGTATGATGCCAAACAAAACAAATGAAGTATAACATATGAACAAAATAGATGTTGTATAACATATGATGCAAAACAGAACAAATGCTGTATAACGTAAGATGTAGAACATAACAGATGAAGTATAACATATGATGCAGAAAATAAAAAATGCAATATAACGTATGATGTAGAACAGATGCAATATAACGTATGATGCAGAACAGAACAGATGCAATATAATGTATGATGCAGAACAGAACCAACGCAATATAACATTTGATGCAGAACAGATGCAGTATTACGTATGATGCAGAACAAAACGGATGCAATATAACGTACGATGCAGAACAGAACTGGTGTAGTATAACATATGATGCAAAATAGATGTAGTATAACATATGAACAAAATAGATTTAGTATAATATTTAATTTAAAACAGAACTGATGCAATATAACACGTATGATGCAGAACAGAACAGATATAGTAAAATTTATGATAAGGAATATAAAAGATGCAGTACAACGTCTGATGCAGAACAATATATATGCAGTATAACTTAGGATGTAGAACAAAACAGATGCAGTATAACGTATGATGCAGAACAAAACAGATGTAGCATAACGTATGAAGCAAAACAGAATAGATACAATTTAATGTATAAAGCTGAACAAATGCAGTATAACATATGATGCAGAATAGAACAGATGCAATACAACGTACGATGCAGTTTAACGTTTGAGCATAACAGATGCAGTATAACGTATGATGCAGAACAAAACAAATGGTGTATAACGTATGATGCAGAACATAATAAATGAAGTATAACATATGATGTAGAACAGATGCATGATAACGTATGATGGAGAACAAAACAGATCCAATATAACGTATGATGCAGTATAATGTTTGAATAGAACAGATGCAGTATAACGTTTGACGCAAAACATAACAGATGTAGTATAACGTATAATTGAGAACAGAATAGATGCAGTATAATCCATGATTCAAAATAGAAAAGATGCAGTATAAAGTCTGATGCAGAACAGAACAGATGCATTATAACGCATTATAACGTATGATGCAGAACAAAACAGATGTAGTATAACGAATTATGCAGAACAGAACAGATGTAGTATAACATATGATGCAGAAAAGAGTAGATGCAATTTAATGTATAAAGTAGAAAAGATGCAGTATAACGTATGATTCAGAACCGAACAGATGCTGTATAACAAATGATGCAGAATAGAACATATGTAGTGTAACATATGATGCATAACAAAATTGATGTAGTATAACAAATGAACAGAACTAATGCAATATATCATAAGATGCAGAACAAAACAAATGGAGTATAACATATGATGCAGTATAACGTATGATGGAGAACAGAACAGCTGAAATATAACGTATGATGCAATATAACGTTAGAATAGAACAGAAGCAGTATAACGTTTGACGCAAATCGTTAGAGTTGCAGTATAGTGTATAATGCAGAATAGAATAGACACAATATTACATTTGATGTTGTATAACGTATGAATAGAACTAATACAGTATAACGTAAGATGTAGAACATAACAGATGCAGTATATCGTATGATGCAAAAAAACAGATGCTGTACATATGATGCAGGTTAGAACAGATGACGTACACCATATGATGTAGAACAGATTCAGTATAATGTATGAACAAAACAAATGCAGTATAACGTATGGTGCAGAACAAAACAGATGCAATAACGTACGATGCAGAACAGAACTGCTGCAATATATCTAATGATGCAGAATAGATGCAATATAATATATGAATAGAATAGATTTAGTATAATATTTAATTCAAAAATGAACTGATGCAGTATAACACATATGATGCAGAACAAAACAGATACAGAACAAAACAGATGCAGTAAAATTTATGATAAGGAATAGAAAAGATGTAGTAGAACGTCTGATGCTGAACAATATATATGCAGTATAACGTAGAATAGAATAAAACAGAAGCATTATAACGTTTGATGCAGAACGAAACAGATGTAATATAACGTATGAAGCAGAACAGAATAGATGCAATATAATGTATAAAGCTGAACAGATGCAGTATAACGTATGATGCAGAACAGAATAGATGCAATACAACGTACGGTGCAGTGTAACGATTGAACATAACAGATGTAGTGTAACGTATGAGAAAAGAGCAGATGCAGTAAAACGTATGATGTAGAATAGAACATATGTTGTATTATGTATGATGAAGAACAAATGTAGTATAACGTATGAATAGAACATATGCAGTACAACATTTGATGCAGAACAGAACAGATGCAATATAACGTATGATGCGAACAAAACAAATGCCAGTATAACGTAAGATGTAGAACAGAACAAATGCAGTATAACGTATGGTGCAGAACAGAACAGATGTTGCACAACGTATGATGAAGATCAGATGCAGTATAACGTATGAACAGAACAGATGTTGTATAACAAATGATGTAGATCAGAACAGATGCAGTATAACGTTTGATGCAGAACAAAACATATGCAGAGATGCATAACAAATGCAGTATAACGTATGAACAAAAAAATGCAGTATAACGTATGATGCAGAACAGAACAGATGTAGTTCAACGTCTGATGTAGAACAAATGCGGCATAAAGTATGATGCATAACAGAACAAATGTAGTATAACGTTTGATGCAGAACAGATGTTGTATAACACGTATAATGTAGAAACGAAACAGTCTGCATATGATGCAAACGAGAAAAAGATGCAAGATATAACATCTCGATGCATAACGAAACAGTCTGCGATAACGTATGATGCAGAACAAAACCTATGCAGTATAGCATTTCATGCAGAACTGAACAGATGCAATATAACGTATGATGCAGAACACAACAAATGTAGTATAACGTATGATGCAAAACAATTGTAGTAAAATGTATGATGTAGAACAAAACAGATGTTGTATAACGTATGATGAAGAACAGATGCAGTGTAACGTATGAGCAGAACAAATGTTGTATAACAAATGATGTAGATGAAAACAGATGTAGTATAACGTTCGATGTAGAACAGAACAGACGCAGTATAACATATGATGCAAAACAGATGCAGTATAATGTATTAACAAACAAATGTAATATAACGTATAATACAAAACAGAACAAATGTAGTACAATGTTTGATGTAGAACAGATGCAACATAATGTATGATGCATAACAGAACATATGTAGTATAACGTTTGATGCAGAACAGATGCAGTATAACACGCATGATGTAGAACAGAACAGATGTACAAAAATTTATGATACGGAGTAGAATAGATGCAATATAACGTCGATGCCAGAACAATGTATATGCAATATAACGTATAATGTAGAACAGAAAAGATGCAGTATAACGTATGATGCAGAACGAAACAAATGTAATATAACAAATGATGCAGAATAGAACAGATGCAGTATAACGTATGATGCAAAACATAGTAGATGCAATATAATGTATAAAGCAGAACAGATGCAGTACAACGTATGATGCAGAACATAACAGATGCATTATAACGAATGATGCAAAGCAGAATAGATGTAGTGTAACGTATGATGCATAACAAATAGAGTCAGTATATCATAAGATGCAAAACAAAACAAATGGTCTATAATGTATGATGCAAAACATAACAGATGAAGAATAACGACTGATGCAGAACAGATGCAGTATAACGTATGATGGAGAACAGAACAGATGCAATATAACGTATAATGCAGAACAGATGCAGTATAACATTTGAATAGAACGGATGCAGAACAAATGCAGTAGAACATTTGAATTAACACAAAACAGAAAAAATGCACAACAGAACTGACACAATATAACATTTGATGTTGTATAACGTTTGAATAGAACAGATGCAGTATAATGTATGACGCAAAACAGAACAAATGCAGTATAACGTATGATGCAATAGAACATTTGATGTTGAATAACGTATGAATAGAACAAATGCAGTATAACATAAGATGTAGAACAGAAGAAATGCAGTATAACTTATGATGCAAAAAAAATGCACTATAACATATGATACAGAACAGAACAGATGCAGTACACCATATGATGTAGAAAAAAATCAGTATAACGTATGAACAAAACAAATGTAGTAGAACGTATGATGCAGAACAGAACAAATGCAATATAACGTACGATGTAGAACAGAACTGGTGCAATATAACATATAACGTATGAACAAAATAGATTTAGTATAACGATGCAAGTATAACATATGATGCAGAACAAATGCAGTATTACGTATGATACAGAACAAGAGTAGTAAAATGTATGATGCCAAATGACGCGTTCACGGAAGGGGACCGTCTTGATTATTCATAAATGGAGTATAACATATGATGCGTACAGCATATGATGCAGAACAAATGTAGTATAACGTATAATGGAGAACAAATGCAGTATAACGTATGATGGTGAACAGAACAATGCAACATAACGTATGATGCAGTATAATGTTTGAATAGAACAGATGCACTATAACATTTGACGCAAAACAGAATAGATGTAGTATAATGTATGATGCACAATAGAATAGACGGAATATTACATTTGATGTTGTATAACGTAAGAATAGAACAAATGCAATATAACGTACGATGTAAAACAGAACTGGTGCAGTATAACGTATGATGAGAACAATATAGATGCAATATATGCAATATAATGTATGAATAGAACATATGTCGTATAGCGTTTGATGTACAACAAAACAGATGCAATATAACGTATGATGCAGAAGAAAACAAATGTAGTATAACATATGATGCAGAACAGGTGTAGTAAAACATATGATGTAGAACAGAACAAATTCAGTATAATGTATAATGCAAAATAGAACAGATGCAGTATAACGTATGAACAGAACAATTGTCGTATAACAAATGCTGCAGATTGGAACAGATGCAGTATAACATTCGATGCATATCAAAACAGATGCAGTATAACGTATGATGAAGAATAGATGCAGTATAACGTATGAACAAACAAATGCAGTATAACGTATGATGCAGAACAGGTGTAGTAAAACATATGATGTAGAACAGAACAAATTCAGCATAACGTATAATGAAAAATAGAACAGATGCAGTATAACGTATGAACAGAACAAATGTTGTATAACAAATGCTGCAGATTGGAACAGATGCAGTATAACATTCGATGCATATCAAAACAGATGCAGTATAACGTATGATGAAGAATAGATGCAGTATAACGTATGAACAAATGAATGCATTGTAACGTATGATGCAGAACAGAACAGATGTAGTACAACATCTGATGCAGAACAGATAAGGCATAACGTATGATTCATAACAGAACAGATGTAGTATAACTTCTGATGCAGGATAAATGTAGTATAACACGTATAATGCAGAACAGATTAGATGCAATTCAACGTGTGATGGAGAACAGAACAAATGCAATATAACATATGATGGAGTATAACGTTTGAATAGAATAGATGCACTATAACATTTGACGCAAAACAGAACAGATGTAGTATACATTTTGATGCAGGATAGATATAACATGTATAATGCAGAACAGAACAAATGTAGTTAAACGTCTGATGTAGAACAGATGCGGCATAACGTATGATGCGTAACAGAGAACAAATGAAGTATAACGTTTAATGCAGAACAAATGTATTATAACACGTACAATGCGAAACGAAATGAGTGCGGATAATCTCGATCTTGAACAGAAAAAAGATGCGATAAAACGTCGATCTTGAAACAGAAAAAGATATAGTATAACGAATGATGTAGAACATAACAGATGCAGTATATCGTATGATGCAGGACAAAATAGATGCAATATAATGTATAAAGCAGAACAGATGCAATATAACGTATGTTGCTGAACAGAATAGATGCAGTATAACGAATGATGCTGAATAGAACAGATGTAGTGTAACGTATGATGCATAACAAAATACATGTAGTATAACATATGAACAAAACTAATGCAATATATCATAAGATGCAGAATAAAACAAATGAAGTATAATGTATGATGCAGAACATAATAGATGAAGTATAACATATGATGCAGAACAGATGAAGTATAACGTATGATGGAGAACAGAATAGATGCAATATAACTTATGATGCAGTATAACGTTTGAATATAACAGATGCACTATAACATTTGACGTAAAACAGAACAGATGTAGTATAATGTATGATGCACAACAAAATAGACGCAATATTACATTTGATGTTGTATAACGTAAGAATAGAAAAAATGCAGTATAACGTAAGATGTAGAAGAGAATAGATGCAGTATAATGTATGATGCAAAAAAAAAATAAATAGATACAATATAACATATGATGCAGATTAGAACAGATGCAGTACACCATATGATGCAGAAAAAATCCAATATAACGTATGTACAAAACAAATGCAATAGAACGTATGATGCAGTATAGAATAAATGCAATATAAAGTACGATGTAGAACAGAACTGGTGCAGTATAACATATAACATATGAAAAAATTAGATTTAGTATAACAATTGATTCAAAACATTACTGGTGTAGTATAACATATGATGCAAAACAAATGCAGTATAACGTATGATGCAGAACAAGTGTAGTAAAACGTATGATACCAACTGACGCGTTCACCGAAGGGGACCGTCTTGAATATTCATAAATGGAGTATAATGTATGATGCAGAACATAACAGATGAAGTATAACATATGATGTAGAACAAATGCAATATAACGTATGATGGAGAAGAGAACAAATGCAATATAACGTATGATGCAGTATAACGTTTGAATAGAATAGATGCACTATAACATTTGACGCAAAACAGAACAGATGTAGTATAATGTATGATGCACAATAGAATAGACGCAATATTACATTTGATGTTGTATAACGTAAGAATAGAACAAATGCAATATAACGTACGATGTAGAATAGAACTGGTGCAGTATAACGTATGATGAGAACAATATAGATGCAATATATGCAATATAACGTATGAATAGAACATATGTCGTATAGTGTTTGATGTACAACAGAACAGATGCAATATAATGTACGATGCAGACGAAAACAAATGCAGTATAACGTTTGATGCAGAACAGATGTAGTAAAACATATGATGTAGAACAAAACAAATGCAGTATAACGTATGATGCAGAACAAAATAAATGTAATATAAAGTATGATGTAGAACATAACTGGTGCAATATAACATATAACGTATGAACAAAATAGATTTAGTATAACAATTATTTCAAAACATAACTGATGCAGTAGAACATATGATGCAGAACAGATGCAGTATAATGTATGATGCAGAACAAAATAGATGCAGTATAACATATGATGCAGAACAAGTGTAACAAAACGTATGATACCAAATGACGCGTTCGCGGAAGGGGATTGTCTTGATTATTCACAAATGCAGTATAACGTATGGTGGAGAACAGAACAAATGGAATATAACGTATGATGCAGTATAACGTTTGAATAGAACAGATGCACTATAACATTTGACGCAAAACAGACCAGATGTAGTATAATGTATGATGCACAATAGAATAGACGCAATATTACATTTGATGTTGTATAACGTGAGAATAGAACAAATGCAATATAACGTACGATGCAGAACAGAACTGGTGTAGTATAACGTATGATGAGAACAATATAGATATAATATATGCAATATAACGTATGAATAGATTATATGTCGTATAGCGTTTGATGTACAGTAGAGTAGATGCAATATAACGTACGACGCAGAAGAAAACAAATGCAGTATAACGTGTGATGCAGAACAGGTGTAGTAAACGTATGATGTAGAACAGAACAAATGCAGTATAACGTATAATGCAGAATAGAACAGATGCAGTATAACGTATGATGAAGAACAGATGTAGTATAACGTATGAACAGAACAAATGTTTTATAACAAATGTTGCAGATCAGAACAGATGCAATATAACGTACGAACAAACAAATGCAGTATAACATATGATGCAGAACAGAACATATGTAGTTCAACATTTGATGCATAACATATAAGGCATAACGTATGATTCATAATAAAACAGATGCATTATAACTTCTGATGCAGGATAGATGTAGTATAATGCAGAACATAACAGATGTAGTTTAACGTCTGATGTAGAACAGATGCGACATAACGTATGATGCGTAACAGAGAACAAATGAAGTACAGAACAGATGCAATATAATCTATGATGCAGAATAGAAAAGATGCAGTATAACGCCTGATGCTAAATAGAACAGATGTAGTATAACGTATGATGGAGAACAGAACAAATGCAATATAACGTATGATGCAGTATAACGTTTGAACAGAACAGATGCACTATAACATTTGACGCAAAACAGAACACATGTAGTAAAATGTATGATGCACAATAGAATAGACGCAATATTACATTTGATATTGTATAATGTAATAATAAAACAAATGCAATATAACGTACGAAGTAGAACAGAACTGGTGCGGTATAACGTATGATGAGAACAATATAGATGCAATATAATGTATGAATAGAACATATGTTGAATAGCTTTAGATGTACAACAGAAAAAATGCATTATACCGTATGTTGCAGAAGAAAACAGGTGTAGTAAAACGTATGATGCAGAACAGGTATAGTAAAACGTATGATGCAGAACAGAACAAATGCAGTATAACGTATAATGCAGAATATAACATATGCAATATAACGTATGATGAAGAACAAATGCAGTATAACGTATGAACATAACAAATGTTGTATAACAAATGCTGCAGATCAGAACAGATGCAGTATAACGTTTGATGCAGAACAAATGCAATATAACGTATCATGTAGAACAGAACTGGTGCAGTATAACATATAACGTATGAACAAAATAGAATTAGTATAACAATTGATTCAAAACATAACTGATGTAGTATAACATATGATGCAGAACAAATGCAATATAACGTATGATGCAGAACATAACAGATGCAGTATAACATATGATGTAGAACAAATGCAGTATAACGTATGATGGAGAAGAGAACAAATGCAATATAACGTATGATGCAGTATAACGTTTAAATAGAACAGATGCACTATAACATTTGACGCAAAACAAAACAGATGTAGTATAATGTATGATGCACAATAGAATAGACGCAATGTTACATTTGATGTTGTATAACGTAAGAATAGAATAAATGCAATATAGCGTACGATGTAGAACAGAACTGGTGCAGTATAACGTATGATGAGAACAATATAGATGCAATATACGCAATATAACGTATGAATAGAACATATGTCGTATAGCGTTTGACGTACAACAGAACAGATGCAATATAATGTATGATGCAGAAGAAAACAAATGCAGTATAACGTATGATGCGGAACAGATGTAATAAAACATATGATGTAGAACAAAACAAATGCAGTATAACGTATGATGCAGAATAGAACAAATGCAATATAAAGTATGATGTAGAACAGAACTGGTGCAATATAACATATAACATATGAACAAAATAGATTTAGTATAACAATTGATTCAAAACATAACTGATGCAGTAGAACATATGATGCAGAACATATGAAGTATAATGTATGATGCAGAACAAAATAGATACAGTATAACGTATGATGCAGAACAAGTGTAACAAAAAGGATGATACCAAATGACGCGTTTGCGGAAGGAGACTTTCTTGATTATTCACAAATGTAGTATAACGTATGATGGAGAAGAGAACAAATGGAATATAACGTATGATGCAGTATAACGTTTGAATAGAACAGATGCACTATAACATTTGACACAAAAAAGACCAGATGTAGTATAATGTATGATGCACAATAGAATAGACGCAATATTACATTTGATGTTGTATATTGTGAGAATAGAACAAATGCAATATAACGTACGACGTAGAACAGAACTGGTGTAGTATAACGTATGATGAGAACAATATACATATAATATATGCAATATAACGTATGAATAGATTATATGTCGTATAGCGTTTGATGTACAGCAGAATAGATGCAATATAACGTACGATGTAGAAGAAAACAAATGCAGTATAACGTGTGATGCAGAACAGGTGTAGTAAACGTATGATGTAGAACAGAACAAATGCAGTATAACGTATAATGCAGAATAGAACAGATGCAGTATAACGTATGATGAAGAATAGATGCAGTATAACGTATGAACAGAACAAATGTTTTATAACAAATGTTGCAGATCAGAACAGATGCAGTATAACGTATGAACAAACAAATGCAGTATAACATATGATGCAGAACAGAACATATGTAGTTCAACATCTGATGCATAAAAGATAAGGCATAATGTATGATTCATAACAAAACAAATGCAGTATAACTTCTGATGCAGGATAGATGTAGTATAATATGTATAATGCAGAACAGAACAGATGCAGTTCAACGTCTGATGTAGAACAGATGCGGCATAACATATGATGCGTAACAGAGAACAAATGAAGTATAACGTTTGATGCAGAACAAATGTATTATAACACGTACAATGCATAACAGAACAGATGCAGTATAATTTATGTTGCAGAACAGAAAAGATGCATTATAACGCCTGATGCTAAATAGAACAGATTTAGTATAACGTATGATGGAGAACAGAACAAATGCAATATAACGTATGATGCAGTATAACGTTTGAACAGAACAAATGCACTATAACATTTGACGCAAAACAGAACAGATGTAGTATAATGTATGATGCACAATAGAATAGACGCAATATTACATTTGATAATTTATAATGTAAGAATAGAACAAATGCAATATAACGTACGATGTAGAACATAACTGGTGCGGTATAACGTATGATGAGAACAATATAGATGCAATATAACATATGAATAGAACATATGTCGAATAGCGTTTGATGTACAACAGATCAGATGCAATATACCGTACGTCGTAGAAGAAAACAGGTGTAGTAAAACGTATGATGCAGAACAGAACAAATGCAGTATAACGTATAATGCAGAATAGAACAGATGCAATATAACGTATGATGCAGAACAAATGCAGTATAATGTATGAACAGAACAAATGTTGTATAACAAATGTTGCAGATCAAAACAGATGCAGTATAACGTTCGATGCAGATCAGAACAGATGCAGTATAACGTATGATGCAGAACAAATGCAATATAACATACGATGTAGAACAAAACTGGTGCAGTATAACATATAACGTATGAACAAAATAGATTTAGTATAACAATTGATTCAAAACATAACTGATGCAATATCATTCGTTATACTTCATCTGTTATGTTCTGCATCATACGTTATACATCATTTGTTCTGTTCTGCATCTTATGATATACTGTATCAGTTCTGTTCATATGTTATATTGTATCTATTTTGTTATATATCATACGTTAAAGTACATATGTTCAGTTCAACATCATTCGTTATACTGCATCTATTATGTTATGCATTATACGTTGTACTGCATTAGTTTTGCTTTATACATTATATTTCATCTATTCTGTATTGCATCATACGTTATATTGCATCTATTCTGTATTGCATTATATGTTATATTGCATCTGTTTTATTCTATATCATATGTTATACTGCATATATAGTGTTTTGCATCATACGTTATATTTCATCTGTTCTGTTCTGCATCAATTGTTATACTGCATATGTTTTATTCATACGTTATACTGCATTTGTTCTTTATCATACATAATACAATATATGTTCTATTCTACAACATACGTTTTACTGCATCTCCTCTATTCTATATCATACGTTATACTGCATCAGTTATGTTCATGCGTTATACTGCATCGTACGTTGTATTGCATCTGTTCTGTTCTGCATCATAAGTTATACTGCATCTATTATGCATCATATGTTATACTGCATCTGTTCTGTTTTGAATCAAATGTTATACTAAATCTATTATGTTCATACGTTATAATGCATCATACATTATACTGCACTAGTTCTATTATGCATAGTACGTTATATTGCTTCTGTTTTGTTCCTCATCATACGTTATACTGCATTTGTTTTGTTCATACGTTATACTGAATTTGTTCTGCTTCATGCGGTGTACTGCATCTGTTTTAATCTGCATCATATGTTATAATGCATCTTATGATATATTGCATCTATTCTATTCTCTATCTTACGTTATACTGCATCTGTTCTGCATCATATGTTATATTGCATCTGTTCTATTCTGCATCATACGTTACACTATATCTGTTCAGTTCTGCATCATTCGTTATATTGAATTTGTTCTGTTCTGCATCATACGTTATACTACATCTGTTCTGCTTTATACATTATATTACATCTATTCTGTTCTGCATCATAAGTTATACTGCATCTGTTCAATTCTGCATCATTCGTTATACTACATATGTTCTGTTCTGCATCATTCGTTATACTGCATCTTTTCTGTTCTGTATCATAGCATGCATCATTCGTTATACTGCATTTGTTCTGCATCATAGCTTATACTGCATCATATGTTATATTGCATCTGTTCGGTTCTGGTCCATACGTTATACTGCATCTACTCTTCATCATACGTTATACTACTAAATCTATTATGTTATTACGTTATACTGCATTCGTTCTGCATCATACGTTATACTGTACCAGTTTTATTTCGCGTCGTACTGCTTTTGTTTTGTCCATAAGTTATACTAAATTTGTTCTGCATCATACAATGTACTGCATCTGTTCTGTTCTGCTACATGTTATACTACATTTGTTTTTTTTTTGTGTCATACGTTATACTGCATCTATTCTATTCTACATCTTACGTTATATTGCATTTGTTCTATTCTTACGTTATACAAAATCAAATGTTCTTGTTTGTACATTTTCGTTGTTCATCATACGCTATATACAGATTACATTTTTGCGTAACACATTATACTGCATCTGTTCTATTCAAACGTTATACAACATCAAATGTTATATTATGTCTGTTATGTTGTGCATCGTACGTTATATTGGATCTGTTCTATTTTGCGTTAATTCAAATGTTATACTGCATCTGTTCTGCATCATACGTTATATTGCATCTGTTCTGTTCTCCATCATACTTTATACTGCATTTGTTCTTCATCAGACGTTATACTTCATCTGTTATGTTCTACATCATACGTTATACACTATTTGTTTTGTTCTGCATCTTATAATATACTCCATCTGTTCTGTTCTGTATCATTCGTTATACTACATCTGTTTCGTTCTGCATCATACGTTATAACTTTTGCATCTGTTTCGTTTCTACATCATACGTTATCTTTTGCATATATATTGTCTTGCATCGACGTTATCTCGATCTTTTCTATTCCGTATCATAAATTTTGCTGCATCTATTCTGCTTTACAACATAACTGCATCTGTTCTGTTCTACATCGAACGTTATACTGCATCCGTTTTTATCTACATCATTTGTTAACAACATCTGTTCTGTTCATACGTTATATTGCATCTGTTCTTCAATATACGTTATACTGCATCTGTTTTGTTCTACATCATAAGTTTTACCACACTTATTCTACATCATATGTTATATAATGCATCTGTTTTGTTCTGCATCATACGTTATATTGTGTCTGTTCTGTTCTACATGAAACGCTAGACTGCATATGTTCTATTAATACGTTATACTGCATCTATTCTGTTTTGCATCATTCGTTATACTACATGTATTTTGTTCTGGATCATACGTTATACTGCATCTGTTCTGTTCTGCATCATTTCCGTTCTACATCATAAATTATACTGCATCTATTCTGTTCTACATTGTTATACTACATCTCTTATGCATCAAACGTTATACTACATCTGTTCTATTATGCATCCTACGTTATGCAGCATTTGTTCTGCATCAGACGTTGAACTGCATCTCTTCTATTCTGCATCATACGTTATACTGCATCTGTTCTGCATCAAACGTTATATTGCATTTGTTCTGATCTGCATCATTTGTTATACAACATCTGTTCTGTTCATACAGTGTACTGCATCTGTTCTAATCTGCATCATATGTTATACTACATCTGTTTTTTCATACGTTACACTGCATCGTACGTTATATAGCATCTGTTCTATATCATACGTTATACTGCATCTGTTATGTTCATACGTTACACTGCATCGTACGTTGTATTGCATTTGTTCTATTATGCATCATACGTTAAACTTTATCTGTTCTGCATCATATGCTATACAACATTTGTTTTGTTCATATGTTATACTGAATCTGTTTAGCATCATTCGGTGTACTGCAACTATTCTAATCTGCATTATATGTTATACTGCATTTGTTTTTTTTTTTTGCATCATACGTTATAATGCATTTGTTCTGTTCTACATCTTACGTTATACTGCATTTGTTCTATTCTTACGTTATACAACATTAAATGTAATATTGCGTCTATTTTGTTGGGCATCACACACTGTACTGCATTTGTTCTGTTTTACATCATATGTTATACAACATATATATTGTTCTGCTTCAGACGTTATAATGCATCTTTTCTATTCGGTATCATAAATTTTGCTGCATCTTTTCTGTTATGCATCATACATGTTATACTGCATCTGTTCTGCAACAAACGTTATACTACATCTGTTCTGTTATGCATCATACGTTATGTTGTATCTATTCTGTTTTGCATAATACGTTATACTGCATTTGTTTGTTAATATGTTATACTGCATCTGTTGTACATCATATGTTATACCGCGTCTGTTCTACTCTACATAAAACATTATACTGCATCCGTTTTGATCTACATCATTTGTTAACAACATTTGTTCTGTTCATACATTATACTACATCTGTTTTGTTCTACAACATACGTTTTACTACACTTGTTCTGCATCATATGTTATATTACATCTATTTTGTTTTGCATCATACGTTATATTGCATTTGTTCTGTTTTGTATGAAACACTATATTGTATATGTTCTATTCATACGTTATACTGCATCTGTTGTGTTTCGCATCATTCATTATACTACATTTGTTTTGTTCTGCATCATACGTTACACTGCATCTGTATTGTTCTGCATCAGAGGTTATACTACATCTTTTCTGTTTTGCATCATAAATTATACTGTATCTGTTCTGTTCTGCATTGTTATACTACATCTGTTCTGCATCAAACCTTATACTACATTTGTTCTGTTATGCATCATACGTTATGTCGCATCTGTTCTGCATCAGACGTTGAATTGCATCTGTTCTATTCTGCATCATACATTATACTGCATTTGTTTGTTCATATGTTGATGAGGACATCAAGACCTAAGAGTATGAGGCCCATGATGAGAAGAATCAAAATCAAGACCCAATCCATGAAATGATTGGACCCATGACTAGGTGCAGATTTAGAAAGGCCCAAGAAGCATTACAACTCAAGGTGGCCCATGTGCTTGAGACTGAATTGTTAGCGGCCCAACAAACGCGGAAGCTGATAACATGTATAGCCTGCCTGGTGGACTAGGAGGCCCATTTATTTTGTAATAGACTTTAAAATAAATAATTTCGTACAAGGCCCATTTACTTATAGGCCCATTTCGTATTAGGTAAACCTAATTAGTATTAAACTTATAGGAATTGAGAACGGAGGCAGATCATTATTCAATTTGATATTTTTGTGAGCTTAAGCTCTACTAGGGTTCTTCCTTGCATCCTCGATCTTATCAGGAATTCTTCGATTCTTGTGTGGCGATCATCCTTGGCTTATCAAACATTCTTGTTTGTGTGACGCCTTCCTTTTCATATCTATCTTTATTTGTTATTTTGCATTTTTATTATATGAAATAGTTCTCAAATTTCAGCCGTCTTCAAACCTTAATTCTCAAACGTCGAGTATTCTATTAATTCTGGGTTAGGATCATATCATATGTTATATTGCATCTGTTCATTTCTGCATCATACGTTCTAATCTGCATTTGTTTTGTTCATTCGTTATACTGAATTTGTTCTGCATCATACGGTATACTGCACCTGTTCTGTTCTGCATCATATGTCATACTGCATCTGTTTTTTTTTTTTTGCATCATACGTTATACTGCATTTGTTCTGTTCTACATCTTACGTTATATCGTATTTGTTCTATTCTTACGTTTTACAACATCAAATGTTCTATTGCGTCTGTTCTGTTTTGCATCATACGTTATACTGCCTCTATTTTGTTTTGCGTCATACATTATACTGCATCTCTTCTATTCAAACGTTATACAACATCAAATGTTATATTGTGTCAGGTCTGTTGTGTTCTACATCATACGTTATACTGCATCTGTTCTGTTCTGCATCATTCGTTATACTACATCTGTTCTGTTCAGCATCAGACGTTATACTGCATCTTTTCTATTCTGCATCATAGATTATACTGCATCTGTTCTGTTCTGCATTGTACGTGTTATAATACATCTATTATGCATCAAACGTTATACTTCATTTGTTCTCTGTTACGCATCATACGTTATGCCGCATCTATTCTACATCAGACGTTGAAGTGTATCTGTTCTGTTCTGCATTATACGTGTTATTCTACATGTATCCTGCATCAGAAGTTATACTAAATTTGTTCTGTTATGAATCATACGTTATGCCTTATCTGTTCAGCATCAGATGTTAAACTACATCTGTTCTGATATGATCCTAACCCAGAATTAATGGAGTACTCGACGTTTGAGAATTAGGGTTTGAAGACGGCTGAAACTTCAGAATTATGTTATATAATAAAAATGCAAAATAAACAAAGAAAGAAAGATATGAAAAGGAAGGCGTCACACAAACAAGAATGTTTGATAAGCCAAGGATGATCGCCACACAAGAATTAAAGAATTCCTGATAAGATCGAGAATGCAAGGAAGAACCCTATCAGAGCTTAAACACACAAAAATATCAAATTGAATAATGATCTGCCTCCGCTCTCAACTCCTATAAGTTTAATACTAATTAGGTTTACCTAATACGAAATGGGCCTATAAGTAAATGGGCCTTGTACGAAATTATTTATTTTAAAGTCTATTACAAAATAAATGGGCCTCCTAGTCCACCAGGCAGGCTATACATGTTATCAGCTTCCGCGTTTGTTGGGCCGCTAACAATTCAGTCTCAAGCACATGGGTCACCTTGAGTTGTAATGCTTCTTGGGCCTTTCTAAATCTGCTCCAAGTCATGGGTCCAATCATTTCATGGATTGGGTCTTGATTTTGATTCTTCTCATCATGGGCCTCATACTCTTGGGTTTTGATGTCCTCATCATGTTCTGTCTGTATCATACATTATGCTGCATTTGTTTGTTCATATTTTATACTGCATCTATTCTGATCTGCATCGAACGTTATATTGCATCTGTTCTGATATGCATCATTTGTTATACAACATTTGTTCTGCTCATACATTATACTGCATCTGTTCTTCATCATTCGTTATGTTGCATCTGTTCTATTCTGCAATTATACGTTATCTGCATTTGTTCTGTTCTACATCATACGTTTTACTACACCTGTTTTGCATCATATGTTTTACTGCATTTGTTTTCTTCTGCATCGTACGTTATATTGCATCTGTTTTGTTGTACATCAAACGCTATACGACATACGTTCTATTCATACGTTATTTTGCACCAGTTCTGTTCTACATCGTACGTTATATTGCATTTGTTCTATTGTTACGTTATTCAACATCAAATGTAATATTACGTCTATTCTATTGTGCATCATACATTATACTTCATCTGTTCTGTTTTGCGTCAAATGTTATAGTGCATCTGTTCTATTCAAACGTTATACTGCATCATATGTTATATTGCATTTGTTCTGTTCTCCATCATACGTTATACTACATTTGTTCTACATCATATATTATACTTCATCTGTTATGTTCTGCATCATACGTTATACTCCATTTATGAATAATCAAGACGGTCCCCTTCCGCGAACGCATCATTGGTATCATACGTTTTACTACACTTGTTCTACATCATACTTTATACTGCATCTGTTTTGTTCTGCATCATATTATACTGCATCTGTTCTGCATCATATGCTATATTTCATCAGTTATGTTTTGAATCAATTGTTATACTAAATCTATTTTGTTCATACGTTATATGTTATATGCACCAATTCCGTTCTACATTGTACGTTATATTGCATTTGTTCAACATCATACGTTATACTGCATCTGTTCTGATCTGTATCGATTGTTTTACTGCATCTGTTCTGATCTGCAACATTTGTTATACAACATTTGTTCTGTTCATACGTTATACTGCATGTATTCTTCATCATACGTTATACTGCATCTGTTCTATTTTGCATTATATGTTATACTGCATTTGTTCTGTTCTACATCATACGTTTTACTATACATGTTCTGCATCATACGTTATACTACTTTTGTTTTCTTCTGCATCATACATTATATTGCATCTGTTCTGTTGTACATCATACGCTATACGACATATGTTCTATTCATACGTTATATTGCATCTATATTGTTCTCATCATACGTTATACTGCACCAGTTCTGTTCTACATCGTATGTTATGTTGTATTTGTTCTATTCTTACGTTATACAACATCAAATGTATTATTGCGTCTATTCTATTGTGCGTCATATATTATACTACATCTGTTCTGTTCTGCGTCAAATGCTATAGTGCATCTGTTCTATTTAAATGTTATACTGCATCATATGTTATATTGCATTTGTTCTGTTCTCCATCATACGTTATACTGCATTTATTCTACATCATATGTTATACTTCATCTGTTATGTTCTGCATCATACGTTATACTCCATTTATGAATAATCAAGACGGTCCTCGTCCGCGAACGGGTCATTTGGTATCATACGTTTTACTACACTTGTTCTGCATCATACGTTATACTGCATCTGTTCTGCATCATATGTTATACTGCATCAGTTATGTTTTGAATCAATTGTAATACTAAATCTATTTTGTTCATACGTTATATGTTATACGACACCAATTCTGTTCTACATCATACATTATATTGCATTTGTTCTGCATCATATGTTATACTGCATATGTTCTGATCTGCAACATTTGTTACACAACATTTTTTCTGTTCATACGTTATACTGCATCTGCTCTATTCTGCATTATACGTTATACTGCATTTGTTCTATTCTACATACGTTTTATTGCACCTGTTCTTCATCATACGTTATACTACATTTGTTTTCTTCTGCATTGTACGTTATATTGCATCTGTTCTGTTGTACATTAAACGCTATATGACATATGTTCTATTCATACGTTATATTGCATCTATGTTGTTCTCATCATACGTTATACTGCACCAGTTCTATTCTACATCGTACGTTATATTGTATTTGTTCTATTATTACGTTATACAACATCAAATGTAATATTGCGTCTATTCTGTTGTGCGTCATATATTATACTACATCTGTTCTATTTTTTGTCAAATGTTATAGTGCATCTGTTCTATTCAAACATTATACTGCATCATACATTATATTGCATTTGTTCTGTTCTCCATCATGCGTTATACTTCATCTGTTCTGCATCATATGTTATACTCCATCTATTATGTACAGCATCATACATTATATTCCATTTGTTTTATTATGCATCTTATGATATATTTCATTAGTTTTGTTCATATGTTATACTACATCTATTTTGTTATGCATCATACGTTACACTACATCTGTTCTGTTCTGCTTCATTCGTTATGTTGTATCTATTCTGTTCAGCAACATACGTTATACTGCATTTGTTCTGCTTTATACATTATATTGCATCTATTTTGTTCTTCATCATACGTTATACTGCATTTGTTCTGTTATGCATCATTCGTTATACTACATCTGTTCTGTTCAGCATCAAACGTTATACTACATCTTTTCTGTTCTACATCATAGATTATACTGCATATGTTCTGTTCTGCATTGTATGTGTTATAATACATCTATTCTGCATCAAATGTTAGACTTCATTTGTTCCCTATTACGCATCATATGTTATGCCGCTTCTGTTCTACATCAGACGTTGAACTGCATCTGTTCTGTTATGCATTATACGTGTTCTCCATCATACGTTATACTGCATTTGTTATAGAACATTTGTTCTGTTCATACGTTATACTGCATCTGTTCTTCATCATACATTATACTACATCTGTTCTATTCTGCATTATACGTTATACTGCATTTTCTCTATTCTACATCATACGTTTTCTTACACCTGTTCTGCATCATACGTTATACTGCATTTGTTTTCTTCTACATCGTACGTTATATTAAATCTGTTCTGTTGTACATTAAATGCTATACGACATATGTTTTATTCATACGTTATATTGCATATATTGCATCTATATTGTTCTCATCATACGTTATACTACACCAGTTTTGTTCTACATCGTACGTTATATTGCATTTGTTCTATTCTTACGTTATACAACATCAAATGTAATATTGCGTCTATTCTACTGTGCATCATACATTATACTACATCTGTTCTATTTTGCGTCAAATGTTATAGTGCATCTGTTCTATTCAAACGTTATACTGCATCATACGTTATATTGCATTTGTTCTCTTCTCCATCATACGTTATACTGCATTTGTTCTGCATCATATGTTATACTTCATCTGTTATGTTTTGCATCATACGTTATACTCCATTTATGAATAATCAACACGGTCCCCTTAGGCGAACACGTCATTTGGTATCATACGTTTTACTACACTTGTTCTGCATCATACGTTATGCTGCATCTGTTTTGTTCTGCATCAAATGTTATACTACATCAGTTATGTTTTGAATCAATTGTTATACTAAATCTATTTTGTTCATACGTTATATGTTATACTGCACCAGCTCTGTTCTACATCATACGTTATATTGAAATTTGTTCTGTTCTGCATCATACGTTATACTGCATTTGTTTTGTTCATATGTTATACTGAATTTTTTCTGCATCACATTGTGTATTGCATCTGTTCTGTTCTGCATCATATGTTATAGTGCATCTATTTTTTATTAGCATCATAAGTTATACTGCATTTGTTATGTTCTACATCTTATGTTATACTGCATTTGTTCTATTCTTACGTTATACAACATCAAATGTTCTATTGCGTCTTTTCTGTTGTGCATCATACGTTATACTGCATTTGTTCTGTTTTGCGTCATATATTATACTGCATCTGCTCTATTCAAACGTTATACAACATCAAATGTTATATTGTGTCAGTTTTGTTGTGCATCTGTCCTGTTTTGTGTTAATTCAAATGTTCTACTGCATCTGTTCTTCATTATACGTTATATAACATATGTTCTGTTCTGCACCATACGTTATACTGCATTTGTTTTGTTCTACATCATACGTTATATTGCATCTGTTCTGTTATGCATCAAACGTTGTACTGCATATGTTCTATTCATACGTTATGTTAGTCCCTATATGAATCTAGAGGGGGTGAATAGATTCAAGTTCCCTAAAACTACCAATCTTTTTCTCGCTTTTTCCCGGTTCAATTTTATCTTTATTATAAGCAATGTATCAGAGATATAACAGCGGAAAGATACAGGAAAATAATAATGCAAGAAATCAATGGAAAGTAAAGTCAAGGTATAAAGAAGAGAGAAGACAGAGATTTATACTGGTTCGGCTTTCGGCCTACATCCAGTCCCAACCCAACAATCTGTTGCAATTGGTATTCCACTATAATCTTGTGTTCAATACAATCACTTCTGCACAAACACAAAACAAATCAAATACTCAAAACTCTCTATGTTCTTCACCTAAGAACATATCTCTCCAATTCTTGAATCCTTCAAGAATCTCCTTTGAGAGTCCTTCTCTCAACCTTTAACTCTTCTTCTAGAGAACACCTTCTCTTAAGAGTTTTCAACCCAAAATAAAACTATCAAACAAAAGATAAAGATCAGTAAAGATTACACGTTTGTGTATGCTCTGATCACAATGATAACCAAATGTATCCAATCCTTTCTTCACACAATATTCATCTCTTTGAGAAATTCTTTTTGAAATCTTTGAAGAGAGTTTCCAGAACTTGTAAACCAATGTTTTTCTCTTCTTTTTTCCTTTCTAAAACATTAAAAGATTTCTCTCTTGAAAACAAAATGAAGAAGATCTATTTAAAGCAGTTTTCAAAACCATATTGAGATGAATTCTGGTGTGGTAATCAATTACAGATGTTGGTAATCGATTACTACAGAGAGATTTTATCTTCCCTTGCATTTCAAGCATGAAGTAATCGATTACTGTGGAGTGGTAATCGATTACTCCAGAGCCAGTTGAGATCCCCTGTTTTCTGAGTCTGTTGGTAATCGATTACAGCTTCAGGGTAATCGATTACTTCAGCTTAAACTTTAAAACCAAAGTTTTTTGAGTTCTTTTCAAAACAAAAATGGGGTTCCCAACTACTCTAGCTCATCTTACAAGAGTTAAAACAAATTCTCTATGAAAAGATTGAATAAAAACCACACTCAAAGCCTAAACTATAACAAACAATACATTTAAACTCCTATATACAATCTATCATAAAGATCAAAATTACAAGTATATCAAAACTAAAACTAGGAAAGACTTCTTCAGCTTCAAGTTCAACAATCTCCCCCTTTTTGGTTTTGATGTACCAAACCTTGTGTAGTTGATCCCTTATGTAGATGATGGCTTTTGATGTGTCCTGCAATGTTTTTCTTTTTCTTTTCTCTTTTTTTTCATCAATCCTATTCAGCAATTCACATACAGTTATGTGTATCATCCAACTCATGTTAGAAACATCAATATTCAGTGATATATAAAGGCAATCATTTGCAGAAATTTAAATCTATCTATTACAGTCATCCAATAATAGTCTCAAATGTGTTAACCTGCTCCCCCTAAGTCAGGTGCTTAGGTACAAATAGATTTTAAAACTTTTCAAACCAGAATAGTTCAAAACAGAGTAAAAGCAGAGCAAATCAAATACTAAAGGCTAAAGACTAAACAACTAAAATCACTAACTACATATACTCCCCCTATTTGGTATATCAAATCAAAAGAGAGAAGTAAATGAAGTTACTAATCTGAGTCGTCATCATCCTGATTGAGTCGTTCCATGATAGTTTCCATCAAGTCCTTCATTTCTAGGAAATGCAGATCCTGTCGCTTTCCCAGAGCATCAATGCGCTTGTTGACGGTTGCTTCTAATTCATCCAATCGGTCTATCATAATGGATTCGAAGCGAGATCGTGGAATGTACTCTCCAGGATTGTCTTCATCCATATCTTCATGATGTGCTTCCTCTTGCTCTTGTTCTGCTTCTTCATGCTCTTGTTGTGGTACGTCATGCTCTTGTTGTGCCTCTTCTCTTGTGATCCATCCAGCATCGGTTTTGATGAGTCTCATCTTTTTCAGTGCTCCATCGCCGATGACATGAACATCCTTGACTAATTCTCTTGCTTCATCAGTAGTGTCTATCTGAAAAATTTCAATTAGTCTAGAAATAAAAAGAGAGTAAGGACACTTATTATCAAGTAGTCTCCTTGTTTTCAGCATGTTGTCCATGATCACGTGAGTCCAATCCACTTGAATGTTGTTCTTCAAGGCAGCAATGAGGATCATGTCATCCTCAGTCAACTGGGCATGGTTTGCTCCTCTTGTAGCCAAGATCCAGCAAACGGTGTAGTGAAGTAGCCGGTCATCTGCTGTGAGGCCACCAATGTTGTAGGTAATTTTCTTGCTCAAAGCCCTTTTTGAATTTCTGTCCTCTTCCCAGTGTTGAGGGTTCCTCAGAAGGCTCATAAAGAAGGTATCTTTTTGCAAATCAAACCCTTTCTCTCTGAGTTTGTCTGTATGTGCTATAATCTCTTCCTTTCGAATCCCAGCAATATCCATAAAGTGTGCAGGGGTTAGGGAAATTTTGATACCTTTGATTTCAGATGTCACAGTCATCCTCTCCATATTCGGTTTGAGGTTGGAGTAGAAAACTCGAACCAAATCTGGATAGATGAATCCTTTCATTCCTACAAACCTTTCCAAATGTTGTTGCCTGAGGAAGGTCTGGAATGTGAAATTCTGAGCGTCAAGCCATCCAAGGTCAAGTATCTTTGGAGGAACTAGACCTTTGTTTGCAAAGTCCAGATTGAACCGCGTTTCTGATACTTGTGGTTGTGGAGGAGGAGGAACTTCCGGTTGTTGCTCCGAGGTGGTTGGTTTCTTCCTCTTGGAGGATTCTCCCACCTTTTTCTTTCCTTTAATCTCTTCTTGAGTGTAGCGGCTTGCCCTCATTTTGATTCTCTTACCTTTTCCTTGTCCTTCCATTGTTTGAGAGAGAATGAAAACCTAGGGTTTGGAGGAAGAAGATGAAGGGTTTTTCGGAGTAAGAGGTTGAGTAGTGAATGAAGAGTCACTCCTGCACTTCTTATAAGAGAGAACAAAGCCCAAAAGATTAGCCCAAGAACGAGGTAATTGATTACCAGCAGTTGGAAATCGATTATCTCAGTTCCTTATATAGAGGGAAGAAAGAAAAATGAGAAGACAGTCGTGGTAATCGATTACTGTAAAATGGTAATCGATTACTCCAGTGGATTCCTCTTAAAAACATAAAAAGCATGTTCTGTGGTAATCGATTACTGCTCGTGGTAATCGATTACTCCAGGGGTGTTTCACAAAAATATTGAAAACTAGTGCTTTGGTAATCGATTACAGGTCGTGGTAATCGATTATCTTAGTCCCAAAATCCTTCTTAGAGTGAATTTCACACGAAGTAATCGATTATCCTCCCTTGGTAATCGATTATTTCTATCAGAAGAAGGTTTTTCTTGAAAAATTTTCACAAAAACAGAGTTATGGATAAGTGTAATCAAGTAAGAAGGTTTAGTTTAGATGTTCCTCACTCAGTATGCCGAGGTTTGATCTAAGTTTGTAAACCTTTCCTTTGGTAATGCTTTTGTGAATATATCTGCTAATTGATTCTCCGTGTCTATGAATTCGATGTTACAATCTCCTTTCTCGATGTGATCTCTGATAAAGTGATGTCTGACTTCAATGTGTTTTGTCCTTGAGTGTAGTACAGGATTTCTTGTGATACTTATGGCGCTTGTGTTGTCGCATTTCAAGGGAATGTGATCTATCCTTAGCCCAAAGTCCTCAAGTTGGTGTTTCAACCAAATTGCTTGAGCACAGCAACTTCCCGCAGCTACATATTCTGCTTCTGCAGTTGGTAGTGCTACCAAGCTTGCTTTCTGCTATTCCAAGATATCAAGCATTCTCCAAAGATGTGACATGTGCCACTAGTGCTTTTCCTATCTGTTTTGCTACCTGCAAAATCAGAGTCACTGAAACCAACAAGTAGTGGTGAGGTTCCTTTCGGATACCATAGTCCACAACTTATTGTTCCTTTTAGGTATTTAAGAATCTTCTTCACTGTTAGCCAATGAGATTGCTTAGGTGCAGATTGAAATCTAGCACATAAACATACAGAAAACATGATATCAGGTCTACTGGCTGTAAGGTAGAGTAAAGATCCTATAACACCTCTGTATAGGGTAGTATCAACTTCATCACCTGCTTCATCAGTCTCAAGGTAAGTGTTAGTAGAAATAGGTGTGTTAGACATTTTGCAATTTGTCATATCATATTTCTTAAGAAGTTCTTTAGTGTACTTAGCCTGATGTATGAAAGTGTCACCTTCCATTTGCTTGATTTGAAGTCCTAAGAAGAAACTCAGTTCTCCAATCATAGACATATCAAATTCTTCCTGCATGTCTTTCACAAACTCTTCACAAAGTTGTTGGTTAGAAGATCCAAAGATAATGTCATCAACATAAATTTGAACCAATAGAATGTAGTCAGACTTGTCCTTAATAAACAAAGTCTTATCTACTTTACCTCTGTGGAATCCTTTGGATATGAGAAACTTACTCAGTCTGTCATACCATTTGCCTAGGGGCTTGCTTCAACCCATACAAGGCTTTATGAAGTTTGTAGACATGTGTAGGCCAAGTAGCATCTATGAAACCGGGTGGTTGAGCTACATAGACTTCTTCATTGATATAACCATTCAAGAATGCACTTTTTACATCCATCTGGTATAACTTGAAATTGTTGATGCAAGCATATGCCAGGAGTAGTGTAACAGCTTCAAGTCTTGCGACAGGAGCAAAGGTTTCTTCAAAGTCAATCCCTTCTTGTTGATTGTATCCTTTTGCCACAAGTCTTGCTTTGTTTCTGACCACAACTCCTTCTTCACTCAGTTTGTTCTTGTAAACCCATTTTGTACCTATGATGTTCATATTGCCCTTGTCTGGAACAAGTTCCCAAACTCCATTCCTTTTGAACTGGTTGAGTTCTTCTTGCATAGCCATGATCCAAAATTCATTGTTCAAGGCTTCTTTTATGGAGGATGGTTCTACCTGAGATACAAAAGCAGTATTATAGCAAAACAGATTCTTTGAGGATCTAGTAGTTACCCCCTTGTGGATGTCACCAATGACATTGTCAAGTAATAGGTTCCTAGGTGTCCCCCACTCTTTTGCTTGTTCTGGTACAGGGTCAGGTTGAGTTTGCTGATGCTTGTTATGGATGTCTATGTTTTCTCCACCTGTTTCATCATCATGCAACAATCTTTCCTTCTGGAAAGTGTTAGTTTCATCAAATCTAATATGGACAGATTCTTCAATTCACATTGTTCTTTTATTAAAGATCCTACATGCTTTACTGGTGTATGAATAACCAAGGAAAATGGCTTCATCAGCCTTTGCATCAAACTTTCCAATAGGGTCTTTGCCATTATTTAAAACAAAACATCTGCATCCAAAAACTTTGAAGTAAGAAATGTTTGGTTTTCTTCCATAGAAAAGCTCATAAGGGGTTTTCTTCAAAATGGGTCTTATAGAGAGAACATAGCATGCAGTGTTCACAACATCTGCCCAAAAATGTTTAGGCATCATATGCTCATTCAGCATGGTTCTCACAAGTTCTATAAGGGACCTGTTTTTCCTCTCCACTACTCCATTTTGCTGTGGAGTTCTAGGAGCTGAAAAGCAGTGTGATATCCCATGTTTTTCACAAAACCTTTCAAAAAAGCAATTCTTAAATTCAGTTCCATTATCACTTCTTAAAGCTTTGATTTTCAAATCCTTTTTGTTTTGAATCTTTTTGGCAAGTACCTTGAAAACTCCAAAGGCTTGATCCTTTTTCTTGATAAACAAAACCCAAGTAAATCTTGAATAGTCATCTACTATGACTAGTCCATACAGATTTCCACCAATACTAGCTATCCTAGATGGACCAAATAAGTCTAAATGCAAGAGTTCAAGCGGCTGATTTGTAGAAACATGTTTTACATTTTTGAAAGATGTTTTGTCCTGCTTGGACTTTTGACAAGCCTCACATAGTCCTTCTTTGGAAAATCTAATCTTGGGGAGACCAAAAACTAACTCTTTAGAAACAAGCTTATTCAAATGCAATGTATCAATGTGTGTTATTCTCCTATGCCATAGCCAAGACAGATTATCATTGGAAGTTAAACATGTAGAGTAAGGAGAAGAATGATCTACTTCTAGTATGTAAATGTTGTTAGATCTCTTGCCAATCATTAGAAGTTCATCTGAGTCTTTGTTGCTGATGAGACAATGTTCATCATCAAAAGCAATTCTGTAGTGCTTGTCACACAATTGGCTTATGCTCAGCAGATTGAACCTCAATCCATCGACCAACAATACATCCTCTATCACTGTGTTTGCCTTATATCCAACAGTACCGTAGCCTAGGATTTTTCCTTTGTTGTTATCTCTGTATACAACAGATCCTGATTCTCTTGGTGTGAAGGTGCTCAGGTTCCTTCTATCACCCGTCATATGCCTTGAGCAGCCACTGTCTAAGTACCAAGTTGAGCTTCATTGTTCGGGCTTTCTAAAGAGAAAAAGAACTTATTTTGTTGGTGGTACCCAGTTTCTCTTGGGTCCATACATGTTAGTGCTACTGGTTACTTTCTTAATCCATTTGTATTTGCCACTGGAAATCCCTTTCTTCCTAATCATGCAGTTATATGATTTATGTCCAGGTTTCATGCAATATGTGCAAGTGTATTTAGCATGCTTAGTATTTCCAGGTTTCATATGAACACAGTTTGTAGAGATGTTGAGTTCTTTTAACTTTGAAATATCATTTTCTAGTTCACATATTTTCTGTTTTAGCATGGATATTTCCTTTTTCGAAGTTATGTTTTCTTTTTCAAAGGTTTCAGCTTGATTATAAAGCTCACAAAAGGCAGAATGCAATTCATCATAATCATCCATAATTGAGTTCATATCACATACCTCATTGGATGTTTTGGTCATCAAGCACAGATTTGCCTCCTCATCTTCACTTTCAGATGTTGAGGATGTGTAGCCTTCATCCCAAGCTATGTATGCCTTCTTTTTCTTCTTTTCTTTTCTGGCATTTCTTTCATTCTCGGCTTTTCTCACTTCGCATTGTTGCTTCTCTTCAAGGTTGGACAATCGACTGTAGTGCCCAATCTTTCCACATTCATAGCAAGTTACTTTGATGAAGTGTTATCCTGCTTCTTGACTCCTTTTCTGGGTTGACCAAATTTCTTCTTAGTGTTGTTCTTCATAAACTTTCTGAACTTCTTCACCATTAAGTTCACTTGGTCTTCTTGTGAATCATTTTCGTCTTCAGAGGATTCAGATTCAATTTCAGTATGATCTATCTTGAGAGCAATTCCTTTGGCTCTTTTGTCTTTCTGCTCCTCATCCGCCATTCGAGTCATGTCTATTTCATATCCTCTCAGTTTTCCAAACAGTTCAGCACTTGTCATAGCAGCAAGGTTCTTTGATTCAGTTATGGCTGTCACTGTAGGTTGCCACTTTCTGTTCAATGATTTCAGAATCTTGACATTCACCTCTTCTTCAATGAAGTTCTTGTCAAGTCCTTTGAGATGGTTGATGATATGTGTGAATCTCTTTTGCATTTCCATGATTGACTCTCCTTGGAACATTCTGAATGTCTCATACTCCTGAATGAGTGTGTTCTTCCTAGCTCTCCTCACCTCAGCAGTACCTTCATGGGTTACCATGATAAGCTCCCATGCTTCTTTTGCTGTTGTGCAAGCTGATATCCTGAAAAACTCATCAGAATTCAAAGCAGAGTGTATGATATTCAAGGCCTTAGCGTCATTTTCAGCCCTTCTAATCTCATCCAAGTCCCATTCCTCAAAAGGTTTCTCTATTTCTTTTCCATTTTCTATTTTTATTGGAACTTTGTAGTCATTTACCACAGCCTGCCGGATACTTATGTGAATAGATTCCATAAAGATCTTCATGCGAACTTTCCAAAATGGATAGTTATCACTGCAGAACAATGGAGGTCTATTTATCGAAGCTCCTTCAGCGAAGGGTAAAAGATTACTAGCCATTCTAGGGAACTAACAAGGATTACTAGATTGATTTACTAGTTAAAGCTATTGATACCAATTGTTGGTCCCTATATGAATCTAGAGGGGAGGGGGGTGAATAGATTCAAGTTCCCTAAAACTACCAATCTTTTTCTCGCTTTTTCCTGATTCAATTTTATCTATATTATAAGCAATGTATCAGAGATATAACAGCGGAAAGATACAGGAAAATAATAATGCAAGAAATCAATGGAAAGTGAAGTCAAGGTATAGAGAAGAGAGAAGACAGATATTTATATTGGTTCGGCTTTCGGCCTACATTCAGTCCCAACCCAACAATCTGTTGCAATTGGTATTCCACTATAATCTTGTGTTCAATACAATCACTTCTGCCCAAACACAAAACAAATCAAATACTCAAAACTCTCTATGTTCTTCACCTAAGAACATATCTCTCCAATTCTTGAATCCTTCAAGAATCTCCTTTGAAGTCCCCTGTCTCAACCTTTAACTCTTCTTCTAGAGAACACCTTCTCTTAAGAGTTTTCAACCCAAAATAAAACTATCAAACAAAAGATAAAGATTAGTAAAGATTACACCTTTGTGTATGTTCTGATCACAATGATAACCAAATGTATCCAATCCTTTCTTCACACAATATTCATCTCTTTGAGAAATTCTTTTTGAAATCTTTGAAGAGAGTTTCCAGAACTTGTAAACCAATGTTTTTCTCTTCTTTTTTCCTTTCTAAAACATTAAAAGATTTCTTTCTTGAAAACAAAATGAAGAAGATCTATTTAAAGCAGTTTTCAAAACCATTTTGAGATGAATTCTGGTGTGGTAATCGATTACAGATGTTGGTAATCGATTACTCCAGAGAGATTTTATCTTCCTTTGCATTTCAAGCACGAAGTAATCGATTACTGTGGAGTGGTAATCGATTACTCCAGAGCCATTGAGATCCCCTGTTTTTTTGAGTCTGTTGGTAATCGATTACAGCTTCAGGGTAATCAATTACTTCAGCTTAAACTTTAAAACCAAAGTTTTTTGAGTTCTTTTCAAAACAAAAATGGGGTTCCCAACTACTCTAGCTCATCTTACAAGAGTTAAAACAAATTCTCTATGAAGAGATTGAATAAAAACCACACTCAAAGCCTAAACTATAACAAACAATACATTTAAACTCCTATATACAATCTATCATAAAGATCAAAATTACAAGTATATCAAAACTAAAACTAGGAAAGACTTCTTCAGCTTCAAGTCCAACATGTTATACTGCATTTGTTCTTCATCATACATAATACAACATATGTTCTATTTTAGATCATACGTTTTACTGCATCTGCTTTGTTCTCATACGTTATGCTGCATTTGTTATGTTCAAACGTTACACTGCATCGTACGTTGTATTGCATATATTCTGTTCTGCATCATACGTTATACAGCATCTGTTCAGCTTTATACATTATATTGCATCTATTCTGTTCTGCTTCTTACGTTATATTACATACGTTATAATGCATTTGTTCTGTTCTATTCTACGTTATACTGCATATATATTGTTCTGCATCAGATGTTCTACTGCATCTTTTCTATTCCTTATTATAAATTTTACTGCATATGTTTTGTTCTACATCATACATGTTATACTGTATCAGTTCTGTTTTGAATCAAATATTATACTAAATCTATTCTGTTCATATATTATATTGCATCAATTCTGCACCATATGATATATTGCACTAGTTCTATTCTGCATCGTACGTTATATTACATATGTTCTGTTCTGCATCATACGTTATACTGCATTTGTTTTGTTCATACGTTATACTGAATCTGTTCTACATCATACGGTGTATGATATCTGTTCTAATCTGCATCATATGTACTGTATCGGTTTTTTTTTTGCATCATACGATATACTGCATCTGTTCTGTTCTACATCTTATGTTATACTGCATTAGTTATGTTCTTACGTTATACAACATCAAATGTAATATTGCGTCTATTCTATTCTGCATCATACACTATACAACATCTGTTATGATTTGCATCAAACGTTATACTGCTGTTCTATTCTAACGTTATAATGCATCATACATTATATTTCATCTGTTCTGTTCTCCATCATACGTTATACTGCATCTGTTTTGCATCATATGTTATACTCCATTTGTTTTGTTATGCATCTTATGATATATTGCATTAGTTCTGTTCATATGTTATACTACATCTATTTTGTTATGCATCATACGTTACACTACATCTACTCTGTTCTGCATCATTTGTTATACTACATCTGTTTTGTTCTGAATCATACGTTATACTGCATCTTTTCTGCTTTATACATTAAATTTCATATATTCTTTTCTGCATCATACGTTATACTACATCTGTTTTATTCTGCATCATACGTTATAATGCATCTGTTCCATTCTGCATCAGACGTTATACTGCATCTTTTCTGTTTTGCATCATGGATTATACTGCATCTATTCTATTCTCTTTTATACGTGTTATACTACCTCTGTTATGCATCAAACATTATACAACGTTTGTTTTGTTATGCATCATACGTTATGTCGCATATGTTCTGCAGCAGGCGTTGTACTGTATATGTTCTGTTCTGCATCATACGTTATACTGCATTTGTTTGTTCATACGTTATATTGCATCTTGTCTTTTCTGCATCATACATTATACTGCATTTGTTTTGTTCGTACGTTATGCTGAAACTGTTATGCATCATATAGTGTACTGCATCTGTTTAAATATGCATCATATGTTATACTGCATCTGTTTTTTTTAATCATACGTTACACTACATCTGTTCTGTTCAACATCTTACGTTATACTGCATTTGTTCTATTCTTTCGTTATACAACATCAAATGTAATATTGCGTCTATTCTGTTGTGCATAATACATTATACTGCATCTGTTATGTTTTGCGTCAAACGTTATACTGCATCTGTTCTATTCAAACATTATACTGCATCATACATTATATTGCATCTGTTTTGTTCTCCATCATACGTTATCCTGCATCTGTTCTACATCATATGTTATACTTCATCTGTTATGTTCTGCATCTTATGATATATTGCATTAGTTTTGTTCATTTGTTATACAATATCTGTTCTGCTCATACGTTATATTGCATTTGTTCATCATCAGACATTATATAGCATCTGTTCTGTTCTGCACCATACGTTATATTGCATTCGTTTTGTTCAACGTTATACTGAATTTGTTCTGCATCATACAGTGTACTGCATCTGTTTAAATATGCATCATATGTTATACTACATCAATTTTTTTTGCATCATACGTTACACTGCATCTGTTCTGTTCTACATCTCACGTTATACTGCATTTGTTCTATTCTTACATTATACAACATCAAATGTAATATTGCGTCTATTGTGTATTGCATCATACATTATACTGCATCTGTTATGTTTTGCGTCAAACGTTATAGTGCATCTGTTCTATTCAATCATTATATTGCATCATACGTTATATTGCATCTGTTTTGTTCTCCATCATACGTTATACTGCATCTGTTCTACACCATATGTTATACTTCATCTGTTATGTTCTGCATCATACGTTATACTCCATTTGTTTTGTTTAGCATCTTATGATATATTGCATCATTTGTTATACAACATCTGTTCTGTTCATACGTTATACTGCATCTGTTCTTCATCATACGTTATACAACATCTGTTCTGTTCTGCATCATACGTTATACAACATTTGTTCTGTTCTACATCATACATTATACTACAACTGTTCTGCATCATACGTTATACAACATTTGTTCTGTTCTACATCATACATTATACTACAACTGTTCTGCATCATACGTTCTATTGCATTTGTTTTGTTCCTACGTTATACTTAATTCTTTTTGCATCATATGGTGCACTGCATGTGTTCTAATCTGCATCATATGTTATACTTCATCTATTTTTTTTTTGCATCATACATTTTACTACATCTGTTCTGTTCTACATCTTACGTTATACTGCATTTGTTCTATTCTTACGTTATACAACATCAAACGTAATATCGCGTCTATTCTATTGTGCATCAGACATTATACTACATCTGTTCTGTTTTGCGTCAAATATTATAGTGCATCTGTTCTATTCAAACGTTATACTGCATCATACGTTATATTGCATCTGTTCTGTTCTCCATCATATGTTATACTACATCTGTTCTGCATCATATGTCATACTCTGTTTGTTTTGTTCTGCATCTTATGATATATTGCATTAGTTTTGTTCATATGTTATACTACATCTATTTTGTTATGTATCATACGTTACACTACATATGTTTTGTTCTGCAACATTTGTTATACTGCATCTGGTCTGTTCTGCATTGTAACACCCCCCTCTTATTTACTTATTTTACTTATATTTTGTAATTTAAAGTGGTTAATGATATAGTAGATAAAAGAGAGATTTAGAAAACAACACTTTTATTACATAAGTTTTAAAGTTCATTACAACCAGATTACATAACTTTGTCCTTTTATTATTTTACATAACTACCTTTCTGCTACCTTAGAACATTTACTCAACACTTCTACACGCAAAACATAACAAGCATCTTCACAACAAGATAGTAGCAACAACCAGTGCAAAACAGTGACAACTTCTCAATCCTGCAAATCTGTAAAAATAGAATTGCAAGGGTGAGCTTTCCTTAATCCTCAAATAATTTTAATTATAGTAAAACTTTTGAAAATAAGGAAAAATATTCATAAAACCAATATTCTTTAATATTCTTCAATTTCTTTAAAAATAGTAATTTATTGATATAAAACCTGTGTCCAAACCATTAATTCAATTCACAAGGTAAAACCACCAATCAACCATAAAACGAATCAGTAATTTATCACAATAATCATGTATTCAATCAAAACACATAATCACTATTGCGTGCTCTTATTCCTATATGATGCATGTATCCTCACGATGTACTTTCCCTATTTACTCAACATGCAATGTGGCGCCATCCACCTAAAATAGCACAGGGCATCCGGTCCTCACATCCTCTAGACCCACCGGTGGTAGACACTCCGCGTAATTGTCGAGTTCCCTCGGTGTCCTAGGGACCTCCCCCCGCAACATGTGATCATCATGAGCAGGGCAATTTCCCTACCAAGAGAACCCCCTCTAGTCCACGGTATTCCACTCACACAGACGAGAATCCGTAACTTACGGACTTGGTCTACTACTATCCAGTCATCATGCAACATGCTCTAGGACCTTGAATTGTATAATGACCTTTTTCACATTTTACATCTTGACCTCTTTACTAGGTCATATTTATTTCAAAACCTTCTAAGCATTGCCTATTCACCAAGCAATCTTAGAATATTGCCTCTCCACTAGGCATTTCAAATCGGTCATTAAGCAATTCAAGTCCATCACCAATTTCATGCAACCATGCATGTCACCACTTATTCATATCCAACTCAAAACCAGACATATTTCGATATGAAATCAACACCAAGAAACACCAATAAACACCAATAAATCAAGAAACCAAGAAACAAGAAACACCAAGAATTATCAAGGAAACATCAAGAACCAATAAACAGTACCACACTTTTCCTCGCAACAAGAATAATTCTGTTCTGATGTGGAAGATCGGACAAAACCGCAACCAAAGAGCATACTAAGAATTATCTTCGCACCTTAGTATCCGAAAAACTAAAGAAATATAATGAAAGTAACAACAAAACAAAGAATAGAAGAGTAGGATAAGGATAGCTCCCCTTACAGGTTTCTCTCAGCTTCCTATACTCTTCCTCTACAGCTTCCTATACTCTTCCTCTACTTACTTGCTCCTCTTTTAGAGATATTTCTTCCTAAGAGAGAGCTTGAGAGAATATAGAAATGTTCTTTGGTTTGTTTTCTCATCTGAAATCCCTAGGCCCTATTTATAGAATTCCCAAAGTACTATTTGCTACAGAATATTCTATATTCTATAGAATATTCCACAGAATATTCCACAGAATATTCTACTACAGTAATTTTACTATTTACCACAGTAATTTAAATTTACTATTTACCATAGTAATTTTACTATTTACCACAGTAATTTATATTTACTATTTACCATAGTAATTTTACTATTTACCACAGTAATTTTACTATTTACCACAGTAATTTTATTATTTACCATAGTAATTTACTATTTGTACAGTAACTTACTATTTGCACAGTAATTTACTATTTGCACAGTAATTAACTATTTGCACAGTAATTTACTATTTACACAGTAATTTACTATTTACTACAGTAATTTCAAAAATTCATAATTTTTAATTATTTTTATATTTCTCTCTGTTATAAAAACCTCTCTTAAACTATATTTAAGTTTTTGGGATGTTACATGCATCAGCGTTATACTTGCATCCTTTCTGCTTTATACATTAAATTGCATCTATTCTTTCTGCTTCATACGTTATATTGCATTTGTTTTGTTCTGCATCATACGTTATAATGCATCTGTTCTATTCTGCATCAGACGTTATACTGCATCCTTTCTGCTTTATACATTAGATTGCATCTATTTTTTCTGCTTCATATGTTATACTACATCTGTTCTATTCTTTATCATTCATTATACTACATCTGTTTTGTTTTGCATCATATGTTATAATGCATATGTTCTATTCTGCATCGTACGTTATACTACATCTGTTTTGTTCTGCATCATACGTTATAATGCATTTGTTTTGTTCTGCATCAGACGTTATACTGCATCTTTTCTGTTTTGCATCATGGATTATACTGCATCTATTCTGTTCTCCATTATACGTGTTATACTAACTCTGTTCTGCATCAAACGTTATACTACATCTGTTCTGTTATTCATCACACGTTATGCCGCATATGTTCTGCATCAGACGCTGTACTACATATGTTCTGTTCTGCATCTTACGTTATACTGCATTTGTTTGTTCATACGTTATACTGCATCTTGTCTTTTCTGCATCATACGTTATACTACATTTGTTTTGTTCGTACGTTATACTGAATGTGTTCTACATCATACAGTGTACTGCATCTGTTTAAATATGCATCATATGTTATACTACATCTGTTTTTTTTTTTTGCATCATACGTTACACTGCATCTGTTCTGTTCTACATCTCACGTTATACTGCATTTGTTCTATTCTTACGTTATACAACATCAAATGTAATATTGCGTCTATTGTGTTTTGCATCATACATTATACTGCATCTGTTATGTTTTGCGTCAAACGTTATAGTGCATCTGTTCTATTCAAACATTATATTGCATCATACGTTATATTGCATCTGCTTTTTCTTCATCATACTACATCTGTTCTATATCATATGTTATACTTCATCTGTTATGTTCTGCATCATACGTTATACTTCATTTGTTTTGTTCAGCATCTTATGATATATGCATTAGTTTTGTTCATATGTTACACTACATCTGTTATGTTCTGCATTATACATGCTGTAATTTATCTGTTCTGCATCAAACGTTATACTACATGTGTTCTGTTATGCGTCATACGTTATGCCACATTTGTTCTGCAATCGACGTTGAACTGCATATATTTTGTTTTGCATCACACGTGATATTGCATTTGTTTGTTCATACGTTATACTACATCTTACGTTATGTTGCATCTGTTCTGATCTACATCATGTGTTATACAACATATGTTCTGTTTATACGTTATACTACATTTGTTCTTCATTATACGTTATACTGCATCTGTTCTGTTATGCATCATACGTAATACTGCATTTGTTCTGTTCTACATCATATGTTTTACTACACCTGTTTTGCATCATACGTTATACTGCATTTGTTTTGTTCTGCATCATTCGTTATATTGCATCTGTTTTGTTCTACATCATACGTTATACTGCATCTGCTATGCTTTATACATTATATTGCATCTATTCTGTTATGCCTCATATGTTATATTGTCTCTGTTCTGTTCTGCATCATTCGTTATACTATATCTGTTTCGTTCTACATCATACGTTATACTGCATCTGTTCTGCATCATATGTTATTTTGCGTATGTTCTGTTTTGCATTGAACGTTATACTACATATGTTCTGATCTGCATCATTTGTTATACAACATTTGTTCTGTTCATATTTATACTGCATATGTTCTTCATCATACGATATATTCCATCTGTTCTGTTATGCACCATAGGTTATACTGCATTTGTTTTGTTCTACATCATACGTTCTACTACACATGTTCTTCATCATACGTTATACTGCATTTGTTTTGTTATGCATCATACGTTATATTGCATTTGTTCTGTTTTGCATCAAGCGCTATACTACATATGTTCTATCCGTACATTCTACTGAATTTGTTCTTCATCGTACATAATACAACATATGTTCTGTTCTACATCATACGTTTTACTGCATCTACATCATATGTTATACTGCATTTGTTATGTTCATACGTTATACTGCATCTATTCTGTTCTAAATCGTACATTACACTGCATTCGTTTGTTCATACGTTATACTGCATCTGTTTTGCATCATATGTTATACTGCGTATGTTCTGTTCTGATCTGCATCATTTATTATACAACATCTTTATGTTCATATGTTATACTGCATCTGTTCTTCATCATACGTTATACTGCATCTATTCTGTTTTGCATCTGTTCTGTTCTACATCTTACGTTATACTGCATTTATTCTATTTTTACGTTATATAACATCAAATGTAATATAGCGTCTATTTTGTTGTGCATCATACATTATACTACATCTGTCCTGTTTTGCGTCAAACGTTATACTGCATATGTTTTGCATAATATCTTGTATTGCATCTGTTATGTTCTGCATCATACGTTACACTACATCTGTTTTATTCTGCATCATTCGTTATACTGCATTTGTTCTGTTCTGCATCATACGTTATCTTGCATCTGTTCTATTTTATACATTATATTGCATCTATTCTGTTCTGCATCATACGTTATACTGCATCTGTTTGTTCATACGTTGTACCACATTTGTTCTGCATCATATTTTACACTGCGTATGTTCTGTTCTGCATCTAACATTATATTGCATCTATACTGTTCTGTATAATACATTATACTAAATCTATTCTGTTTCATATGTTGTAATGCATCTGTTCTGCATCGTACTGCATTTGTTTTGTTCATAAGTTATACTATATCCGTTCTGCATCATACGGTGTACTGCATCTATTCTGTTTTGCATAATACGTTATACTGCATATGTTCTGTTCTGCATCATTCGTTATATTACAACTTTTTTTTTCTGCATCATACATTGTATTGCATCTGTTCTATTCTGCATCATACGTTATACTACATCTGTTCTGCTTTATACATTATATTGCATCAATTTTGTTCTGCCTCATACGTTATATTGCATCTGTTCTGTTCTGCATCATTCATTACACTACAGCTGTTTCATTCTACATCATACGTTATACTGCATCTGTTCTGTTCTACATCATACGTTATACTGCATCTGTTCTGTTCTACATCATACGTTATATTGCATCTGTTCTGTTCTACATCATACGTTATACTGCATATATATTATTCTTCATCATACATGTTATACTACATCTGTTCTGTATCAAACGTTATACTACATAACAGAATATTGCGTCTATTCTGTTGTGCACCATACATTATACTACCTCTGTACTGTTTTGCGTCAAACGTTATACTACATCATACGTTATATTGCGTCTGTTATGTTCTCCATCATATGTTATACTGCATCTATTCTTCATTATATGTTATACTGCATCTGTTCTGTTCTGCATCATACGTTACACTACATATGTTCTGTTCTGCGTCATTCGTTATACTGCATCTGTTTTGTTCTGTATCATACGTTATACTGCATCTATTCTGCTTTATACATTATATTACATCTATTCTGTTATGCGTCATACGTTATATTGCATTTGTTTGTTCATACGTTATATTGCATCTTTTCTACATCATATGTTATACTGTGTATGTTCTCTCCTGCATCGAATGTTATATTGTAGTTGTTCTGATCTGCATCATTTGTTATACATGATCTTTCTGTTCATACGTTATACTGCATCTGTTCTGTTCTACATCATACGTTATATTGCATCTGTTCTGTTCTACATCATACGTTATACTGCATATATATTATTCTTCATCATACATGTTATACTACATCTCTGTATCAAACGTTATACTACATTTGTTCTGTTATGTATCATACGTTATGTTGCATTTGTTTTGCACTAAACGTTGTACTGCATCTGTTCTATACCAAACGTTATACTGCATTTGTTTATTAATACGTTATACTACATCTGTTCTGGATCATATGTTACACTGTGTCTGTTCTGTTCTCCATTGAATGTTATATTGCATGTGTTTTCATCTACATCATTTGTTATACAACATCTGTTCTATTCAAACGTTATACTGCATTTGTTCTTCATCATACCTTATACAAATCTGTTCTGTTCTACATCATACATTTTACTACACTTGTTCTGCATCATACATTATACTACATATGTTTTGTTCTACATCATACGTTATGTTGCATCTGTTTCGTTTCGCATGAAACGCTATACCGCATATGTTCGATTCATACGTTATATCTTGCATTTGTTATGTTCTCGCATCATTTGTTATACTTCATCCGATTTGTTCTCGCATCATACATTATATCGATCTTCTCTCGTTTCGCATCGACGATCGTTATATCGCATTATACGTGTCATACTACATCTATTCTGCATCAAACGTTATACTACATCTATTATGTTATGCATCATAGGTTATGTCGTATCTGTTCTGAATCAGTCGTTGAACTGCATCTGTTCTGTTCTGCTTCACACATTATACTGCATTTATTTATTCATACGTTATACTGCATCTGTTCTGCATCATATGTTATACTGCGTATGTTCTGTTTTACATTGTACGTTATACTACATCTGTTCTGATTTGCATCATTTTGTTCATATGTTATACTGCATATGTTCTTCATCATACGATATATTGCATATGTTCTGTTCTGCACCATACGTTATACTGCATTTGTTTTGTCCTACATCATACGTTTTACTACACATATTCTTCATCATACATTATACTGCATTTGTTTTGTTCTGCATCATATGTTGTACTGCATCTGTTCTGCTTTATACATTATATTCCATCTATTTTGTTCTGCATCATACGTTATACTACATCTGTTCAGCATCATTCGTTATACTACATCTGTTCTGTTTTGCATCATACGTTATATTGCATCTATTCTGTTCTACATCATATGTTATACTGCATATATATTGTTCTACATCGTATGTTATATTGCATCTGTTTTGTTCTGCATCAAACGCTATACTGCATATGCTCTATTCATACGTTATACTGCATTTGTTCTTCATCATTCATAATACAACATATTTTCTGTTCTGCAACATACGGTGTACTGCATGTGTTCTAATCAGCATCATATGTTCTACAACATCTGTTTTTTTTTTTGCTTAATACTTTATACTGCACCTGTTCTCTTATACATCAACGTTATACTGCATTTGTTCTATTCTTACGTTATACAAATAAAATGTAATATTGCGTCTATTCTGTTGTGCACCATACATTATACTACCTCTGTACTGTTTTGCGTCAAACGTTATACTACATCATACGTTATATTGCGTCATTATGTTCTCCATCATATGTTATACTTGCATCTATTCTTCATTATATGTTATATCGCATCTGTTACGTTTCGCATCATACGTTACACTACATATGTTCTCGTTCTCGTCATTCGTTATATCTGCATCTGTTTTTGTTCTCAGTATCATACGTTATACTTGCATCTATTCTCGCTTTATACATTATATTACATCTATTCTGTTATGCGTCATACGTTATATTGCATTTGTTTGTTCATACGTTATATTGCATCTTTTCTACATCATATGTTATACTGTGTATGTTCTCTCCTGCATCGAATGTTATATTGTAGTTGTTCTGATCTGCATCATTTGTTATACATGATCTTTCTGTTCATACGTTATACTGCATCTGTTCTGTTCTACATCATACGTTATATTGCATCTGTTCTGTTCTACATCATAAGTTATACTGCATATATATTATTCTTCATCATACATGTTATACTACATCTGTTCTGTATCAAACGTTATACTACATTTGTTCTGTTATGTATCATACGTTATGTTGCATTTGTTTTGCACTAAACGTTGTACTGCATCTGTTCTATACCAAACGTTATACTGCATTTGTTTATTAATACGTTATACTACATCTGTTCTGGATCATATGTTACACTGTGTCTGTTCTGTTCTCCATTGAATGTTATATTGCATGTGTTTTCATCTACATCATTTGTTATACAACATCTGTTCTATTCAAACGTTATACTGCATTTGTTCTTCATCATACCTTATACAAATCTGTTCTGTTCTACATCATACATTTTACTACACTTGTTCTGCATCATACATTATACTACATATGTTTTGTTCTACATCATACGTTATGTTGCATCTGTTCTGTTCTGCATGAAACGCTATACTGCATATGTTCGATTCATACGTTATACTGCATTTGTTATGTTCTGCATCATTTGTTATACTTCATCTGATTTGTTCTGCATCATACATTATAATTTTGCATCTTCTCGTTTCGCATCGACGATCGTTATACTGCATTATACGTGTCATACTACATCTATTCTGCATCAAACGTTATACTACATCTATTATGTTATGCATCATAGGTTATGTCGTATCTGTTCTGAATCAGTCGTTGAACTGCATCTGTTCTGTTCTGCTTCACACATTATACTGCATTTATTTATTCATACGTTATCTTTGCAGATCGATTCGCATCATATGTTATACTGCGTATGTTCTGTTTTACATTGTACGTTATACTACATCTGTTCTGATTTGCATCATTTTGTTCATATGTTATACTGCATATGTTCTTCATCATACGATATATTGCATATGTTCTGTTCTGCACCATACGTTATACTGCATTTGTTTTGTCCTACATCATACGTTTTACTACACATATTCTTCATCATACATTATACTGCATTTGTTTTGTTCTGCATCATATGTTGTACTGCATCTGTTCTGCTTTATACATTATATTCCATCTATTTTGTTCTGCATCATACGTTATACTACATCTGTTCAGCATCATTCGTTATAATACTTTTGTTCTGTTTTGCATCATACGTTATATTGCATCTATTCTCGTTCTACATCATATGTTATACTTGCATATATATTGTTCTACATCGTATGTTATATTGCACTGTTTGTTCGCATCAAACGCTATACCGCATATGCTCTATTCATACGTTATACTGCATTTGTTCTTCATCATTCATAATACAACATATTTTCTGTTCTGCAACATACGGTGTACTGCATGTGTTCTAATCGGCATCATATGTTCTACAACATCTGTTTTTTTTTTTGCTTAATACTTTATACTGCACCTGTTCTCTTATACATCAACGTTATACTGCATTTGTTCTATTCTTACGTTATACAAATAAAATGTAATATTGCGTCTATTCTGTTGTGCACCATACATTATACTACCTCTCTGTTTTGCGTCAAACGTTATACTACATCATACGTTATATTAAGTCATTATGTTCTCCATCATATGTTATACTGCATCTATTCTTCATTATATGTTATACTGCATCTGTTCTGTTCTGCATCATACGTTACACTACATATGTTCTGTTCTGCGTCATTCGTTATACTGCATCTGTTTTGTTCTGTATCATACGTTATACTGCATCTATTCTGCTTTATACATTATATTACATCTATTCTGTTATGCGTCATACGTTATATTGCATTTGTTTGTTCATACGTTATATTGCATCTTTTCTACATCATATGTTATACTGTGTATGTTCTCTCCTGCATCGAATGTTATATTGTAGTTGTTCTGATCTGCATCATTTGTTATACATGATCTTTCTGTTCATACGTTATACTGCATCTGTTCTGTTCTACATCATACGTTATATTGCATCTGTTCTGTTCTACATCATACGTTATACTGCATATATATTATTCTTCATCATACATGTTATACTACATCTGTTCTGTATCAAACGTTATACTACATTTGTTCTGTTATGTATCATACGTTATGTTGCATTTGTTTTGCACTAAACGTTGTACTGCATCTTGTTCTATACCAAACGTTATCTTGCATTTGTTTATTAATACGTTATACTACATCATTACGGATCATATGTTACAACGTATCTACGTTCTGTTTCTCCATTGAATGTTATATTGCATGTGTTTTCATCTACATCATTTGTTATACAACATCTGTTCTATTCAAACGTTATACTGCATTTGTTCTTCATCATACCTTATACAAATCTGTTCTGTTCTACATCATACATTTTACTACACTTGTTCTGCATCATACATTATACTACATATGTTTTGTTCTACATCATACGTTATGTTGCATCTGTTCTGTTCTGCATGAAACGCTATACTGCATATGTTCGATTCATACGTTATACTGCATTTGTTATGTTCTGCATCATTTGTTATACTTCATCTGATTTGTTCTGCATCATACATTATACTGCATCTTCTCTGTTCTGCATCAGACGATCGTTATACTGCATTATACGTGTCATACTACATCTATTCTGCATCAAACGTTATACTACATCTATTATGTTATGCATCATAGGTTATGTCGTATCTGTTACAATCGATCGTTGAACTCGCATCTCTCGTTTCGTTTCGCTTCACACATTATACTCGCATTTATTTATTCATACGTTATCTTTGCATCTGTTTCGCATCATATGTTATATCGTATGTTGTTTTTTACATTGTACGTTATACTACATCTGTTCTGATTTGCATCATTTTGTTCATATGTTATACTGCATATGTTCTTCATCATACGATATATTGCATATGTTCTGTTCTGCACCATACGTTATACTGCATTTGTTTTGTCCTACATCATACGTTTTACTACACATATTCTTCATCATACATTATACTGCATTTGTTTTGTTCTGCATCATATGTTGTACTGCATCTGTTCTGCTTTATACATTATATTCCATCTATTTTGTTCTGCATCATACGTTATACTACATCTGTTCAGCATCATTCGTTATACTACATCTGTTCTGTTTTGCATCATACGTTATATTGCATCTATTCTGTTCTACATCATATGTTATACTGCATATATATTGTTCTACATCGTATGTTATATTGCATCTGTTTTGTTCTGCATCAAACGCTATACTGCATATGCTCTATTCATACGTTATACTGCATTTGTTCTTCATCATTCATAATACAACATATTTTCTGTTCTGCAACATACGGTGTACTGCATGTGTTCTAATCAGCATCATATGTTCTACAACATCTGTTTTTTTTTTTGCTTAATACTTTATACTGCACCTGTTCTCTTATACATCAACGTTATACTGCATTTGTTCTATTCTTACGTTATACAAATAAAATGTAATATTGCGTCTATTCTGTTGTGCACCATACATTATACTACCTCTGTACTGTTTTGCGTCAAACGTTATACTACATCATACGTTATATTGCGTCTGTTATGTTCTCCATCATATGTTATACTGCATCTATTCTTCATTATATGTTATACTGCATCTGTTCTGTTCTGCATCATACGTTACACTACATATGTTCTGTTCTGCGTCATTCGTTATACTGCATCTGTTTTGTTCTGTATCATACGTTATACTGCATCTATTCTGCTTTATACATTATATTACATCTATTCTGTTATGCGTCATACGTTATATTGCATTTGTTTGTTCATACGTTATATTGCATCTTTTCTACATCATATGTTATACTGTGTATGTTCTCTCCTGCATCGAATGTTATATTGTAGTTGTTCTGATCTGCATCATTTGTTATACATGATCTTTCTGTTCATACGTTATACTGCATCTGTTCTGTTCTACATCATACGTTATATTGCATCTGTTCTGTTCTACATCATACGTTATACTGCATATATATTATTCTTCATCATACATGTTATACTACATCTGTTCTGTATCAAACGTTATACTACATTTGTTCTGTTATGTATCATACGTTATGTTGCATTTGTTTTGCACTAAACGTTGTACTGCATCTGTTCTATACCAAACGTTATACTGCATTTGTTTATTAATACGTTATACTACATCTGTTCTGGATCATATGTTACACTGTGTCTGTTCTGTTCTCCATTGAATGTTATATTGCATGTGTTTTCATCTACATCATTTGTTATACAACATCTGTTCTATTCAAACGTTATACTGCATTTGTTCTTCATCATACCTTATACAAATCTTACTCGTTCTACATCATACATTTTACTACACTTGTTCTGCATCATACATTATACTACATATGTTTTGTTCTACATCATACGTTATGTTGCATCTGTTCTGTTCTGCATGAAACGCTATACTGCATATGTTCGATTCATACGTTATACTGCATTTGTTATGTTCTGCATCATTTGTTATACTTCATCTGATTTGTTCTGCATCATACATTATACTGCATCTTCTCTGTTCTGCATCAGACGATCGTTATACTGCATTATACGTGTCATACTACATCTATTCTGCATCAAACGTTATACTACATCTATTATGTTATGCATCATAGGTTATGTCGTATCTGTTCTGAATCAGTCGTTGAACTGCATCTGTTCTGTTCTGCTTCACACATTATACTGCATTTATTTATTCATACGTTATACTGCATCTGTTCTGCATCATATGTTATATATGTATGTTGTTTTACATTGTACGTTATACTACATCTGTTCTGATTTGCATCATTTTGTTCATATGTTATACTGCATATGTTCTTCATCATACGATATATTGCATATGTTCTGTTCTGCACCATACGTTATACTGCATTTGTTTTGTCCTACATCATACGTTTTACTACACATATTCTTCATCATACATTATACTGCATTTGTTTTGTTCTGCATCATATGTTGTACTGCATCTGTTCTGCTTTATACATTATATTCCATCTATTTTGTTCTGCATCATACGTTATACTACATCTGTTCAGCATCATTCGTTATACTACATCTGTTCTGTTTTGCATCATACGTTATATTGCATCTATTCTGTTCTACATCATATGTTATACTGCATATATATTGTTCTACATCGTATGTTATATTGCATCTGTTTTGTTCTGCATCAAACGCTATACTGCATATGCTCTATTCATACGTTATACTGCATTTGTTCTTCATCATTCATAATACAACATATTTTCTGTTCTGCAACATACGGTGTACTGCATGTGTTCTAATCAGCATCATATGTTCTACAACATCTGTTTTTTTTTTTGCTTAATACTTTATATCTTTTCTCTTATACATCAACGTTATCTTGCATTTGTTCTATTCTTACGTTATACAAATAAAATGTAATATTGCGTCTATTCTTGTGCACACCATACATTATACTACCTCTGTACTGTTTTGCGTCAAACGTTATACTACATCATACGTTATATTGCGTCTGTTATGTTCTCCATCATATGTTATACTGCATCTATTCTTCATTATATGTTATATTTGCATCATCTGTTTCTTTCGCATCATACGTTACACTACATATGTTCGTTACTGCGTCATTCGTTATCTTTGCATCTGTTTTGTTCCAGTATCATACGTTATACTGCATCTATTCTGCTTTATACATTATATTACATCTATTCTGTTATGCGTCATACGTTATATTGCATTTGTTTGTTCATACGTTATATTGCATCTTTTCTACATCATATGTTATATTGTGTATGTTCTCTCTTGCATCGAATGTTATATTGTAGTTGTTCTGATCTGCATCATTTGTTATACATGATCTTTCTGTTCATACGTTATACTGCATCTGTTCTGTTCTACACCATACATTATACTCCACCTGTTCTGTTCTACACCACACGTTACACTGCATCTGTTCTTTATCATACGTTATACTAAATCTATTATACTCATACGTTATACTGCATCAGTTCTATTCTGCATCGTACTGCATTTGTTTTGTTCATAAGTTATACTAAATTTGTTCTGCATCATACGTTGTACTGCATCTATTCTGTTCTGCATCATATGTTATACTGCATCTGTTTTTTTTGGTGTCTCCTACGTTATACTGCATCTGTTCTATTCTACATCTTACGTTATACTACATTTGTTCTATTCTTTTGTTATACAACTTCAAATGTTATATTGCGTCTGTTCTGTATTGCATCATACCTTTACTGCATTTGCTTTATTTTGCGTTATACGTTATACTGCATCTGTTCTATTCAAACGTTATACAACATCAAATGTTATATTGTGTCTGTTCTGTTGTGCATCAAACGTTATATTGCATCTGTTCTATTTTGTGTTAATTCAAATGTTCTACTGCATCCGTTCTATTCAAACGTTATAATGCATCTGTTCTGCATCATACGTTATATTGCATCTATTCTATTCTCCATCATACGTTATACTGCATTTGTTCTGCATCATTCGTTATACTTCATCTGTTATGTTCTGCACAATATGTTATACACCATTTGTTTTGTTCTGCATCTTATGATATACTGTATCAGTTCTGTTCATATGTTAAACTGCATCTATTTTGCTATGCATCATACGTTACACAGTACATTATATTGCATCTATTCTGTTCTGTATGAGATGCTATATTGCATATGTTCTAATCATACGTTATACTGCATCTGTTATGTTCTGTATTATTCGTTATACTACATCTGTTTTGTTCTGCATCATACGTTATGTTGCATTTGTTCTGTTCTACATTAGACATTATACTGCATCATAAATTATACTGCATTTGGTCTGTTCTGCGTTATATGAGTTATACTACATCTGCTCTGCATCAAACGTTATACTATGTCTGTTCTGTTATGCATAATATGTTATGCCACATCTGTTCTGTTTTGCATCATGCATTATACTTCATTTGTTTGTTCATACGTTATACTGCATCTGTTCTGCATCATATGTTATACTGCGTATGATCAATTACGCATCGAACGTTATCTTGCATCGTTCATCTCATATGTTATCATATGTATGTTACGTTACGCATCGAACGTTATCGCATTTTCTGATCCGACTGCATCATTTGTTATACAACATTTGTTCTGTTCATACGTTATACTGCATCTGTTCTTCTTCAAACGTTATACTACATCAGTTCTGTTCTGCTCCATACGTTATACTGCATTTGTATTGTTCTACATCATACGTTTTACTACACCTGTTCAGCATCATATGTTATACTGCATTTGTTTTGTTCTGCATCATACGTTATATTGCATCTGTTCTGTTCAGCATCAAACGCTATAATGTATATGTTTTATTCAAACATTATATTGCATTTGTTCTTCATCATACATAATACAACATATGTTCTATTCTACATCATACGTTTTACTGCATCTGTTATGTTCTATATCATACGATATACTACAACTGTTATGTTCATACGTTACACTGAATCGTACGTTGTATTGCATCTGTTTTGTTCAACATCATATGTTATACTGCATCTGTTCTGCATCATATGTTATATTACATCTGTTCTGTTTTGAATCAAATGTTATACTAAATCAATTTCATTCATACGATATACTACAACTGTTATGTTCATACGTTACACTGAATCGTACGTTGTATTGCATCTATTTTGTTCAACATCATATGTTATACTGCATCTGTTCTGCATCATATGTTATATTACATCTGTTCTGTTTTGAATCAAATGTTATACTAAATCAATTTCGTTCATACGTTATACTACATCTGTTCTGCATCATACGTTATACAGTACCAGTTCTGTTCTCCATCGTACGTTATATTGCATCTGTTCTATTTTGCATCATACATTATACTTCATTTGTTTTGTTCATATGTTATACTGAATTTGTTCTGCATCATACGGTGTACTACATCTGTTCTTATTTGCATCATATATTATCTTGGCACCTGTTCGTTCTACATCTTACGACATACTGCATTTGTTTTATACTTGCGTTATACAACATCTATTCTGTTGTGCATCATACGTTATACTGCATCTGTTTAGCATCATATGTTATACTGCATATGTTATGTTATGCATCTGTTCTATTCTGCATCATACGTTATAATGCATTTGTTCTGTTCTGCACCATACGTTATAGTGCATTTGTTCTGTTCGACATCATACGTTATACTGCATTTGTTCTAATTTGAATTTTATGATATATTGCATTAGTTCTGTTCATATTTTATACTGCATCTAGTTTGTTATGCATCATACGTTACACTACATTTGTTCTGTTATTCATCATTTGTTATACTACATTTGTTCTGTTCTACATTATACGTTATACTGCATCTGTTCTACTTTATACATTATATTGCATCTATTAAGTTCTGCATCATACGTTATACTGCATCCGTTTTATTCTGCATCATTCGTTATACTATATCTGTTTTGTTCTGTATAATACGTTATACTGCATCTATTCTATTCTTCATTGGACGTTATACTGCATCTTTTTTGTTCTGCATCATCATAGATTATACTGCATCTGTCCTTGTCCTGTTCTATATTATACGTGTTATACTACTACATTTGTTCTGCATTAAACGTTATACTACACCTGTTCTGCATCTGTTCTGTTTTCTTCATACGTTATACTGCATATGTTCTACGTCCTATGTTATACTGCCTATGTTCTGTTATGCATCAAACGTTATAGCGCATCCGTTCTGATATGCATCATTTGTTATACAACATTTGTTATGTTCATACGTTATAATGCATCTGTTCTTCATTACACGTTATACTGCATCTATTCTATTCTGACTCATACGTTATACTACATTTGTTATGTTGTACATCATATGTTTTACTACACATGTTCTGCATCATACATTATACTGCATTTGTTTTGTTCTACATCATACATTATATTGCATCTGTTCTGCATCATTTGTTATACTTCAACTATTATGTTCTGCATCATACATTATACTCCATTTGTTCTATTATGCATCTTATGACATACTGCATTAGTTCTGTTAATAGGTTATATTGCATCTATTTTGTTATGCATCATACGTTACATTACTTCTGTTCTGTTATGCATCATTCGTTATACTGCATCTGTTCTGTTCTGCATCATACGTTATACTACATCTGTTATGCTTTATACATTATATTACATATATTCTGTTATGCACCATACGTGATACTGCAATCTGTCTGTTCTGCATCATTCGTTATACTACATCTGTTCTGTTCTGCATCAGTAGTTATAACGCATCTTTTTTGTTGTGGATCATAGATTGATATGATCCTAACCCAGAATTAATAGAATACTCGACGTTTGAGAATTAGGGTTTGAAGATGGCTGAAATTTGAGAACTATTTTATATAATAAAAATGCAAAATAACAAATAAAGATAGATATGAAAAGGAAGGTGTCACACAAACAAGAATGTTTGATAAGCCAAGGATGATCGCCACACAAGAATCGAAGAATTCCTGATAAGATCGAGGATGCAAGGAAGAACCCTAGCAGAGCTTAAGCTCACAAAATTATCAAATTGAATAATGATCTTCCTCCGTTCTCAACTCCTATAAGTTTAATACTAATTAGGTTTACCTAATACGAAATGGGCCTATAAGTAAATGGACCTTGTACGAAATTATTTATTTTAAAGTCTATTACAAAATAAATGGGCCTCCTAGTCCACTAGGCAGGCTATACATGTTATCAGCTTCCGCGTTTGTTGGGCCGCTAACAATTCAGTCTCAAGCACATGGGCCACCTTGAGTTGTAATGCTTCTTGGGCCTTTCTGAATCTGCTCCTAGTCATGGGTCCAATCATTTCATGGATTGGGTCTTGATTTTGATTCTTCTCATCATGGGCCTCATACTCTTGGGTCTTGATGTCCTCATCATAGATTATACTGCATCTGTTCTATTCTGCATCAAACGTTATAGTACATCTATTCTGTTATGCATCTTATATTATGTCGCATCTGTTCTGCATCAGACGTTATACTGCATTTGTTTGTTCTTACGTTATACTGCATCTTTTCTGCATCATGTGTTAGACTGCGTATGTTCTGTTCTGCATCGAACGTTATACTGCATCTGTTCTGATCTACATCATTTGTTATACAACATTTGTTTTGTTTATACGTTATACTGCATCTGTTTTTCGTCATACGTTATATTGCATCTGTTCTATTTTGCATCATACGTTATATTGCATCTGTTCTATTTTGCATCATACGTTATACTGCATCTGTTTTTCATCATACGTTATATTGCATCTGTTCTATTTTGCATCATACGTATATTGCATTTGTTCTGTTCTACATCATACATTTTACTACACCAATTCTACATCATACGTTTTACTGCATCTGCTCTGTTCTATGTCATACTTTATACTGCATCTGTCATGTTCATATGTTACACTACATCGTACATTGTATTGCATCTGTTCGTTGTGCATCATACGTTATACTGCATCTATTCTGTTCTACATCATACGTTATATTGCATCTATATTGTTCTGCATCAGACGCTATATTGCATCTTTTATATTCTGCATCATAGATTATACTGCATATGTTTAGTTCTGCATCATACGTGTTATACTACATTTGTTCTGCATCAAACGTTATACTACATTTTTTCTTTTATGCATCATACATTATTATGCATTTGTACTGCATCTGTTCTGTTCTACATTAAACGTTATACTACATTTGTTTATTCATACGTTATACTGCGTCTGTTCTATTCTGCATCGAACGATATACGGCATTATTTGTTATACAATATTTGTTCTGTTTATATGTTATATTGTATCTGTTCTTCATCATACATTATACTACATCTATTCTATTCTACATCATACGTTTTACAACACCTGTTCTGCATCATACGTTATATGCATCTATTTTGTTCTGCATCATACGTTATATTGCATCTACTCTGTACTGCATCATACCTTATATTGCATATGTTCTATTAATACGTTATACTGCATCTGTTCTGCATCATATGTTATACGGCATCATTTCTGTTCTGTATCATATTTTATATTGTTCATATGTTAAACTGCATCTGTTCTGCATCATATGTTATACTGCATCTATTTTTTTTGCATCATACGTTATACTGCGTCCGTTCTATTCTACATCTTATGTCATATTGCATTTGTTCTAATCTTACGTTATACAACATCAAATGTTATATAGCGTCTATTCTGTTGTGCATCATAAATTATACTGCATTTGTTTTGCATTTGTTTGTTCATACGTTATACTACATCTGTTCTATTCAAATTTTACATTGCATCATATGTTGTATTACGTCTGTTCTGTTCTACATCGAACGTTATGTTGCATCTGTTCTGATCTGCATCATTTTTTATACAACATCTGTTCTGCGTCATTTGTTTTATTGCATCTGTTCTGTTCTCCATAATACGTTATACTGCATCTATTCTGCATCGTACGTTATACTTCATCTGATATGTTATGCATCAAACGTTATACGCCATTTATTCTATTCTGCATTTTATGATATACTGCATTAGTTCTGTTCATATGTTGTACTGCATCTATTTTGTTATGCATCATACGTTACACTACATATGTTTTGTTATGCATCATTCGTTATACTGCATCTATTCTATTCTGCATCATACGTTATACTGCATTTGTTCTGCTTTATTATGTTGCATCTATTCTGTTCTGCATCATACTTTATACTGCATTTGTTCTGTTCTGCATCATTCATTATACTACATCTGTTTCGTTTTGCATCATACGTTATACTGCATCTGTTCTCTTCTACATCATACGTTATACTACATCTATGATGTTCTACATCAAACATTATACTGCATCTTTTCTATTCTGCATCATAGATTATACTGCAACTGTTCTGTTCTGCATCATACGTGTTATACTGCATCTATTCTGCATCAAACGTTATACTACATATGTTCTAATATGCATCATACGTTATGCTGCATCTGTTCTGTTTTGCATATACGTGACACTGCATTTGTTTGTTCATACGTTATACTGCATCATATGTTATACCGCATCTATTCTGTTCTCCATCAAATGTTATACTGTATCTGTTCTGATATGCTTAATTTGTTATACAACATCTGATCTGTTCATACGTTATATTGTATCTGTTCTTCATCATACGTTATACTGCATCTGTTATGCTTTATACATTATATTGCATCTATTCTGTTCTGCATCATACGTTATATTACATTTGTTCTGTTTTGCATCATTTGTTTTACTACATCTGTTTTGTTTTGCATCTTACATTATACTGCATTTGTTATGTTCTACATAAAACGTTATACTGCATCTATATTGTTCTGCATAAGACGTTATACAACATCTTTTCTGTTCTGCATCATAGATTATACTGCATCTGTTCTGTTCTATATTATACGTGTTATACTACATCTGTCCTGCATCAAACGTTATACTACATTTCTTCTGTTATGTATCAGATGTTGTACTGCATCTGTTCTGTTCTGCATCATACCACATTTGTTTGTTCATACGTTATACTGCATCTGTTCTGCATCATATGTTATACTGTGTATGTTCTGTTCTGCACCGAACGTTGTACTGAATCTGTTATGATCTGCATCATTTGTTATAAAACATCTGGTCTGTTCATACGTTATATTACATCAGTTCTTCATCCCACATTATGCTGCATTTGTTCTATTCTACATCATACGTTTTACTACACCTATTCTGCATCATACGTTATGCTGCATCGGTTTTGTCATGCTTGATGACATATGGAAATTGCAGATTATAAGCAGTATAACTATGATGCAAAACATATGCAGCATAACATATGATGTATAATAATAGAATAGATATAGTATAACGTATGATGCGTAATAGAACAGAATAGATGTAGTATATAATGTACAATCCAGAACAAAACAGATGTAGTATAACATATGATGCAGAACAAAAGCAATATAACGTATGAACAAAACAGATGCAGTATAACGTATGATGCAAAACAAAACAGATACAATGTAACAATGTATGATGCAGAACAGATACAGTATAAACGTATGAACAGAACAGATGCAGTATAACGTACTATGCAGAACATATGCAATATGATGCAGTATAACGTGTGATGTAAAACAGAACAGATGTAGTATAACCTATGATGCAGAATAGAACAGATGTAATATAACATAATGCGCAAAACAGATGCAGTATAACATATGATGCACAATTGAATAAATGAAGTATAATTTATGATGCAAAAAAGAATAGATGTTGTATAATGTATGATGCAGAACAAAATAGATGCAGTATAACGTATGATGCAGAATAGAATAAATGTAGTATTACGTATTATGTAAAACAGAATAGATGCAATATTACGGATGATGTAGAACAGATGCTGTATAACGTATGAACAGAACATGTGCAGTATAACGTATGATGCATAACAGAAAAGATGAATTATATAGTCTGATGCAGAACAGAACAAATGTAGTATAGTGTATGGTGCAGAACAAATGCAGTATAACGAACAATGTCAAATCGAATTGAGGCAGAAGAGAACAAATGCAATATTATATATGATTACAATAGATGCAATATAACATATGATGCAGAACATGACAAATGCAATATAACGTATAATGCAGAATAAAACAGATGTAGTATAACGTAAGATGCAGAACAGAACAGATGTAGTATAACGTATGATGCAGAACAGATATATGCAGTATAACGTATGATGCCGAACAGATGTTGTACAACATATGAAGAGAATAGACGCAATATAACGTACGATGTGTAACATCCCAAAAATTTAAATATAGTTTAAGAGAGGTTTTTTTTGTAACAATCAAGAAATTTAAAAATATAATTAAAAAATTATGAATTTTTGAAAATACTGTAGCAAATCACTGTAGCTGCCGACATTACTGTAGCAACTGCCATTACTATAGCAAACCGCCATACTGTAGCTGCCGACAGTACTGTAGCTCACCGACATTACTGTAGCTGCCCGAAATTACTGTAGCACCGCCTTAGAAATGTTATAAATAGGGCTTAGAGGTTTCAAATGAAGATACAACTCAAAGAATACTCTTACATTCTCTCTAAAAACCTTTCTATACTTTCTCCACCTTAGGAAGAAATCTCTCTAACCAAGGAAGAAGCACGTAAGAAGATAGGAAGCTAGGAGAAACCAGTAAGGGGAGCTGTCCTTATCCTACTCTTCTATTCTTTGTTTTGTTGTTACTTTCATTATATTTCTTTAGTTTTTCGGATACTAAGGTGCGAAGATAATTCTTAGTATGCTCTGTGGTTGCGGTTTTGTCCGATCTTCCACATCAGAACAGAATTATTCTTGTTACGAGGAAAAGTGTGGTACTGTTTATTGGTTCTTGATGTTTCCTTGATAATTCTTGGTGTTTTTTGTTTATTGGTTTCTTGATTTATTGGTGTTTATTGGTGTTTCTTGGTGTTGATTTCATATCGAAATATGTCTGGTTTTGAGTTGGATATGAATAAGTGGTGACATGCATGGTTGCATGAAATTGGTGATGGGCTTGAATTGCTTAATGACCGATTTGAAATGCCTAGTGGAGAGGCAATATTCTAAGCATTGCTAGAGGCAATATTCTAAGATTGCTTGGTGAATAGGCAATGCTTAGAAGGTTTTGAAATGAATATGACCTAGTAAAGAGGTCAAGATTTAAAATGTGATAAAGGTCATTATACAATTCAAGGTCCTAGAGCATGTTGCATGATGACTGGATAGTAGTAGACCAAGTCCGTAAGTTACGGATTCCCGTCTGTGTGAGTGGAATACCGTGGACTAGAGGGGGTTCTCTTGGTGGGGAAATTGCCCTGCTCATGATGATCACATGTTGCGGGGAGGTCTGCCGACACCGAGGGAACTTGACAATTACGGAGTGTCTACCTCTCGGTGGGTCGATTGAGAGTGAGAATCGGATGCCCCGAGACTATTTTCGGTGGAGGCGCCACATTGCATTTCGAGTGAAGATTGAAAATGCATGGTGGAGGTGCATGCATCATATAGAACTAGGAGCATACAATAGTGGTTGTTTGTTTTAATTGAATATATGATTGGAATTCATGCTTAAATTATTTATTGTGATAAATGGTTTATTCGTTTTTATTATGGTTGGTTATCTAAAGTTGTGAGTTAAACTAAAGGTTTGTCTTTACATAGGTTTTAAAATAATAAATTAATATTTTTAAAGAAATCTTGAAGAATATTTTAGATTGTTTTATGAATATTTTCACTTAATTTCAAAAGTTTTACTATAGTTAAAATTATTGTTTATGATTATTGTTTAAGGAAAGCTCACCCTTGCACTTTGTGTTTTTAACACCTGTGATGATCTCGAACAACGTTCGGGGGAGCAGATTTGCAGGATTGAGAAGTTGTCACTGTTTCGCAATGGTTGTTGCTACTATCTTGTTGTGAAGATGCTTGCTATGTTTTGCATGTAGAAGTGTTGAGTAAATGTTCTAAGGTAGTAGAAAGGTAGTTATGTAAAATAATAACAGGACAAAGTTATGTAATCTGGTTGTAATGAACTTTAAAACCTATGTAATAAAAGTGTTGTTTTCTAAATCTCTCTTTTATCTACTATATCATTAACCACTTTAAATTACAAAATATAAGTAAAATAAGTAAATAAGAAGGGGGTGTTACATTAGTGGTATCAGAGCAGGTCGAACCAGTTCGACTTGTGAGTTATGTGTCTGCTATGTTTTTGTTGTGTGAATGATTGTTTGCTTTTGTGCTTTATGTGCTTGTTTGATTATTTGGTGTGCTTTTAATGAGTGAATTGATTAATTAGTGTTTACTTGATTGCTTCTTGGTTCAATCAATGTAAAATTAGTTTTAGGGTTAGTGACATGGCTTAGGATTAGATAGGAATAGAAAGTAGTGGTTGAAAGAAGTTATAGAATTGTAGTTAAAACCCTATAAGTTCTTACCTAAGTTTTTGATAAGCAGAGTAGGCTAAGAAGAAAAACGAAGAGTTTAGGAAAAGGAGTTGTTGTTGAACTTATAAAGGATGTTCCTACCAAAGACTATAGATTTAAGGAGAAAATTACCCTTTTAAGAGTATTTTCCATAAAAGAGAACTCCCTTAGAAGAGAAAAAGATAGAAAATTTTAGAACCAAAATCAATATATGAAATTCTCCTTAGAAAGTAACAAGCAAATAAAGAGGATCGAAAGTGAATCCTAAAGGAAGCCAATTTTAGGAAATGATCCCTTCGAAGGAGAAGTCGTACTAAGGATTAGAAAAACCTAAGAATATCACCAAAGTTAAAAGTCCTTAAGATAACTTCATAGGAAATGATTAGTAACCACCTACCTCTTATCCTAATACAAACCTTTTGACAATACTAAGATGCATTTAGAAGATATACTAGGATGATACAATAATGGTTGATGCATTTTGATGGTTAAAGAAACCTTAGAGAAGCTAGAAGGATTTAAAATCCGAGAAAGGAACTAGTATTTTAAGGTAGAAAGAGTTTTAGTTACAGGAGGAATAAGTAGTAACCCAAGGAGGAATTAAAGTTGAAACGCTTAGGAAGATTACCTAATGTTAAAGGATTAACCATCTTGACTTGAGAAGACTAAGTTTTGTATAGCATGACCAATAGTTTTAAAGAGGCACCAACAATATCAACTAGGGAAAATCAAAGGTTGTAGGAAGAATATTCAACCTTGATGGAGTTAAGGCCTCCAATACCAATAATCTAGTACAAGGTATATGCTCCATACATGGAATTATTTTACCTAGATAATTGATTCTGGTGCCACTCATTCCTTTATATCGTTTGATTGTGCTAAAAGGTTACAACTTCCACTATTTTTCTAGACATTGATAATAACTACCTCTACCCATGAGTTTGTTACAACCAACCATATCTGTTTAGATTGTCCTATAAAACTAAGTAACAAAACCTTTATAGTTAACCTAGTTTGCCTACCTTTAAACCAAATTAATATTATCCTTGGAATGGACTAGTTATCTTTCAACTATGTCCTGATAGACTGTTTTAATAAAACCTTAATCTTTTCGAATCTGAAGTAAGAAAGGATATTGAGATAATTTCTACCAACCAAGTGAAATAGGACATGAAGAAACACAATTAGATATATATGATCCTTTCTAACCTAGAAGTGGAACAAAAGGTCACCTTCGATAATATACCTGTAGTACAAGATTTTTCTGAAGTATTCTCCGAAGAGGTAAACCAACTACCACCTGAAAGGGAAGTTGAATTTTCTATAGACCTGATACCCGGGACTGGACCAATTTCTATTGCACCCTATAGGATGTCACCCTTAGAATTAGTGGAGCTAAAGAAACAAATAGAAGAACTATTGAAGAAATAGTTTATTAGACCTAGTGTATCACCTTGGGGAGCACCCGTACTCCTAGTAAAGAAGAAAGACGGAACTATGAGACTTTGTGTAGATTATAGACAACTAAATAAGGTAACCATTAAGAATAAGTACCCCTTACCAAGGATTGATGATCTTATGGACCAACTAGTAGGAGCTTGTGTATTTAGTAAGATTGATCTAAGATCTGGATATCACCAAATAAGGGTAAAAGCTGAAGATATCCCTAAAACGGCTTTTAGTACCCGATATGGACACTATGAGTACATGGTTATGCCCTTTGGTGTAACTAATGCACCAGCAGTATTTATGGATTACATGAATAGGATATTTCAACCATATTTGGATAAATTTGTGGTAGTATTTATAGATGACATTTTGGTATACTCAAGAACCAAAGAGGAACATGCTAAACATCTTAGAGTAGTATTACAAATCTTGAAAAATCAACAGTTATATGCGAAAGGGTCCAAATGTGAATTTTGGTTAGAAGAAGTCGATTTCTTAGGACACGTAATATCACAAGGAGGAATTGCAGTAGATCCACATAAAGTAGACGCAGTTCTAAAATGGGAAAGACCAAAAGATGTGACAGAAATAAAGCATTTTCTAGGATTAGCTGGATATTATAGAAGATTTATAAAAGATTTCTCCAAGATAGCTTTGCCTCTCACAACCTTAACTAGAAAAGGCCAAGCTTTTGTATGGAATAACGACTGTGAACAAAGTTTCCAAACCCTTAAGAAAAAAAAACTACTCTGCTCTGTTTTGACCCTACCAAACCCAATCAATCGTTTGAAGTTTATTGTGATGCCTCTAAACTAGGTTTAGGAGGAGTGCTAATGCAAGGAGGAAAAGTGGTAGCCTATGCATCAAGACAATTGAAAAACCATGAAAGGAACTATCCAACCCATGACCTAGAACTAGCTGCAGTAGTATTTACGCTTAAAATATGGCGACACTATCTTTTTGGAACAAGATTTGAGGTATTTAGTGATCACAAAAGCCTTAAGTATTTATTTAGCCAAAAGGAGTTAAACATGAGACAAAGAAGGTGGATGGAATTTTTAAAAGATTATGATTTTGATCTTAAGTACCACCCAGGCAAAGCAAATGTAGTAGCTGATGCATTAAGTAGAAAGACCATAGCAATATCAAGTTTAATGGTCAAAGAGATGAATTTAATAGATCAATTTAGGAACTTCAACCTTGCATGTGAGTTTACTCCTATTAGTATTAAGTTAGGAGCCTTAAGAATAACTAATGAATTTATGAATGAAATAAGACAGAAAAAAGAAATGGATCCTTTTCTTAATAATCAGATTGAAGCCATAAGAAAAGAAGAAAATAGTAACTTCAATATTGGAGTTGATGGAATTTTAAGATTTCAAAATAGAATATGCATACCTAATATATTGGAACTTAAGAAGGTAATCTTAGAGGAAGGACATAAAAGTAAGCTTAGTATTCACCCTGGTGCCACCAAGATGTATAAGGACACGAAGACCCTGTTTTGGTGGCCTAAAATGAAGAAAGAAGTGAACGAATTTGTATATGCATGCTTGGTATGTCAAAAGGCTAAAATCGAACACCAAAAACCTTCAGAATCTTTATGCAACCCTTAGAAATACCGCAATGGAAGTGGGATAGTATCTCTATGGATTTCGTAGTAGGATTACCAAGAACTTCAAAAGGAACAGATTCTATTTGGGTAATAATAGATAGGTTAACCAAATCCGCCCATTTTATCCCAGTTAATGTAAGGTATTCATTAGAAAAACTAGCCAATTTATATATAAGTGAAATAGTACGATTACATGGTGTACCCACAAGCATAGTTTCAGATAGAGATCCTAGATTCACTTCTAGATTTTGGGAAAGTTTGCAGGAAGCATTAGGAACAAGGCTAAAACTAAGCTCTGCCTATCACCCTCAAACAGATGGACAAACTGAAAGAACTATTCAATCCCTAGAAGATTTATTAAGGGCATGTATTTTGGAATATAAAGGAAATTGGGATAGCCATCTACCCTTAATAGAATTCACATATAATAATAGTTACCACTCTTCAATTGGAATGGCCCCATATGAGGCATTATATGGAAGAAGATGTAGGACACCTCTATGCTGGGTAGAGCCAGAAGATCACATAACCTTAGGACCTGAAATAATACAACAAACTACTGAAAAGATTAAACTAATCCAAGAGAAGATGAGAACAGCACAAAATAGGCAAAAATGCTACTATGATAATCGAAGGAAGGACCTTGAGTTCGAAGAGGGGGATCATGTATTCGTAAAAGTAACACCTTGGACTGGAGTTGGCAGGGCTCTCAAATCCCGCAAACTCACACCTCGTTTCATAGGACCTTTCCAAATTCTCAAAAAGGTTGGACCCGTAGCCTATCAAATTGCATTACCACCTACTCTGTCAAATCTTCATAATGTCTTTCATGTATCTCAATTGAAAAAGTATATCCATGATCCTTCACATGTGGTGGAACTTGACGATGTTCAAGTAAAGGAAAACCTCATGTTTGAAACACGACCTTTGAAGATCGAGGATAAGAGGATCAAGTTCCTGAGAGGAAGAGAAATTCCCTTGGTCAAGGTTATTTGGAAAAACGGAGCAAGTGAAAAGGTTACATGGGAATTGGAAGATCAAATGAAAAGCAGCTACCCTGAATTATTCCAATAAAGGTAAATTTCGAGGACGAAATTTTTTAAAAAGGAGGGGAGTATTGTAACATCCCAAAAATTTAAATATAGTTTAAGAGAGGTTTTTTTTTGTAACAATCAAGAAATTTAAAAATAATTAAACCGCCATTACTGTAGCAAACCGCCATACTGTAGCTGCCGACAGTACTGTAGCTCACCGACATTACTGTAGCTGCCCGAAATTACTGTAGCTGCCCGAAATTACTGTAGCACCGCCTTAGAAATGTTATAAATAGGGCTTAGAGGTTTCAAATGAAGATACAACTCAAAGAATACTCTTACATTCTCTCTAAAAACCTTTCTATACTTTCTCCACCTTAGGAAGAAATCTCTCTAACCAAGGAAGAAGCACGTAAGAAGATAGGAAGCTAGGAGAAACCAGTAAGGGGAGCTGTCCTTATCCTACTCTTCTATTCTTTGTTTTGTTGTTACTTTCATTATATTTCTTTAGTTTTTCGGATACTAAGGTGCGAAGATAATTCTTAGTATGCTCTGTGGTTGCGGTTTTGTCCGATCTTCCACATCAGAACAGAATTATTCTTGTTACGAGGAAAAGTGTGGTACTGTTTATTGGTTCTTGATGTTTCCTTGATAATTCTTGGTGTTTTTTGTTTATTGGTTTCTTGATTTATTGGTGTTTATTGGTGTTTCTTGGTGTTGATTTCATATCGAAATATGTCTGGTTTTGAGTTGGATATGAATAAGTGGTGACATGCATGGTTGCATGAAATTGGTGATGGACTTGAATTGCTTAATGACCGATTTGAAATGCCTAGTGGAGAGGCAATATTCTAAGCATTGCTAGAGGCAATATTCTAAGATTGCTTGGTGAATAGGCAATGCTTAAAAGGTTTTGAAATGAATATGACCTAGTAAAGAGGTCAAGATTTAAAATGTGATAAAGGTCATTATACAATTCAAGGTCCTAGAGCATGTTGCATGATGACTGGATAGTAGTAGACCAAGTCCATAAGTTACGGATTCCCGTCTGTGTGAGTGGAATACCGTGGACTAGAGGGGTTCTCTTGGTGGGGAAATTGCCCTGCTCATGATGATCACATGTTGCGGGGGAGGTCCTGCCGGACACTGAGGGAACTCGACAATTACGGAGTGTCTACCTCTGGTGGGTCTGATTGAGAGTGAGAATCAGATGCCCCAGGCTATTTTCAGTGGAGGGCGCCACATTGCATTTCGAGTGAAGAGTGAAAATGCATGGTGGAGGTGCATGCATCATATAGAACTAGGAGCATACAATAGTGGTTGTTTGTTTTAATTGAATATATGATTGGAATTCATGCTTAAATTATTTATTGTGATAAATGGTTTATTCGTTTTATTGTGGTTGGTTATCTAAAGTTGTGAGTTAAACTAAAGGTTTGTCTTTACACAGGTTTTAAAATAATAAATTAATATTTTTAAAGAAATCTTGAAGAATATTTTAGATTGTTTTATGAATATTTTCACTTAATTTCAAAAGTTTTACTATAGTTAAAATTATTGTTTATGATTATTGTTTAAGGAAAGCTCACCCTTGCACTTTGTGTTTTTAACACCTGTGATGATCTCGAACAACGTTCGGGGGAGCAGATTTGCAGGATTGAGAAGTTGTCACTGTTTCGCAATGGTTGTTGCTACTATCTTGTTTTGAAGATGTTTGCTATGTTTTGCATGTAGAAGTGTTGAGTAAATGTTCTAAGGTAGTAGAAAGGTAGTTATGTAAAATAATAACAGGACAAAGTTATGTAATCTGGTTGTAATGAACTTTAAAACCTATGTAATAAAACTTTTGTTTTCTAAATCTCTCTTTTATCTACTATATCATTAACCACTTTAAATTACAAAATATAAGTAAAATAAGTAAATAAGAAGGGGGTGTTACACGATGTAGAACAGAACAAATGCAGTATAACGTATGAGGCCAAACAGATGCAGTATAACGTATGATGAAGAACAGAACAGATGGAGTATAACGTATGATGCAGAACAAATGCAGTATGACATATGATGTACAATAGAATTGATGCAGTATAACGTATGATGCAGAAAGAACGGATGCAGTATAACATGTGATGCAGAACATATGCAGTATAACGTATATACAGAACTGATGGTGTATAATGTATGATGCAGAACAATACAGATGCATTATAACGTATGATGTAGAACAGATGTATTATAACTTATGATGTAGAACAAAATAGATGCAGTATAACATGTGATGCAGAAAAAAACAGATGTAGTAGAACGAATGATGTAGAATAGAACAGATGTAGTATAACTTATGATGTAGAACTGAACATATGCAGTATAACGAATGATGCAAACAAAACAAATGTAGTGTAACGTAGATGCATAACAAAATAGACGCAGTACAGATGCAATATATCATAAAATGCATAACAAAACAAATGGTGTATAACGTATGATGCAGAACATAACAGATAAAGTTGAACGTATGATGCAGAACAGATGCAATATAACGTATGATGGAGAGTAGAACAGATGCAATATAACGTATGATGTAGAATAGATGCAGTATAACGTATGACACAAAACAAAATAGATGCAGCATAATGTATGATGCAGAATAGAACAGACGCGTATAACATTTGATATTGTATAATGTAAGAATAGAACAAATATAGTAGTAAGATGTAGAACATAACAGATGCAGTATAATGTATGATGCAAAATAAAAAGATGCAGTATAACGAATGATGTAGAACAGAACAGATGCAGTGTAACTTTTGATGTAGAACAGAACAGATGCAATATAACGTCTGATGCAAAACAGAATATATGCAGTATAACGTATGATGCAGAACAAAACAAAACAGATGAAGTATAACATATGAATAAAATAGATGTAGTATTAACATATGATGCAGAACAGAACAAATGGTGTATAACGTATGATGCAGAACATAACATATGAAGTATAACATATGATGCAGAAAAGAAAAAATGCAATATAACATATGATGTAGAATAGATGCAGTATAACGTACGAATACAACAAATGCGGTATAACGTACGATGCAGAATAGAACAGATGCAGTATAACGTATGATGCAGAACGAAACCGACATAGTATAACATTTGATGCAGAATAGATGCAGTACAACATAAGAATAGAACAAATGCAGTATAACGTATGATGGAGAACAGAACAGATGCAATAAAACGTAAGATGCAAAACAAAACAGATGAAGCACAACGTATGATGCAGAAAGGAACAGATGTATTATAACGTATGATGCAGAACAAAATTGATGTAGTATAACGTATGATGCAGAAGAGAACAAATGTAGTATTACGTATTATGCAAAATAGAACAGATGCAATATTACAGATGATGTAGATTAGATGTGGTATAATGTATGAACATAATATATGCAGTATAACTTATGATGCAGAATAGAATAGATACAATATAACGTATGGTGTAGAATAAATGCAGTATAACATGATGCCGAACCAAATAGATGCAGAAGAGAATAGATGCAAAACAGAACAGATGCAGTATTACAGATGATGTAGAATAGATGCAATATAATATAATATTAGAATATATGCAATATAACATATGATGTAGAACAGGACAGATGAAGTATAACGTATGATGCAGAACAGATGCAGTATAACGTTTGAATAGAACGGATGCAGAACAGATGCAGTAGAACATTTGAATGAACGCAAAACAGAACAGATGCAATATAATGTATGATGCACAACAGAACAAACACAATATAACATTTGATGTTGGATAACGTTTAAATAGAACAGATGCAATATAACATATGACGCAAAACAGAACAGATGCAATATAACGTATGATGCACAATAGAACAGACGCAACATAACATTTGATGTTGTATAACGTAAGAATAGAACAAATGTAGTATAATGTATGATGCAAAAAAAAAGATGAAGTATAACATATGATACAGAATAGAACAGATGCAGTACACCGTATGACGGAGAATTGGTTTAGTATAACTTTTGATAAAAAAAATGCAATATAACATTTGATGCAGAACAGAACAGATGCAATATAACGTACGATGCAGAACAGAACTAGTGCAATATAGCGTATGATGTAGAACATATGCAGTATAACGTATGAACAGAATAGATTTAGTATACATTTGATTCAAAACAGAACTGATGCAGTATAATATATGATGCAGAACAGATGCAGTATAACGTATGATATAGAACAGAACAGATGCAATACAAAATAAATGCAGTTTAACGTATGATGCAGAACAGTTTAGATGTAGAATATCGTATGATGCAAAACAAAACAAATGAAGTATAACATATGAACAAAATAGATGTTGTATAACATATGATGCAAAACAGAACAAATGTTGTATAACGTAAGATGTAGAACATAACAGATGAAGTATAACATATGATGCAGAAAAGAAAAAATCCAATATAACGTATGATGTAGAACAGATGCAGTATAACGTATGATGCAAAACAGAATAGATGCAGTATAACGTATGATGCCGAACAGAACCGACACAATATATCATTTGATGCAGAACAGATGTAATATTACGTATGATGCAGAACAAAACGGATGCAATATAACGTACGATGCAGAACAGAACTGGTGTAGTATAACATATGATTCAGAACAGATGTAGTATAACATATGAACATAATAGATTTAGTATAATATTTAATTCAAAACAGAACTGATGCAATATAACACGTATGATGCAGAACAGAAAAGAACAGAACAGATGTAGTAAAATTTATGATAAGGAATAGAAAAGATGCAGTACAACGTCTGATGCAGAACAATATATATGCAGTATAACTTAGGATGAAGAACAAAACAGATGCAGTATAACGTATGATGCAGAACAAAACAGATGTAGCATAACGTATGAAGCAAAAGAGAATAGATGCAATTTAATGTATAAAGTGAACAGATGCAGTATAACGTATGATGCAGAATAGAACAGATGCAATACAACGTACGATGCAGTGTAACGTTTGAGCATAACAGATGCAGTATAACGTATGAGAACAGAGCAGATGCAATATAACGTATGATGCAGAACAAAACAAATGGAGTATAACGTATGATGCAGAACATAACAAATGAAGTATAACATATGATGTAGAACAGATGCAGGATAACGTATGATGGAGAACAAAACAGATGCAATATAACGTATGATGCAGTATAATGTTTGAATAGAATAGATGCATTATAACGTTTGACGCAAAACATAATAGATGCAGTATAACGTATAATGGAGAACAGAATAGATGCAGTATAATCCATGATTCAAAATAGAAAAGATGCAGTATAACGTCTGATGCAGAACAGAACAGATGCATTATAACGTATGATGCAGAACAAAACAGATGTAGTATAACGAATGATGCAGAATAGAACAAATGCAGTATAACGTATGATGCAGAAAATAATAGATGCAATTTAATGTTTAAAGTAAAAAAGATGCAGTATAACGTATGATTCAGAACAGAACAGATGCAGTATAACAAATGAAGCAGAACAGAACATATGTAGTGTAACATATGATGCATAACAAAATTGATGTAGTATAACATATGAACAGAACTAATGCAGTATATCATAAGATGCAGAACAAAACAAATGGAGTATAGCATATGATGCAGAACAGGTTCAGTATAACGTATGATGGAGAACAAAACAGATGAAATATAACGTATGATGCAATATAACGTTAGAATAGAACAGAAGCAGTATAACGTTTGACGCAAATCATTAGAGATGTAGTATAGTGTATGATGCAGAATAGAATAGATGCAATATTACATTTGATGTTGTATAACGTAAGAATAGAACTAATGTAGTATAACGTAAGATGTAGAACAGAACAGATGCAGTATATCGTATGATGCAAAAAAAAAAACAGATGCAGTACATATGATGCAGGTTAGAACAGATGACGTACACCGTATGATGTAGAACATATTCAGTATAACGTGTGAACAAAACAAATGCAGTATAACGTATGATGCAGAACAAAACAGATGCAATATAACATACGATGCAGAACAGAGTTGGTGCAATATATCATTTGATGCAGAACAGATGCAAATATAATATATGAATAGAATAGATTTAGTATAATATTTTATTCAAAACAGAACTGATGCAGTATAACACATATCATGCAGAACAAAACAGATGCAGTAAAATTTATGATAAGGAATAGAGAAGATGCAGTAGAACGTCTGATGCTGAACAATATATATGCAGTATAACGTAGAATAGAACAAAACAGAAGCATTATAACGTATGATGCAGAACGAAACAGATGTAATATAACATATGAAACAGAACAGAATAGATGCAATATAATGTATAAAGCTGAACAGATGCAGTATAACGTACGATGCAGAACAGAATAGATGCAACACAACGTACGATGCAGTGTAACGTTTGAACATAATAGATGTAGTGTAATGTATCAGAACAGATCAGATGCAGTAAAATGTATGATATAGAATAGAACATATGTTGTATTATGTATGATGAAGAACAAATGCAGTATAACGTATGAATAGAACATATGCAGTACAACGTTTGATGCAGAACAGAACAGATGCAATATAACGTATGATGCAGAATAAAACAAATGCAGTATAACGTATGATGCAAAACAGGTATTATAAAACGTAAGATGTAGAACAGAACAAATGCAGTATAACGTATGTTGCAAAACAGAACAAATGTTGTATAACGTATGATGAAGATCAGATGCAGTGTAACGTATGAACAGAACAGATGTTGTATAACAAATGATGTAGATCAGAACAGATGTAGTATAACGTTTGATGCAGAACAAAACATACGCAGTATAACGTATGATGAAGAACAGATGCGGTATAACGTATGAACAAACAAATGCAGTATAACGTATGATGCAGAACAGAACAGATGTAGTTCAACGTCTGATGTAGAACAAATGCGGCATAACGTATGATGCATAACAGAACAGATGGAGTATAATCTATGATGCAGAACAGAAAAAGATGCAGTATAACATCTGATGCATAACAGAACAGATGCAGTATAACGTATGATGCAGAACAAATGCAGTATAACACGCATGATGCAGAATAGAACAGATGCACTAAAATTTATGATATGGAGTAGAATAGATGCAATATAACGTTAGATGCAGAACAATGTATATGTAGTATAACGTATAATGTAGAACAGGAAAGATGCAGTATAACGTATGATGCAGAATGAAACAAATGTAATATAACAAATGATGCAGAATAGAACAGATGCAGTATAACGTATGAAGCAAAATATAGTAGATGCAATATAATGTATAAAGCAGAACAGATGCAGTACAACGTATGATGCAGAACATAACAGATGCATTATAACGAATGATGCAAAGCAGAATAGATGTAGTGTAACGTATGATGCATAAAAAATAGAGTCAGTATATCATAAGATGCAAAACAAAACAAATGGTCTATAATGTATGATGTGGAGCATAACAGATGAAGTATAACGACTGATGCAAAACAAATGCAGTATAATGTATGATGCACAACAGAACAGACGCAATAGAACATTTGATGTTGTATAACGTAAGAATAGAACAAATGCAGTATAACATAAGATGTAGAACAGAACAAATGCAGTATAACGTATGATGCAAAAAAAAATGCACTATAACATATGATGCAGAACAGAACAGATGCAGTACACCATATGATGTAGAAAAAAATCAGTATAACGTATGAACAAAACAAATGCAGTATAACGTATGATGCAGAACAGAACAAATGCAATATAACGTACGATGTAGAACAGAACTGGTGCAATATAACATATAACGTATGAACAAAATAGATTTAGTATAACTATTGATTCAAAATATAACTGATGCAGTATAACATATGATGCTGAAAAGATGTAGTATTATGTATGATGCAGAACAAGAGTAGAAAAACGTATGATGCCAAATGACGCGTTCACGGAAGGGGACCGTCTTGATTATTCTTAAATGGAGTATAACGTATGATGCAGAACATAACAGATGAAGCATAACATATGATGCAGAACAAATGCAGTATAACGTATAATGGAGAACAAATGCAGTATAACGTATGTTGGTGAATAGAACAAATGTAACATAACGTATGATGCAGTATATTTGAATAGAACAGATGCACTATAACATTTGACACAAAACAGAACAGATGTAGTATAATGTATGATGCACAATAGAATAGACGGAATATTACATTTGATGTTGTATAACGTAAGAATAGAACAAGTGCAATATAACGTGTTGAACTGGTGCAGTATAACGTATGATGAGAATAATATAGATGCAATATATGCAATATAACGTATGAATAGAACATATGTCGTATAGCGTTTGATGTACAACAGAACTGATGCAATATAACGTACAATGCAGAATAAAACAACTGCAGTATAACGTATGATACAGAACAGGTGTAGTAAAACATATGATGCAGAATAGAACAGATGCAGTATAACGTATGAAGCAAAACATAGTAGATGCAATATAATGTATAAAGCAGAACAGATGCAGTACAACGTATGATGCAGAACATAACAGATGCATTATAACGAATGATGCAAAGCAGAATAGATGCAGTTCAACGTGTGATGGAGAACAGAACAGATGCAATATAACATATGATGGAGTATAACGTTTGAATAAAACAAATGCACTATAACATTTGACGCAAAACAGAACAGATGTAGTATAACTTCTGATGCAGGATAGATATAACATGTAAAATGCAGAACAGAACAGATGCAATTCAAAGTCTGATGTAGAACAAATGCGACAAACGTATGATGCGTAACGAGAAACAAATGAAGTATAACGTTTGATGCAGAACAAATGTATTATAACATGTACAATGCGAAACAAAGCAGTCTGCGAGATAATCTATGATGCAAAAGCGAGAAAAGATCGATATAACGTCGATCTTGAACGAGAAAAGATGTAGTATAACGAATGATGCAGAACATAACAGATACAGTATAACGTATGATGCAGGATAAAATAGATGCAATATAATGTATAAAGCAGAACAGATGCAATATAACGTATGTTGCTGAACAAAATAGATGCAGTATAATGAATGAAGCATAATAGAACAGATGTAGTGTAATGTATGATGCATAACAAAATAGATGTAGTATAACATATGAACAAAACTAATGCAATATATCATAAGATGCAGAATAAAACAAATGGAGTATAATGTATGATGCAGAATGTAATAGATGAAGTATAACATATGATGTAGAACAGATGAAGTATAATGTATGATGGAGAACAGAACAAATGCAATATAACGTATGATGCAGTATAACGTTTGAACAGAACAGATGCACTATAACATTTGACGCAAAACAGAACAGATGTAATATAATGTATGATGCACAACAAAATAGACGCAATATTATATTTGATGTTGTATAACGTAAGAATAGAACAAATGCAGTATAACGTAAAATGTAGAACAGAACAGATGCAGTAAAATGTACGATGCAAAAAAAAAAAAACAGATACAATATAACATATGTTGCAGATTAGAACAGATGCAGTACACCATATGATGCAAAAAAAATTCAGTATAACGTATGTACAAAACAAATGCAATAGAACGTATGATGCAGAACAGAATAAATGCAATATAAAGTACGATGTAGAACAGAACTAGTGCAGTATAACATATAACGTATGAAAAAATTAGATTTAGTATAATAATTGATTCTAAACATTACTGGTGTAGTATAACATATGATGCAAAACAGATGCAGTATAACGTATGATGCAGAACAAGTGTAGTAAAACGTATGATACCAAATGACGCGTTCGCCGAAGGGGACCATTTTGATTATTCATAAATGGAGTATAACGTATGATGCAAAACATAACAGATGAAGTATAACAGATGATGTAGAACAAATGCAGTATAACGTATGATGGAGAACAGAACAAATGCAATATAACATATGATGCAGTATAATGTTTGAATAGAACAGATGCACTATAACATTTGACGAAAACAGAGCAGATGTAGTATAATGTGTGACGCACAATAAAATAGACGCAATATTACATTAGATGTTGTATAACGCAAGAATAGAACAAATGCAATATAACGTACGATGTAGAACAGAATTGGTGCAGTATAATGTATGATGAGAACAATATAGATACAATATATGCAATATAACGTATGAATAGAACATATGTCGTATAACGTTTGATGTACAACAAAACTGATGTAATATAACGTACAATGTAGAAGAAAACAACTGTAGTATAACGTATGATGCAGAACAGGTGTAGTAAAACGTATGATGCAGAACATAACAAATGTAGTATAACTTATAATGCAGAATAGAATAGATGTAGTATAACTTATAATGCAGAATAGAACAGATGCAGTATAACGTAAAAACAGAACAAATGTTGTATAACAAATGTTGCAGATCAGAACAGATGTAGTATAACGTTCGATGCAGATCAGAACAGATGCAGTATAACGTATGATGCAGAACAGATGCAGTGTAACGTATGATGCAGAACAGATGCAGTATAACGTATGAACAAACAAATGCAATATAACGTATGATGCAGAACTGAACAAATGTAGTTCAACATCGGATGCAGAACAGATAAGGCATAACGTATGATTCATAACAGAACAGATGTAGTATAACACGTACAATGCATAACAGAATATATATAGTATAATCTATGATGCAGGACAGAAAAGATGTAGTATAACATCTGATGCTGAATAGAGCGGATGTAGCATAACGAATGATGCATATCAGAAAAGATGCAGTATAATGTATGATGCAGAACAAAATAGATGCATTATAATGTATAAAGCAGAAACATATGCGTATAATGCATAACAAATGATGCAATATAACGAATGATGCAGGATAGAACAGAGATGTAGTGTAACGTATGATGCATAACAAAATAGATGTAGTATAACATATGAACAAAACTAATGCAATATATCATAAGATGCAGAATAAAACAAATGGAGTATAATGTATGATGCAGAATGTAATAGATGAAGTATAACATATGATGCAGAACAGATGAAGTATAATGTATGATGGAGAACAGAACAAATGCAATATAACGTATGATGCAGTATAACGTTTGAACAGAACAGATGCACTATAACATTTGACGCAAAACAGAACAGATGTAGCATAATGTATAATGCACAACAGAATAGTCGCAATATTACATTTGATGTTGTATAACGTAAGAATAGGACAAATGCAGTATAACGTAAAATATAGAACAAAACAGATGTAGTAAAATGTATGATGCAACAAAAAAACAGATACAGTATAACATATGATGCAGATTAGAACAGATGCAGTACACCATATGATGCAGAAAAAATTCAGTACAACGTATGAACAAAACAAATGCAATAGAACGTATGATGCAAAACAGAACAAATGCAATATAAAGTACGATGTAGAACAGAACTGGTGCAGTATAACATATAACGTATGAACAAAATAGAATTAGTATAACAATTGATTCAAAACATAACTGATGCAGTATAACATATGATGCAGAATAGATGCAGTATAACGTATAATGCAGAACAAAACAGATGCAGTATAACGTATAATGCAGAACAAAACAGATGCAGTATAACGTATGATGCAGAACAAGTGTAGTAAAACGTATGATACCAAATGACGCGTTCGCTGAAGGGGACCGTCTTGATTATTCATAAATGGAGTATAACAAATGATGCAGAACATAACAGATGAAGTATAAAATATGATGCAGAACAAATGCAGTATAACGTATGATGGAGAACAGAACAAATGCAATATAACGTATGATGCAGTATAAAGTTTGAATAGAACAGATGCACTATAACATTTGACGCAAAACAGAACAGATGTAGTATAATGTATGATGCATACTAGAATACATGCAATATTACATTTGATGTTGTATAACGTGAGAACAGAACAAATGCAATATAACGTATGATGTAGAACAGAACTGGTGCAGTATAACGTATGATGAGAACAATATAGATGCAATATATGCAATATAACGTATGAATAGAACATATGTCGTATAGCGTTTGATGTACAACAGAACAGATGCAATATAACGTACGATGCAGAAGAAAACAAATGCAGTATAACGTATGATGCAGAACAAGTGTAGTAAAACATATGATGTAGAGCAGAAAAAATGTAGTATAACGTATAATGCAGAATAGAACAGATGCGGTATAACATATGATCAAGAACAAATGCAGTATAACGTATGAACAAAACAAATGTTGTATAACAAATGCTGCAGATCAAAACAGATGCAGTACAACGTATGAACAAACAAATGCAGTATAACATATGATGCAGAACAGAACATATGTAGTTCAACATCTGATGCATAACAGATAAGGCATAACGTATGATTCATAACAAAACAGATGCAGTATAGCTTCTTATGCAGGATAGATGTAGTATAATACGTATAATACAGAACATAATAGATGCAGTTCAATGTCTGATGTAAAATAGATGCGACATAACGTATGATGCGTAACAGAGAACAAATGAAGTATAATGTTTGATGCAAAACAGATGTATTATAACTAGTACAATGCATAACAGAACAGATGCAGTATAATCTATGATGCAGAACAAAAAAGATGCAGTATAACGCCTGATGCTGAATAGAACAGATGTAGTATAACGTATGATAGAGAACAGAACAAATGCAATATAACGTATGATGCAGTATAACGTTTGAACAGAACAGATACACTATAACATTTGACGCAAAACAGAACAGATGTAGTATAATGTATGATGCACAATTGAATAGACGCAATATTACATTTGATATTGTATAATGTAAGAATAGAACAAATGCAATATAAAGTACGATGTAGAACAGAACAGGTGCGGTATAACGTATGATGAGAACAATATAGATGCAATATAACGTTTGAATAGAACATATGTCGTATAGCGTTTGATGGACAACAGAACAGATGCAATATACCGTACGTTGCAGAAGAAAACAAATGCAGTATAACGTATGATGCAGAACAGGTGTAGTAAAACGTATGATGCAGAATAGAACAAATGCAGTTAACGTATAATGCAGAATAGAACAGATGCAATATAACGTATAATGAAGAACAAATGCAGTATAACGTATGAACAGAACAAATGTTGTATAAGAAATGTTGCAGATCAAAACAGATGCAGTATAACGTTCGATGCAGATAAGAACAGATGCAGTATAACGTATGATGCAGAACAAATGCAATATAACGTACGATGTAGAACAGAACTGGTGCAGTATAACCTATAACGTATGAACAAAATAGATTTAGTATATCAAATGATTCAAAACATAACTGATGCAGTATAACGTATGATGCAGAACAGAACAAATGCAATATAACGTATGTTGCAGTATGACGTTTGAATAGAACAGATGCACTATAAAATTTGATGCAAAACAGAACAGATGTAGTATAATGTATGATGCACAATAGAATAGACGCAATATTATATTTGATATTGTATAACGTAAGAATAAAACTAATGCAATATAACGTACGATGTAGAACAGAACTAGTGCAGTATAACATATGATGAGAACAATATAGATGCAATATAACGTATGAATAGAACATATGTCGTATAGCGTTTGATGTACAGCAGAATAGATGCAATATAACGTACGATGCAGAAGAAAATAAATGCAGTATAACGTATGAAGCAGAAAAGGTGTAGTAAAACATATGATGTAGAACAGAACAAATGTAGTATAACGTATAATGCAGAATTGAACAGATGCAGTATAACATATGATGAAGAACAAATGCAGTATAACGTATGAATAAAACAAATATTGTATAACGTTCGATGCAGATCAAAACAGATGCAATATAACATATGATGCAAAACAGATGCAGTATAACGTATGAACAAACAAATGCAGTATAATGTATGATATAGAACAAAATAGATGTAGTTCAACATCTGATGCAGAACAGATAAGGCATAACGTATGAATTATAACATAACAGATTTAGTATAACTTCTGATGCAGGAAAGATGTAGAATAACACGTATAATGCAGAACAGAACAGATGCAGTTCAACGTCTGATGTAGAACAGATGCGACATAACGTATGATGCGTAACAGAGAACAAATGAAGTATAATGTTTGATGCAGAACAGATGTATTATAACACGTACAATGCAGAACGGAACAAATGCAGTATAATCTATGATGCAGAACAGAAAAGATGCAATATAACGTCTGATGCTGAACAGAACAAATGTATTATAACGAATGATGCAGAACAGAACAGATGCAGTATAACATATGATGCAAAACACAACATAACTGACACAATATAACATTTGATGTTGTATAACGTTTGAATAGAACAGATACAGTATAATGTATGATGCAAAATAGAATAGATGTAGTATAACGTATGATGCACAACAGAACAGACGCAATAGAACATTTGATGTTGTTTAACGTAGAATAGAAAAAATACGGTATAACGTAAGATGTAGAACAGAACAAATGCAGTATAACGTATGATGCAAAAAAAATAGATGCAGTATGACATATGATGCAGAACATAACAAATGCAGAATAACTTATGATGCAGAACATATGCAGTATAAGGTATGAACAGAATAGATTTAGTATAACATATGATGAAGAACATATGCAGTATAACGTATGATGAAGAACAGATATAGTGTAACGTGTGGTGCAAAACAGAACATATGCAGTATAACGTATGGTGCAGAACAAAACAGAACAGATGCAGTATAATGTATGAACAGAAAGATGTTGTAAAAAAATGATACAGATTAGAACAAAAGCAGTATAACATTCGATGCATAACAAAACATACGCAGTATAATATATGATGAGTACAGATGCAATATAACGTATGAACAAACAAATGCAGTATAACGTATGATGCAGAACAGAACAGATGCAATTCTACGTTTGATGCAAAACAGATAAGGCATAACTTATGATGAATAACTGAACAGATGTAGTATAACGTATGATGCTGGACAGGTGTAGTATAACACGTATAATGTAAAACAGAATAGATACAGTATAATCTATGATGCAGAATAGAAAGGATGTAGTATAATCTATGATGCATAACAAAACAGATGTAGTATAACGTATGATGCATAACAAAACAGATGTAGTATAACGAATGATGCAGAACAAAACAGATGCAGTATAACATATGAGACAAAACAGAATAGATGCAATATAATGTATAAAGCAGAACAAATGCAGTATAACGCACGATGCAGAACAGAATAGATGTAGTATAACGAATGATGCAGAACAGAACAGATGTAGTGTAACGTTTGATGCAGAACAGAACAAATGCAGTATAACATATGATGCAGTATAACGTTTGACGCAAAACAGAACAAATGCAGTATAAAGTCTGAATAGAACATATGCAGTATAGCGTTTGATGCAGAACAAAACAAATGCAATATAACGTATGATGTATAATAGAACATATGTTGTATTATGTATGATGAAGAACAAATGCAGTATAACGTATGAATAGAACGTACGTAGTATAGCGTTTGATGCAGAACAGAACATATGCAATATAACATATGATACAGAACAAAAAAAATGCAGTATAACGTATGATGCAGAACAGGTGTAGTAAAATGTATGACGTAGAACAGAACAAATGCAGTATAACGTATGGTGCAAAATAAAACAGATGCATTATAAAGTTATATGCAGAACAGATGCAGTATGTATGAACAGAACAAATGCAGTATAACGTACGATGACGAACAGAACATATGCAATATAACGAATGATGCAGAACAGATGCAGTATAACAGGAGAATAGAACGGATGCAGAACAGATGCAGTAGAACATTTGAATTAACGCAAAACAAAACAGATGTAGTATAACGTATGATGCACAACAGAAGAAACACAATATAACATTTGATGTTGTATAACGTTTGAACAGAATAGATGCAGTATAACGTATGACGCAAAATAGAATAGATGTAGTATAACAAATGAAGCACAACAGAACAGACACAATATGGTGATTATTGATGGAGGGAGTTGCACCAATGTGGCTAGTGCTAGGTTAGTGTCAAAGCTAAATTTAGCCACTAAAACACATCCTAGACCATACAAACTTCAATGGCTTAGTGAAGATGGTGAGATACAAGTAAGGCAGCAAGTAGAAGTGGATATTGCAATTGGGAAATACAAGGATAAGGTGTTATGTGATGTAGTTCCAATGGAGGCCAGCCACATACTTTTGGGGAGGCCTTGGCAATTTGATACTAGAGCCATTCATGATGGCTATTCCAACAAGATCTCTTTTATGCACCAAGATAAAAAAATTATACTCAAACCATTGAGCCCTAAAGAGGTGTGTGAGGATCAAGTGAGAATGAGAGAAAAAATAACAGTAGAGAGGAAGAGTGAAACACTTGAGAGAAGAAAGAGTGAAAAGAGAAAGAGTGAAAAAAGAAAGAGTGAAACACTTGAGGGCAAACACCTTTGTTTAGTAAGAGAAAAGGAGGTAAAGAGGGTGCTTTGCGCAAGGCAACCCCTCTATTTAATGTTTTGTCAAAGTCAAATTTTGTATGCTAACCAATTTGATAAGTCTGAATTACCTTCTTGTATTAAGTCTCTTTTGCAGGATTATCAAGATATTTTTCTAGCAAGTGTACCGGATGGCTTGCCACCATTGAGGGGGATTGAGCATCACATTGATCTCATTCTAGGAGCTTCTTTACCCAATAGGCCCGCATATAGAAGCAACCCACAAGAGACTAAGGAGATTGAAAGACAGGTGGCTGAACTCATGAGCAAAGGTTGGGTGAGAAATAGCATGAGTCCATGTGTTGTACCAGTCATCCTAGTACCCAAGAAGGATGGCTCATGGAGAATGTGTTCGGATTGTAGGGCTATAAACAACATCACCATCCAATTCCCAGGTTAGATGATCTTCTTGATGAACTGTATGGTTCATGTGTGTTATCTAAAATTGATTTGAAAAGTGGATATAACCAAATTAGAATTAGAGAAGGAGATGAATGGAAGACTGCATTTAAAACAAAGTATGGTTTGTATGAGTGGTTAGTTATGCCCTTTGGTTTGACTAATGCACCTAGTTCGTGAGATTGATGAACCATGTTCTTAGGGAGTTTATTGGCAAGTTTGTTGTGGTATACTTTGATGATATTCTTATATATAGCACTAGTCTTGATTTACATGTTGAGCATTTGCAATCTGTTTTGAATGTGCTTAGAAAAGAGCAATTGTATGCCAATCTGGAAAAATGCATCTTTTATTCTAATCATGTGGTATTCCTTGGATATGTTATTAGCGCTAAAGGGGTACAAGTAGATGTGGAAAAGGTTAAGGCCATCCAAGAATGGCCAACACCTAAGACTGTGAGTGAGGTGAGGAGATTTCACGGGCTAGCAAGTTTCTATAGGAGATTTGTTAAAGATTTTAGTACCTTGGCTGCACCTTTAAATGAAGTTACTAAGAAAAACGTAGGATTCAAGTGGGGTGAAAAACAAGAAGAGGCATTTGTTGCTCTTAAGCATGAATTAACTAATGCACCCATTCTTGCTATGCCTAATTTTTCAAAATCATTTGAGGTTGAGTGTGATGCATCCAATGTGGGTATTGGGGCTGTTTTATTGCAAGAAGGACATCCAATTGCATATTTTAGTGAAAAACTAAGTGGGGCTGCCCTTAGCTATTCAACCTATGATAAAGAATTATATTCTTTGGTTAAAGACTTGGCAACATTACCTTTTATCCAAAGAGTTTGTCATTCATAGTGATCATGAGTCCTTAAAGTACTTAAAAGGACAGGGTAAGCTTAATAAAAGACATGCTAAGTGGGTAGAATTTCTAGAGCAATTTCCATATGTCATCAAACATAAAAAGGGGAAAGGGAATGTAGTGGCTGATGCACTTTCTAGGAGGCATACATTACTTTCTGTACTTGAAACTAAATTGTTTGGTCTTGAATCTTTGAGGGATATGTATGAGACAGATGTGGACTTTGCTAAAATTTTTGCTGCATGTGAAAAATTATCTGAAAATGGTTATTATAGGCATAATGGATTTTTGTTTAAAGCAAATAAATTGTGTGTGCCTAGGTGTTCCATAAGAGAGTTGCTTGTGAGTGAATCACATGAAGGGGGTTTAATGGGACATTTTGGGGTTCTAAAGACTTTGGAAATTTTGCAAGAACATTTTTATTGGCCACATATGAAGCGTGATGTGCAAAAATTTTATGATCGTTGTATTGTATTGTTAAGCCTCATGGATTATATACCCCTTTGCCTATTCCCAAACATCCTTGGATTGACATTTCTATGGACTTTGTTTTGGGATTGCCTAGAACAAAGAGTGGAAAGGATTCTGTGTTTGTTGTTGTTGACAGGTTTTCCAAGATGGCACATTTCCTACCTTGCAAGAAGGTAGATGATGCTTGTCACGTGGCTGACTTGTTCTTCAAGGAGATTGTGAGACTCCATGGACTGCCTAGGAGCATTGTAAGTGACAGAGACAGTAAATTCCTAAGCCACTTTTGGCGGATCTTGTGGGGTAAGATTGGTACTAAATTGTTATTTTCTACTACTTGTCACCCACAAACAGATGGACAAACTGAGGTAGTCAATAGGACTTTAGGAACATTGCTTAGAACTACTTTAAAGAAAAATATTAAGTCTTGGGAAGCATGTTTACCTCATGTTGAGTTTGCTTATAATAGAGCTATCCACATGATGAGGACATCAAGACCCAAGAGTATGAGGCCCATGATAAGAAGAATCAAAATCAAGACCCAATCCATGAAATGATTGGACCCATGACTAGGAGCAGATTCAAAAAGGCCCAAGAAGCATTACAACTCAAGGTGGCTCATGTGCTTGAGACTGAATTGTTAACGACCCAACAAACGCGGAAGCTGATAACATGTATAGCCTGCCTGGTGGCCTAGGAGGCCCATTTATTTTGTAATATACTTTAAAATAAATAATTTCGTACAAGGCCCATTTACTTATAGGCCCATTTCGTATTAGGTAAACCTAATTAGTATTAAACTTATAGGAATTGAGAACGGAGGCAGATCATTATTCAATTTGATATTTTTGTGAGCTTAAGCTCTGCAAGGGTTCTTCCTTGCATCCTCGATCTTATCAGGAATTCTTCGATTCTTATGTGGCGATCATCCTTGGCTTATCAAACATTCTTGTTTGTGTGACGCCTTCCTTTTCATATCTATCTTTATTTGTTATTTTGCATTTTTATTATATAAAATAGTTCTCAAATTTCAGCCGTCTTTAAACCCTAATTCTCAAACGTCGAGTATTCTATTAATTCTGGGTTAGGATCATATCATCTGGTAAGATTGGTACTAAATTGTTATTTTCTACTACTTGTCACCCACAAACAGATGGTCAAACTGAGGTAGTCAATAGGACTTTAGGAACATTGCTTAGAACTACTTTAAAGAAAAATATTAAGTCTTGGGAAGCATGTTTACCTCATGTTGAGTTTGCTTATAATAGAGCTATCCATACCACAACAAATTGCTTTCCTTTTGAAATTGTGTATGGATTTAATCCTCTAACTCCTCTTGATTTACTGCCCATGCTTAACATTTCTAAGTTTAAGCACCAAGAAGCACTGGCCAAAGCTAAATATGTGAAGAAGTTGCATGAGCAAGTGAAGGCTCAACTTGAAAAGAAGAATGAGAGCTATGCTAGACAAACTAACAAAGGAAGAAAAAAGGTGGTATTTGAACCTGATGATTGGGTTTGGGTACACATGAGGAAGGAAAGGTTCCCAGAACAAAGAAAGTCAAAACTTCAACTGAGGGGAGATGGTCCATTCCAAGTGTTAGAGAAGATCAATGACAATGCATATATAATAGATATACCTAGTGAGTACAATATTAGTACTACTTTTAATATATCTGACTTGTCCCCTTTCAATGCAGATGATAAAGTTCTGGATTTGAGGTCAAATCCTTCTCAAGAAGGAGGGAGTGATGAGGACATCAAGACCCAAGAGTATGAGGCCCATGATGAGAAGAATCAAAATCAAGACCCAATCCATGAAATGATTGGACCCATGACTAGGAGCAGATTCAGAAAGGCCCAAGAAGCATTACAACTCAAGGTGGCCCATGTGCTTGAGACTGAATTGTTAGCGGCCCAACAAACGCGGAAACTGATAACATGTATAGCCTGCCTGGTGGACTAGGAGGCCCATTTATTTTGTAATAGACTTTAAAATAAATAATTTCGTACAAGGCCCATTTACTTATAGGCCCATTTCGTATTAGGTAAACCTAATTAGTATTAAACTTATAGGAATTGAGAACGGAGGCAGATCATTATTCAATTTGATATTTTTGTGAGCTTAAGCTCTGGTAGGGTTCTTCCTTGCATCCTCGATCTTATCAGGAATTCTTCGATTCTTGTGTGGCGATCATCCTTGGCTTATCAAACATTCTTGTTTGTGTGACGCCTTCCTTTTCATATCTATCTTTATTTGTTATTTTGCATTTTTATTATATAAAATAGTTCTCAAATTTCAGCCGTCTTCAAACCCTAATTCTCAAACGTCGAGTATTCTATTAATTCTGGGTTAGGATCATATCACTACCACTCCTTGGATGGACATCTCCATGGATTTTATCCTTGGTCTTCCTAAGTCCAAAAGAGGAATGGATAGTATCTTTGTAGTTGTATGTCGGTTTTCAAAAATGGCTCACTTCATAGCTTGCAAGAAGGTTGGTGATGCTTCAAATATTGCAAGGCTATTTTTCAAAGAAGTAGTGAGACTCCATGGAGTACCCATGACAATTGTGAGTGACCGAGAATCAAAATTTCTTGGGCACTTTTGGAGAACCCTTTGGAGTTGTCTTGGAACCAAGCATCTCTTCTCTACAACTTGCCACCCCCAAACGGATGGGCAAACCGAAGTTGTCAATAGGACCTTGGGTCAACTATTGAGGACTTTTGTTGGTGAGAACATTAAGAGTTGGGAAGATTGGCTACCTCATATTGATTTTGACTATAATAGGGTTGAACATTCCACTACTAAGTTTTCTCCTTTTCTAGTTGTTTATAGATTTAACCCACTCACCCCACTTGATCTAGTGGCTTTGTGTAACACCCCCTCTTATTTACTTACTTATCTTATATTTTAATTAGTAATTTTAAAGTGGTTAATGATATAGTAAAAGAGATTTTTAGGAAACAATACTTTTATTACATAATATTCAAAGGTCATTACATCTAGGTTATATAACTTTGTCATTTTATTATTCTACATAATTTTCTCTGTACTTACTTAGCAAATATACCCCCAAACATAACAAAAACATCTTCTCGGCAAGACAGTATCAACAATCATTGCAAAACATCCACCTCTTCTTAACCCTGCAAATCTGCTCCCTCGAACGTTGTTCGAGATCATCACAGGTGTTAAAAACACAAAGTGCAAGGGTGAGCTTTCCTTAACCATAATTATAAAAAAATTGATTGAAGTTCAAGGAAAACCTTTTCTTTTATAAATTTTGAAAGTTCATCGAAAATATCATTTTTAGAATAATACTTCCATACATATCCATGATCATCAAAATATCAATCACATAGTAAGGCAATCAACACCCATAAACCAAATCAAACAAACCATCAATCACAATCAATGATTCAGGCATGAATTCCATTCAATCAAACACACAATCACTAATGTATGCTCCTAAGCCTACATGATGCATGCACCTTTACCATGCATTTTCACTCTTCACTCGAAATGCAATGTGGCGCCCTCCACTGAAAATAGCCTGGGGCATCTGATTCTCACACTCAATCAGACCCACCAGAGGTAGACACTCCGTAATTTGCCGAGTTCCCTCAGTGTCCGGCAGGACCTCCTCCGCAACATGTGATCATCATGAGCAGGGCAATTTCCCCACCAAGAGAACCCCCAAGTCCACGGCATTCCACTCACTCAGGCGGGAATCCATTCAAGGACTTACGGACTTGGTCTACTACTATCCAGTCACCAATGCAACATGTTCTAGGACCTTGAATTGTATAATGACCTTCATCATATTTTAAGTATTGACCTTTCCACCAGGTTATCTTCATCTCACCTCATTCTAAGTATTGCCCATTCACCAAGCAATCTTAGAATATTGCCTCTCCACTAGGCATTTCCAATCGGTCATTAAACAATTAAAGTCCATCGTCATTTCAATGCAACCATGCATGTCACCACTTACTCACATCCAATTCACCAAGTAATTGCATATCATGCACAAGTCATACTTGAATGTATAATAAAACAACCATGTACCACCACAAATTCGTGTTTATGACATATATATACATGTTAATTTTCAAAAGAGGTTTGATCAAAAGACAAAAGATTGAAGTTGTTCATAATAAAAGTAAAATGCTTAATATCAATAATAAAGGTTTCTATTTCATATACTTAGTTATAAAGTAGTCATAGTATTCAAAGAAATAGTTGAAAGAGGAAAACAACTTTAAAATAATCTTTCAAAGGGTGAAGAAAGCGCAAACTTAAAGAATTAAAAGGAGTGTAAGAAAGATGAAGAAAAGAAACACCAAGAAACCAAAGAAAGATAATGAAAGTACCAACAAAACAAAGAATAAAAAAGAAGGATAAGGAAAGATCCCCTTACTGCAAGAAACTAAAGAAAGATAATGAAAGTACCAACAAAACAAAGGATAGAAAAGAAGGATAAGGAAAGGTCCCCTTACTGCAAGAAACTAAAGAAAGATAATGAAAGTACCAACAAAACAAAGGATAGAAAAGAAGGATAAGGAAAGGTCCCCTTACTGGTTTCTCCTAGCTTCCTATTCTTCCTCTACTTACTGGCTCCTACTTTGGTTGGAGAGATTTCTTCCTAAGGTGGAGAAAGTATAGAAGGGTTTTTTTTGTAGTGAAGATAGTTTGAGAGAATGTAGGAGTATTCTTTGGGTTATGTCTTCATTTGGCACCCCTAAGCCCTATTTATAGACTTCCCAAGATATTTCTAGAGAATTGGAGATTGATTCTAAAGAAAAAAAATCTTAGTTTCTATGAAAATATCTTAGATTCCATTAAAATATCTTAGTTTCCATCAAAATATCTTAAAAGGTAAGAAAATATCTTAGTTTCCAATAAAATATCTTAGTTTCCAAGAAAATATCTTAGTTTCTATCAAAATATCTTAAAAGGTATGAAAATATCTTAAAGAGAATTCTAGAATGGTTGAAAAGTCATTACTTTGATCACTTTCGGTAAAATAGGCATAACTTCTTCCACAAATATCGTTTTGGGCTCAGGTTTCTTGCAAATGAAAGAGGATTGACAGAGCTACAAATGTCATGAAGGCCCAAAGAGCCAATTCGGACTGCATCTAGTGTGAAATTAGCCTTGAAATTGGGCCATGAAACAGTGACGTGAATTTTTCCACATTTGACCACTCTCGGTAAAATAGGCATAACTTCCTCCACAAATTTCCAATTTAGATCCGGTTTGTTTCTAATTAAAGAAGATTGAAAGATCTAGAAATGTCATGAAGACATAAAGAGCCAGTTTGGACCGTTTCTATATGTAGAGTAGACTAGAAGTTTGTAGAAAAATTAGAATAATAAGGAATTTCTAAAATCAACAAGAATTTTCTAGAAACATGTAGAATAAGTAAGAGGTTTCCAAAATAGAATGAATAAGAAGTTTCTAGAGTTAAGTAGAATAATCAAGATTTTTCTAGAAATAAGTAGAATAATCTAGAAGTTTCTAGAATAAGAAGTTTCTAGAACAAGGTAGAATAATCAAGATTTTTCTAGAAATAATCTAGAAGTTTCTAGAATGATCAAGAATTTTCTAGAAAGACATAGAATAAACAACAAGTTTTTAAAATAATTTATAAGTTTTACGTTGAATATTGAAACAACAAAGGTAAAGAAAAATTCTAATATTAGACACAAACAAAGGCAAGTGACCACAATTAAGAAATTAATCTAGCAAACACAACTAAATCACTTATGTCTTCTGTAAATTGTTCTACATATTTTCTCTATTCTTTGCCCTCTGTTATAAAAACCTCTTAAACCATATTTAAATTTTTGGGATGTTACACTTTGCCTATTGAGTTTTCTTGTATTAGAAGTGGTCAAGAGAGGGCTAGAAAGATCCAAGAGTTACACGCTCAAGTAAAGGAGAAGATAGCAAAGAAAAATGAGCAAATAGCGAAAGCCTACAACAAGCACCATAGGGCTATCGAGTTCCAAGTAGGGGACATGGTTTGGGTGCACCTAAGAAAGGAGCGGTTCCCTACCTTGAGGAGTTTCAAGCTTCTTCCAAGAGGAGATGGACCCTTCAAGATCTTGGAGAAGTTGGGCCCAAATGCCTACAAATTAGACCTCCCAAGTAAGTATGGTGGTAGTAACTCTTTCAATATCACTGATCTTTCTTTGTGTGATGTAGGTACTAATGATGACCTCCACTTGAGAACAAGTTCAAACAAAGAAGGAGGGTTTGATGAAGGAACATCAAGGAGGGTTACTAGAAGTATGCAAAGGAGGCTAGAAGAGGAGGTGAGAAGACTACAAGACCATGAAGCTAGTGTAGGGCTTATGGCTTGTAATCTACTTGTAAACTTGTTTAGTCATGATTAGTCCTATATTATAATAGCTTTAGGGTAAGACAAGAGTCCAAAGCCCACGGGTTTTCATGGGGCTTGAGCAAGCCATGCGTCCTAAACCAAGGTCACACAAGTTTTCAAAATCGGCTAAAAGTTGTTTTCAGCTACCAAGTTGTGTGAACCTTGGAACACTTGCAAATTAGGAGGGAACCCTTGATTAAGCATTGGATCCATGCCAACACTTAATCAAGGATCTCCACCCTTGATTAGCAAGTGCTTAGGATTGATGACTTGGCTAATCACATGGGTGAGAGTGGGAGACAAGCCCATGTGCACCCATGTGAAAGCCATGTGATGACATGTGATAGCCTAACTAACTTGCAACTAACCTAACTCCTATGGTTACTTAGTTGGCAAGGTAGGGTTACAGTTAGGCTTAGGTCTTAACTAGGATTAGGCTAGGTCAATCATAGTTAGGTTGCCTTGGAGGCCAAGCTAGGGTGGCTTATAAATACCCTTGGCCGAACCTTTGTATGGGTCTTTGGATGAATTGTTGAATGAATGAGCTTTAAGCTTTCTTTGAGAGATTAGTCTCTTGTTCCCTTAGGGAATTCTCTTTGAATCTTATCAATGGATCTCTACACTCATTGTGGTGGTTCCTCCTAGGCTTATAGGTGTCACCACCTTGGCGCCACCACCATCTCTTCCTCCTCCACTTTCCGTTTCAATTCTTCACCCTTAAACACTAAACACCTTGTTCGGCCGAGAGCTTTCTTGGTGCAACTGTGAGACTTTGTTGAAGACTAGATCGGGGCAATCCTTGGAGCTTCATTGGAGCACCTTCCATGGAGCACCTACATCAAGTGGTATCAAGAGCATAGCTGTCTTCACCATTGGTTCATCTTCACGATTAGTAGTTGAGTCTTGTTTTTCTTTTTGAGTCTTCTTCATATCTAGAATCTTTCTTCCATAGAGTAGCCTAGTTTTGAGTTCCTTGAGTTGTCATATTCTTTAGTTTTGAGTTGGGCATGCTTTGATTCTTTTGGTTGTTGCATTAGGCCGTGATTCATGTTGGCATGTTCATCCATAAGTTTCTTGAATGCATGATTTTCTAGCTTGCAATTTTGCCTCACATGATCATCTAGATTTTCTTTTGCAAGTTATGATTCATGTATGCCTCTAGGATTTGTGTTTAGTCTTGTATAACGTATTATGCAGAACCGACCAGATGCAATAACACGTATGATGTAGAATAGAACATATGTTGTATTATGTATGATGCAGAACAATTGCAGTATAACGTATTAATAGAACATATGCAGTATAACTTTTGATGCAGAGAAGAATAGATGCAATATAACGTATGATGCAGAAAAAAACAGATGCATCATAACGTATGATGCAGAACAGGTAGTAAAACGTATGATGTAGAACAGAACAGATGCAGTATAATGTATGATGAAGAACAGATGCAGTATAACATCTGAACAGAACAGATGTTGTATAACAAATGATGCAGATCAGAACAGATACAGTATAACGTTCGATGCAGAACAGAAGAGACGCAGTATAACATATGAACAAACAAATGGTACAACGTTTGGTGCAGAACAGATGCAGCATAATGTATGATGCATAACAGAACAGATGTAGTATAACGTTTAATGTAGAACAGATGTAGTATAAAACGTTTGATGTAGAATAGAATAGATGCAGTATAATCTATGATTCAGAACAATATAGATGTAGTATAACGTATGACGTAGAACAGAACAGATGTAGTATAACGTAGGAACATAACAGATGCAATATAACGTATGATGTAGAATATATGCAATATAGCATTTGATGCAGAACAGAACAGAAGTAATATAACGTATGATGTAGAACAAAACAAATGCAATATAACGTAAGATGTAGAACAGGTGTAGTAAAACGTATGATGTAGACAAAACAAATGCAGTATAACGTATGATGCAAAATAGAACAGATGCAATATAATTTATGAACATAACAAATGTTGTATAACAAATGATGTAGATAAGAATGATGCGATAACGTTCGATGCGAAACGTAACATACGCAGATAAACATATGATGCGAAACGATGCAATATAACGTATGAACAAAATAGAACAGATGCAGTACAACGTTTGATGCAGTATAACGTCTGATGCAAAACAGAACAGATGTAGTATAACGTATGATGCAGAGCAGAATAGATGCAGTATAACGTGTGATGCAAAACAAAACAAATGCAGTATAACATATGATATAGAACAGGTGTGGTAAAACAAATGCAGTATGACGTATGATGCAGAACAAATGCAGTATAATGTATCATGCATAATAGAACAGATGCAGTATAACGTATGAAAAGAACAGATGTTGTATAACAAATGATGCAAATTAGAACAGATGCAGTATAACATTCGATGCAGAACAGAACATTTGATGCAGAACAGGTGCAGTATAACGTATGAATAAAACAGAATAGATGCAGTGCAACGTCTGATGCAGAATAGATGCAGCATAACGTGTGATGCATAATAGAACAGATGTAGTATAACACGTATAATGCAGAACAGAACAGATGCAGTATAATCTATGATGCAGAACAAAAAAGATGTAGTATAACGTCTGATGCATAACAGAATAGATGCAGTATAACGTATGATGCAGAACAAAACAGATGTTGTATAACAAATGATGCAGAACAGAACAGATGCAGTATAATGTATGATGCAGAACAAAACAGACGCAGTATAACGTCTGATGCAGAACAGAATATATGCAATATAATGTGTAAAGCAGAACAGATGCAATATAAGGTATGATGCAGAACAGAACAGATGCAATATAACAAATGATGCAGGACAAAACAGATGTAGTGCAACGTATGATGCATAACAAAATAAATGAAGTATAACATAAAATGTAGAACAAAACAGATGCAATATAACGTATGATGCAGAACAAGTGTACTAACACGTATTATGTAGAACAAAATAGATGCAGTATAACATATGAACAGAACAGATGTTATATAATAAATGATGCAGATCAGAACAGATGCAGTATAACATTCGATGCAGAAAAGAACAGACGCAGTTTAACATATGATGTATACAAATGCAATATAACATATGAACAAACAAATGCAGTATAACATATAATCTAGAACAGAACAGATGCAGTACAACATTTGATGTAGAACAGATGCAGCATAACGTACAATGCATAACAAAACATATGTAGTATAACGTTTGATGCAGAATAGACGCAGTATAACACGTATGATGCAAAACAGAACAAATGCAGTATAATCTAAGATGCAGAATAGAAAAGATGCAGTAAAAGGTCTGATGCAGAACAATATAGATGCAGTATAACATATGATGTAGAACAGAACAGATGTAGTATAACGTATGAACATAACAGATGCAGTATAACGTATGATGTAGAACATATGTAGTATAGCGTTAGATGCAGAACACAAAAGATGCAATATAACGTATGATGCAGAACAAAACAAATGCAGTATAACGCATGATGCAGAATAGGTGTAATAAAACGTATGATGTATAACAAAACAAATGCAGTATAACGTGTGATGAAAAATAGAATAAATGCAGTATAACGTATGAACAGAACAGATGTTGTATAACAAATGATGCAGATAAGAACAGATGCAATATAACGTTCGATGCAGAACAGAACATACGCAATATAATATATCATGCAGAACGGATGCAGTATAACGTATGAACAAAACAGAACAGATGCAGTACAACGTCTGACGCAGAACAGATGCAACATAACGTATGGTGCATAACAGTAAAGATGTAGTATACTGTTTAATGTAGAACAGATGTAGTATAACACGTATAATGCAAAACAAAACAAATGCAGTATAATCTATGATGCAGAACAAAAAAGATGTTATATAATGTCTGATGCAGAACAAAACAGATGTAGTATAACGAATGATGCAAAACAAAACAGATGTAGTATAACGAATGATGCAGAACAGAACAAATGGAATATAACGTATGATACAAAACAGAACAGATGCAATATAATGTGTAAAGTAGAACAGATGCAGTATAATGTATGATGCAGAACAAAACAAATGCAATATAATGAACGATACAGTGTAACGTATGAACATAAAAGATGCAGAATAACATATGATGAAGAACAGAGCAGATGCAATAAAACATATGATGTAGAATTAAACATATGTTGTATTATGTATGACGGAAAACTATTGCACTATAACGTATTAATAGAACACATGCAGTATAACGTTTGATGTAGAACAGAATAGATGCAATATAACATATGATGCAAAACAAAACAGATGCAGAACAGGTGTAGTAAAATCTATGATGTAGAACAGAACAGATGCAGTATAACGTATTATGAAGAATAGATGCAATATATCATATGAACAGAACAAATGTTGTATAACAAATGATGCAGAACAAAACAGATGCAGTATAACATTGGATGCAAAACAGAATAGATGCAGTATAACATATGATGCAGAACAAATGCAATATAATGTATGAACAAATAAATGCAGTAGAATGTCTGATGCAGAATATATGCAGCGTAACGTATGACGCATAACAGAACAGATTTAGAATAACGCATTTGATGCAGAACAAAACAAATGCAATATTATAACGTATGATGTATAACAAAACAAATTCAGAATAACGTATGATGCAAAATAAAATAGATTCAGTATAACGTATGAATATAACAGATGTCGTATAACAAATGATGCAGATCAGAACAGATACAGTATATTGTTCGATGCAGAACAGAACACACGCAGTATAACATAATGTAGTATAACGTTTGAATAGAACAGATGCAATATAATGTATGACGCAAAACAGAACAGATGCAGTATAATGTATGATGCACAACAGAATAGACTCAATATTACATTTGATGTTGTATAACGTAAGAATAGAACAAATGCAGTATAACGTAAGATGTAGAACAAAACAGACGCAGTATAACGTATGATGCAAAAAAAAAAAAAACAGATGCAGAAGTATGATGTAGAATAGAACATATGATGTATTATGTATGATTCAAAAGTATAACATATGATTCAAACATATGATGCAGAATAGAACATATGATGCATTATGTATGATGCAGAACAAATGCAGTATAACGTATGAATAGAATATATGCAGTATAGCTTTTGATGCAGAACAGAATTGATGCAATATAACGTATGATGCAGAATAAAAGAAATGCAGTATAACGTATGATGCAGAACTGGTGTAGTAAAATGTATCATGTAGAACAGAACAAATGCAGTATAACGTATGATGCATAATAGAACAGTTGCAATATAACGTATGAACAGAACAGATGTTGTATAACAAATGATGCAAATCAGAACAGATGCAGTATAACGTTCGAAGTAGAACAGAACATACGCAGTATAACATATGATGCAGAACAGGTGTAGTATAACGTATGATGCATAATAGAACAGTTGCAATATAACTTATGAAAAGAACAGATGTTGTATAACGTATGATGCATAATAGAACAGTTGCAATATAACTTATGAAAAGAACATACGCAGTATAACATATGATGCAGAACAGGTGTAGTATAACGTATGATGCATAATAGAACAGTTGCAATATAACTTATGAAAAGAACAGATGTTGTATAACAAATTATGCAAATAAGAACAAATGCAGTATAACGTATGAATAGTATATATCCAGTATAGCGTTTGATGCAGAACAGAACAGATGCAATATAACGTATGATGCAGAACAAAAGAAATGCAGTATAACGTATGATGCAAAACAAAAGAAATGTAGTATAACGTATGATGCAGAACAGGTGTAGTAAAATGTATGATGTAGAACAGAACAGATGCAGTACAACGTCTGATGCAGAACAAATGTGGCATAACATAACAAATGTAGTATAACGTTTAATGCAGAACATATGTAGTATAACACGTATAATGCATAACAGAACAGATGCAGTATAATCTATGATGTAGAACAAAAAGGATGCAGTGTAACGTCTGATGCATAACAGAACAGGTGCAGTATAACGTATGATGCAGAACAAAATAGATGCAATGTAATGTGTAAAGCAGAACAGATGCAGTATAACGTATGATTCAGAACAAAATAGATGCAATATAATGTGTAAAGCGTAATGTAGTGCAGATAACGTTTGATGCGAACGAAACAATGTATGTAGTATAACAAATGATGCAAAACAGAACAGATGTAGTGTAACGTATGATGCATAACAAAATAAATGCAGTATAACGTAAGATGTTGAACCGAACAGATGCAGTATAACATATGATGCAAAAAAAAAAAAAACAGATGCAGTCTCACATATGATGCAGAAGAGAATAGATGCAGTACATCGTTTGATGCAGAACAGATTCAGTATAACATATAAACAAAACAAATGCAGTATAACGTATGATGCAGAACAGAACAGATGCAATATAACGTACGATGTATATCAGAACTAGTGCGGTATAACGTATGATGCAGTATAACATATGAACAGAATAGATTTAGTATAAAGTAGGATATATATCAGAATTGATGTAGTATAACATATGATGCAGAACAGATGCAGTATAACGTATGATGCAGAACAGAACAGATGCAATACAACTTACGATGCATTGTAACATATGAACATAACAGATGCAATATCACGTATGATACAGAACAAAGCAGATGCAGTAAAACGTATGATGAAGAATAGAACATATGTTGTATTTTGTATGATGTAGAAGATATGCAGTATAACGTATTAATAGAACATATGTAGTATAACATTTGATGTAGTACAGAACATGTGTAATATAACGTATGATGTAGAACAAAACTAATACAGTATAATGTATGATGCAGAACAGGTGTAGTAAAACGTATGATGTAGAACAGAAGAGATGCAGTATAACGTATGATGCAGAACAGAACAGATGCAATACAACTTACGATGCATTGTAACGTATGAACATAACAGATGCAATATCACGTATGATACAGAACAAAGCAGATGCAGTAAAACGTATGATGAAGAATAGAACATATGTTGTATTTTGTATGATGTAGAAGATATGCAGTATAACGTATTAATAGAACATATGTAGTATAACATTTGATGTAGTACAAAACATATGTAATATAACGTATGATGTAGAACAAAACTGATACAGTATAATGTATGATGCAGAACAGGTGTAGTAAAACGTATGATGTAGAACAGAAGAGATGCAGTATAACGTATGATGAAAAACAGATGCAGTATAACATATGAACAGAACATATGTTGTATAACAAATATTGCACATCATAACAGATGCAATATAACGTTCGACGCAGAATAGAACACACGTAGTATAACTGATATGATCCTAACCAATAATTAATGGAATACTCGACGTTTGCCAAGGCCTCCCCAAAAGTATGTGGCTAGCCTCCATTGGAACTACATCACATAACACCTTATCCTTGTGTTTCCCAATTGCAATATCCACTTCTACTTGCTGCCTTACTTGTACCTCACCATCTTCACTAAGCCATTGAAGTTTGTATGGTCTAGGATGTGTTTTAGTGGCTAAATTTAACTTTGACACTAACCTAGCACTAGCCACATTGGTGCAACTCCCTCCATCAATAATCACCATTCATACCTTCCTGTCGATAGAACATTTAGTGTGAAAAATGTTCTCTCTTTGACTCTCATCCAAAGACTTTAATTGACTACCCAGCAACCTCCTAATCATTAACAAGTCTCCCTCCGTAGCCTCCAACTCTTCTCCACTTTCAAATTCTTCCTCTCCCTCACTAGCTTCAGATTGACTTGTGTACACTCCATTATCTTTGAGAAGAATTGTCTTCTTTGTAGGACACTTGAAACACTTCACTTCCCTAGTTCTCTTTGATGGATGATCAGCTTGTTTTTGAGGTGCTTTTCTCCAGTTAGAAAATGAAGCATTGCTAGAGGAGGTATCCTCTTCTTTGTTGATTCTATCCTTCCAATTTGGAGGGTTATGCTAGTAGAACTCTTCCTCACTGTACTTTTTCTTTTTAGTTGTTGTTCTACTTGAACTGCCTTGTCCAAAGATCTTCCATCTCTACAAATTCCTGCAACTCTACTACATCTCTAATGTTATTATTTAAACCATTAAGAAAGGGAGTCATAGTTACCTCAATATCTTCTTCAATTTTGGCTTGGATGATTAACACTTCCATCTCCTTGTAATACTCTTCCACCCCCTTGCTTCCTTGATACAATTTCTGCAGTTTGAGTTTCAGGTCTCTATGAAAGCTAGATGGCACATATCGCTTCCTCATGATTCCCTTCATTTCAGCCCAAGTGTCCACCATAGGCTCTTCGTTTCTTATTCTCTCCCTCTGCAACTTATTCCACCATATGAGTGCATAGTTAGAAAATTCAGCAGCAGCAAGTCTTACCTTTTGGTTCTCACTATAATTATTACAAGAGAACACATGTTCAATTTTGAGCTCCCACTCCAAATATGTCTCCGGATCACTCCTACCCTTGAAAGGTGGTACATTCAACTTGATTCCTTCTATTCTTGCCTCATTCCTATTCGGTCCCACTCCTCCTCCTCCAGGTGGTCTTCTATTCTCCAATTGGTCTATCCTCTCATGGAAATCATCATGTTGTTGTTTCATCAATCTCTCCAAATGTTGAGATATTGCAGTCATTTGCAGCCGAAGGTCGTTGTTATTATTTTCTTCTGCCATTGACAAAACAAACAAATCAAAGGTAACAAGAAAATAATATAATTATTGTTTGTTGAACCTTACCCACTCAAGTGTTTGCACACACAATTAGGCTTTTTCTATAATAATCACTCTTTCCTTTTTCCACTTGTTTTCTGACTCAAGGTTTTTACAAGAATCCAAACAATCTATTATCAAGAATCACCTTCGAAAATAACAATCAGAACAATTTATGTTTTTTTTTTTTTGAAACTGAAGAGAAAGTAGCAAAGGACAATTTTACTACCAATAGCACGAATGGTAAGGGAAGACAAACAATTACCAGTTAGAAATATTTTCAAACAAATAATTTGCACTGGATTTAAACAAGAACAACTAAGAATATATATTTTGTTTGGTCAATTTCGTTTTCTCTTTTTTTTCTTCTTTTTTTTTGGTAGCTTTCTTTTTTTTTCAGATTTTTTTTCTTTTTTTTTGCTTTTTTTTTGCCTTTTTTTAAAATAAAATAAGATGAATAGATAGTACCAGTGAATAGTAACACGGGATAAACAGTAACACAGGATGAATCTTAGCGATGAAACCGTGCACTGAATACCAGATGATATGATCCTAACCTAGAATTAATGGAATACTCAACATTTGAGATTTAGGGTTTGAAGACGACTGAAATTTCAGAATTATTTTATATAATAAAAATGCAAAATAAACAAAGAAAGATAGATATGAAAAGGAAGGCGTCACACAAACAAGAATGTTTGATAAGCCAAGGATGATCACCACACAAGAATCGAAGAATTCCTGATAAGATCGAGGATGCAAGGAACCCTAGCAGAGCTTAAACTCACAAAAATATCAAATTCAATAATGATCTGCCTCCGTTCTCAATTCCTATAAGTTTAATACTAATTAGGTTTACCTAATACGAAATGGGCCTATAAGTAAATGGGCCTTGTACGAAATTATTTCTTTTAAAGTCTATTACAAAATAAATGGACCTCCTAGTCCACTAGGCAGGCTATACATGTTATCAGCTTCCGCATTTGTTGGGCCGCTAACAATTCAGTCTCAAGCACATGGGTCACCTTAAGTTGTACTGCCTCTTGGGCCTTTCTGAATCTGCTCCTAGTCATGGGTCCAATCATTTCATGGATTGGGTCTTGATTTTGATTCTTCTCATCATGGGACTCATACTCTTGGGTCTTGATGTAGAACAGAAGAGATGTAGTATAACGTATGATGAAGAACAAATGCAGTATAACATATGAACAAAACATATGTTGTATAACAAATAATGCATATCAGAACAGATGCAGTATAACGTTTGACGCAGAATAGAACACACGTAGTATAACATCATTCAATATAACGTATGAACAAACAAATGCAGTATAACATATAATAAAGAACAGAACAGATGCAGTACAACGTCTGATGCAGAACAGATGCAGGATAACGTAAGAGGCATAACAGAACAATTGTAGTATAACGTTTCATGCATAACAGATGTAGTATAACACGTATGATGCAGAACAGAACAGATGCAGTATAATCTATGATGCAGAATAGAAAAGATGTAGTATAACGTCTGATGCAGAACAATATATATGCAATGTAACGTATGATGTAGAATAGAACAGATGCAGTATAACATATGAACAATACAGATGCAGGATAACGTATGATGTAGAACAAATCAAATGCCATATTATTTACGATGCAGAACAAATGTAGTATAACATATGAATAGAACATATGCAGTATAGCGTTTGATGCAGAACATAACAGATGCAATATAACGTATGATACGAACAAAACAAATGCAAGATAAACGTATGATGTTGAATAGGTGTAGTAAAACGTATGAATGTATAACAGAACAAATGCAGTATAACGTATGAATAGAACAAATGTTGTATAACAAATGATGCAAATTAGAACAAATGCAGTATAACGTTCGATGCAGAATAGAACATATGCAATATAACATACGATGCAGAACAGATGAAGTATAACGTATGAACAAAACAGAACAAATGTAGTACAATGTCTGATGTAGATCAGATGCGGCATAACGTATGAAGCAGAACAGAACATATGTAGTATAACGTTTAATGCAGAACAGATGTAGTATAACATGTATAATGCATAATGGAACAGATGAAGTATAATCTATGATGTAGAACAAAAAAGATGCAGTATAACGTCTGATGTATAACAGAACAGATGCAGTATAATGTGTGATGCATAACAGAACAGATGCAGTATAACGTATGATGGAATATAATGTGTAAAGCAAAACAGATGCAGTATAACGTATGATGCAGAACAGAACAGATGCAGTATAACAAATGATGCAGAACAGAACAGATGTAGTGTAATGTATGATGCATAACAAAATAAATGCAGTATGACGTAAGATGTAGAACAGAACAATTGCAGTATAATGTATGATGCAAAAAAAAAATGGATGTAGTCTTACATATGATGTAGAAGAGAACAGATGCAGTACACCGTATGATGCAGAAAAGAACATATGCAGTACACCATATGATGCTGAACAGATTCAGTATAACGTATAAACAAAACAAATGCAGTATAACGTATGATGCAGAAGAGAACAGATGCAATATAACGTACGATGCATAACAAAACTGATGTTATATAACGTATAATGCAGAACAGATGCAATATAACATATGAACAGAATAGATTTAGTATAAAATATGATTTATATCAGAACTGATGCAGTATAATATATGATGCAAAACAGATGCAATATAACGTATGATCCAGAACAGAACAACTGCAATACAACGTACGATGCAGTGTAACATATGAACATAACAGATGCACTATCACATATGATGCAGAACAGAGTAGATGCAGTAAAATGTATGATGTAGAATAGAACATATGTTGTATTTTGTATGATGCAGAACAGATGCAGTATAACGTATTAATAGAACATATGCAGTATAACATTTGATGCAGTATAACGTATTAATAGAACATATGCAGTATAACATTTGATGCAGTACAAAACATATGCAATATAACGTACGATGCAGAACAAAACTGATGCAATATAATGTATGATGCAGAACAGGTGTAGTAAAACATATGATGTAGAACAAAACAGATGCAGTATAACGTATGATGAAAAACAGATGCAGTATAACATATGAACAAAACAGATGTTGTATAACAAATGATGCAGATCAGAACAGATGCAGTATAATGTTCGACGCAGAATAGAACAGACGCAGTATAACATGATTCAGTATAACATACGAACAAACAAATGTTGTATAACGTATGCAGTACAACTTCTGATGCAGAACAGATGCTACATAACGTATGATGCATAACAGAATAATTGTAGTATAACGTTTGATGCATAACACGTATGATGCAGAAAAGAACAGATGTAGTATAATCTATGATGTAGAACAGGTGTAGTAAAACGTATGATGTAAAACAGAACAAATGCAGTATAACATATGATGCATAATTGAACAGTTGCAGTATAACGTTCGATGCAGAACAGAACATACGCAGTATAACATATGAAGCAGAATAGATGCAGTATAACGTATGAACAAAACAAAAGAGATGTAGTACAATGTCTAATGCAGAACAGATACGGCATAACGTATGATGCAAAATAGAACATATGTAGTATAACGTTTAATGCAGAACAGATGTAGTATATCACGTATAATGCATAACATAACAGATGCAGTATAATCTACGATGCAGAACAGAACAGATGCAGTATAACGTCTAATGCATAACAGAACGGATGTAGTATAACGTATGACGCAGAACAGAATAGGTGCAATATAATGTGTAAAGCAGAACAGATGCAATATAACATATGATGCAGAACAGAACAGATGCACTATATCAAATGATGTAGAACAGAACAGATGTAGTGTAACGTATGATGCATAACAAAATGAATGCAGTATAACATAAGATGTAGAACAGAACAAATGCAGTATAATGTTTGATGCAAAAAAAAAAATTGATGCAGTCTAACATATGATGCAGAAGAGAATAAATGCAGTACACCGTATGATGCAGGACAGATTCAGTATAAGGTATGAACAAAACAAATGCAGTATAACGTATGATGCAGAACAGAACAGATGCAATATAACGTACAATGCAGAACAAAACTGCTGCTGTATAACGTATGATGCAGAACAGATGCATTATAACATATGAAGAAAATAGATTTAGTATAAAATATGATGTATAATAGAACATATGATGCATTATGTATGTTGCAGAACAGATGCAGTATAACGTATTTATAGAACATATGCAGTATAGCACTTGATGTAGAACAAAACAGATACAGTATAACGTATGATGCTGATGAGGACATCAAGACCCAAGAGTATGAGGCCCATGATGAGAAGAATCAAAATCAAGACCCAATCCATGAAATGATTGGACCCATGACTAGGAGCAGATTTAGAAAGGCCCAAGAAGCATTACAACTCAAGGTGGCCCATATGCTTGAGACTGAATTGTTAGCGGCCTAACAAACGCGGAAGCTGATAACATGTATAGCCTGCTTGGTGGACTAGGAGGCCCATTTATTTTGTAATAGACTTTAAAATAAATAATTTCGTACAAGGCCCATTTACTTATAGGCCCATTTCGTATTAGGTAAACCTAATTAGTATTAAACTTATAGGAATTGAGAACAGAGGCAGATCATTATTCAATTTGATATTTTTGTGAGCTTAAGCTCTGCTAGGGTTCTTCCTTGCATCCTCGATCTTATCAGGAATTCTTCGATTCTTGTGTGGCGATCATCCTTGGCTTATCAAACATTCTTGTTTGTGTGACGCCTTCCTTTTCATATCTATCTTTCTTTGTTATTTTGCATTTTTTTTATATAAAATAGTTCTCAAATTTAAGCCATCTTCAAACCCTAATTCTCAAACCTCGAGTATTCTATTAATTCGGGGTTAGGATCATATCATCTGGTGTTCAGAGCACGGTTTCGTCGGTAGGATTCATCTTGTGTTACTGTTCATCGTGCGTTACTGTTCACTGGTACTATCTATTCATCTTATTTTATTTAAAAAAAACGAAAAAAAAATCTGAAAAAAAAGAAAGCTGCCAAAAAAAATGAAAGCTGCCGAAAAAAAAGCGAAAACGAAATTGATCAAACAAAATATATATTCTTAGTTGTTCTTGTTTAAATCCAGTGCAAATTATTTGTTTGACAATATTTCTAAGTGGTAATTGTTTGTCTTCCCTTACCATTCGTGACTTACGGACTTGGTCTACTACTATCCAGTCATCAATGCAACATGTTCTAGGACCTTGAATTGTATAATGACCTTCATTATATTTCAGATATTGACCTTTCCACCAGGTCATCTTTATCTCACCTCATTCTAAGCATTGCCCATTCACCAAGCAATCTTAGAATATTGCCTCTCCACTAGGCATTTCCAATCGATCATTAAACAATTCAAGTCCACCACCAATTTCATGCAATCATGCATGTCACTACTTACTCACATCCAACTCACCAAGTGATTGTATATCAAGTACAAAACTAGTCATCAAACAACAATATTACTATAAAGTAGTCATGGTGTTCAGAGAAATAGTTGAAAGAGGAAAACAACTTCAAAATAATCTTTCAAAGGGTAAAGAAAGCGCAAACTTAAAGAATTAGAAGTAGTGTAAGAAAGATGAAGAAAAGAAACACCAAGAAACCAAAGAAAGATAATGAAAGTACCAACAAAACAAAGGATAGAAAAGAAGGATAAGGAAAGGTCCCCTTACTGAAAGATAATGAAAATACCAACAAAACAAAGGATAGAAAAGAAGGATAAGGAAAGATCCCCTTACTGAAAGATAATGAAAATATCAACAAAACAAATGATAGAAAAGAAGGATAAGGAAAGATCCCCTTACTGCAAGAAACTAAAGAAAGATAATGAAAGTACCAACAAAACAAAGGATAGAAAAGAAGGATAAGGAAAGGTCCCCTTACTGGTTTCTCGTAGCTTCCTATATTCTTCCTCTACTTACGTGCTCCTTCCTTGGTTGGAGAGATTTCTTCCTAAGGTGGAGAAAGTATAGAAAGGTTTTTTTGTAGAGAAGATGGTTTGAGAGAATATAGGAGTATTCTTTGGGTTGTATCTTCATTTGAAACCTCTAAGCCCTATTTATAACCTTCCTAAGGCGGTCTTCGGTATTTTCGGGCATTCTGATAATTTCGGGCAGCTCTGTAATTTCGGGCAGCTACGATAATGTTGGTCGGCTACGATCTTGTCGGCGACTCTGATATGGCGGTTTGCTACTGATAATGGCGGTTGCTACTAAGATCTTGTCGGCAACTATAGTGATTTGCTACAGTAATTTCAAAAATTCATAATTTTTTAATTATTTTTAAATTTCTTGAATGTTACAAAAAAACCTCTCTTGAACTATATTTAAATTTTTGGGATGTTACAATACTCCTCCTTTTTTAAAAAATTTCGTCCTCGAAATTTCCATTCTTGTTACATATCCTATTCTTCTATTCTATTTTTCCAACTCCCAAAGTTTCTTTACTTTCAACTATTTCCTTTTATAATTTTGCCTTATGTTTTGAAATCTATCTGTTACCCTCAACCTTACTATCCTTATATGCAGGACTATGATTTCTTCTTTTCCCACTTATAAATACTCCTCATTTGTTTTCACTAAGATTTCTCTTTTCTTAATTCTTAAAATCAACTTCTCTTGGTTGGTATATAAGTTCATACTCTTACTCTTTTTCCTTATGGCTCCTATTAGATTCTTAAGGATTTTATTATTTCTATCTTATTTCATTCATAAATTCTTTAGTTATTCTTAAGGCTACTAACTTCATACTAACAGGAGTAAATTCACACGCAAGGTTGAAGTTCCTAAATTGCTCTATTAAATCCATCTTTTTGACCATTAAACTTGACATTGCTATGGTCTTCCTACTTAAGGTGCCAACCACTACATTTTCTTTGTCTGGGTGGTACTTAAGATCAAAATCATAATCTGTTAGAAATTTCATCCACCTTCTTTGTCTCATGTTTAACTCCTTTTGGCTAAATAACACTTAAAGGCTTTTGTGATTACTAAATACCTCAAATCTTGTCCTAAAAAGATAGTGTAACATTATTTTAAGTCTGAATACTAATTATGGCTAGTTCAGGGTCGTGGGTAGGGTAGTTCCTTTATGCTTTTTTTTTTAATTGTCTTTATACATATGCTACAATTTCTCTTCCTTGCATTAGTATTCCTTCTAAACCTAGTTTAGAGGCATCACAATAAACCTCAAAAGATTCATTTGGGGTTGGTAAGGTCAAAATAAGAATAAAGGTGTGAAAATATTGTTCACATTCGATATTCCGTACAAAAGCTTGGCCTTTCTAGTTAAGGGTGTGAGGGAAGGCTATCTTGGAGAAATCTATTATAAATCTTCAATTATATCCAGCTAACCCTAGAAAATGCTTTATTTCTGTCACATCTTTTGGTCTTTCCCATTTCAGAATTACGTTTACCTTATGTGGATCTACTGCAAATCCTCCTTGTGATATTACGTGTCCTAGGAAACTGACTTCTTCTAACCAAAATTCACATTTGGACCATTTCGCATATAACTGTTGATCTTTCAAGATCTGTAATACCACTCTAAGATGTTTAGCATGATCCTCTTTGGTTCTCGACTATACCAAAATATCATCAATAAACACGACCACAAATTTATCCAAATATAGTTGGAAAATCCTATTCATGTAATCTATAAATACTGCAGGTGCATTAGTTACACCAAAAGGCATAACCATGTACTCATAGTGTCCATATAGGGTACTAAAGGCCGTTTTAGGGATATCTTCAGCTTTTACCCTTATTTGGTGGTATCCGGACCTTAGATCAATCTTGCTAAATACACAAGCTCCTACTAGTTGGTCCATAAGATCATCTATCCTTGGTAAGGGGTACTTATTCTTAATGGTTACCTTATTTAGTTGTCTATAATCTACACATAGTCTCATAGTTCCATCTTTCTTCTTTACTAGGAGTATGGGTGCTCCCCAAGGTGATACACTAGGTCTAATAAATTGTTTCTTCAATAATTCTTCTATTTGTTTCTTTAGCTCCGCTAATTCTAAGGGTGACATCCTATAGGCAAATAGAAATTGGTCCAGGTCCAATTATCAAGTCTATAGAAAATTCAACTTCCCTTTCGGTGGTAGTTGGTTTACTTCTTCGAGAGAATACTTGAGAGAAATCCTGTACTACAGGTATATTATCGAATGTGACCTTTCGTTCCTCTTCTAGGTTAGAAAGGATCATATATACCTAATTGTGTTTCTTCATGTCCTATTTCACTTGGTTGGTAGAAATTATCTCAATATCCTTTCTTACTTCAGATTCGAAAAAAGATTAAGGTTTTATTAAAACAGACTATCAGGACATAGTTGGAAGATAACTAATCCATTCCAAGGATAATATTAATTTGGTTTAAAGGTAAGCAAACTAGGTTAACTATGAAAGTTTTGTTACTTAGTTTTATAGGACAATCTAAACAGATATGGATGGTTGTAACAAACTCATGGGTAGAGGTAGTTATTATTAAATCAATGTCTAGAAAAAATAATGGAAGTTGTAACCTTTTAGCACAATCAAACGATATAAAGGAATGAGTGGCACCAGAGTCAATTATCTAGGTAAAATAATTCCATGTATGGAGCATATACCTTGTATTAGATTATTGGTATTGGAGGCCTTAACTCCATCAAGGGTGAATATTCTTCCTACAACCTTTGATTTTCCCTAGTTGATATTGTTGGTGCCTCTTTAAAACTATTGGTCATGCTATATAAAACTTAGTCTTCTCAAGTCAAGATGGTTAATCCTTTAACATTAGGTAATCTTCCTAAGCGTTTCAACTTTAATTCCTCCTTGGGTTACTACTTATTCCTCCTGTAACTAAAACTCTTTCTACCTTAAAAATACTAGTTACTCTTCGGATTTCGAATCCTTCTAGCTTCTCTAAGGTTTCTTTATCCATCAAAATGCATTAACCATTATTGTATCATCCTAGTATATCTTCTAAATGCATCTTAGTGTTGTCAAAAGGTTTGTATTAGGATAAGAGCTAGGTAGTTACTAATCATTTCCAATAAAGTTATCTTAAGGACTTTTAACTTTTGGTGATATTCTTAGGTTTTTCTAATCCTTAGTACGACTTCTCCTTTGAATGAGTCATTTCCTAAAATTGGCTTCCTTTAGGATTCACTTTCGATCCTCTTTATTTGCTTGTTACTTTCTAAGGAGAATTTCATATATTAATTTTGGTTCTAAAATTTTCTATCTTTTTCTCTTCTAAGGGAGTTCTCTTTTATGAAAAATACTCTTAAAAGGGTAATTTTCTCCTTAAATCTTTAGTCTTAGTTGGTAGGAACATCCTTTATAAGTTCAACAACAACTCATTTTCCTAAACTCTTCGTTTTTCTTCTTAGCCTACTCTGCTTATCAAAAATTTAGGTAAGAACTTATAGGGCTTTAACTACAATTCTATAACTTCTTTCAACCACTACTTTCTATTCCTATCTAATCCTAAGCCATGTCACTAATCCTAAAACTAATTTTTCATTGATTGAACCAAGAAGCAATCAAGTAAACACACCAAATAATCAAACAAGCACACAAAGTACACAATCATTCACACAACAAAAACATAAACATATACACAAACTCACAAGTCGAACTGTTCGACCGCTTCTCGATACCACTAATGTAACACCCCCTTGTAACATCCCCTCTTATTTACTTATTTTACTTATTTTAATTAGTAATTTAAAGTAGTTAATGATGTAGTAAATAAAAGAGAGATTTAGGAAACAACATTTTTATTACATAATATTCAAAGGTCATTACATCTAGGTTATATAACTTTGTCATTTTATTATTCTACATAATTTTCTCTCTACTTACTTAGCAAATCTACCCCCAAACATAACAAAACATCTTCTCGGCAAAGACAAGATCAACAATCATTGGAAACATCCACATCTTCTTAACCCCGCAAATCTGCTCCCGAACGTTGTTCGAGATCATCACAAAGTTAAAAACACAAAGTGCAAGGGTGAGCTTTCCTTAACCATAATTATAAAAAAATTGATTGTAGTTCAAGGAAAACCTTTTCTTTTATAAATTTAGAAATTTCATCAAAATTATCATTTTTAGAATAATACTTCCATACATATCCATGATCATCAAAATATCAATCACATAGTAAGGCAATCAACAACCAAATCAAACAAACCATCAGTCACAATCAATGATTCAGGCATGAATTCCATTTAATCAAACACACCATTACTAATATATGCTCCTAAGCCTACATGATGCATGCACCTTCACCATGCATTTTCACTCTTCACTCGAAATGCAATGTGGCGCCCTCCATCGAAAATAGCCTGGGGCATCTGATTCTCACACTCAATCGGACCCACCGAGGTAGACACTCCGTAATTTGTCGAGTTCCCTCGGTGTCCCGGCAGATCTCCCCGCAACATGTGATCATCATGAGCAGGGCAATTTCCCCACCAAGAGAACTCCCCGTCCACGGCATTCCACTCACTCGAGAATCGGGAATCCGTGACTTACGGACTTGGTCTACTACTATCCATCATCAATGCAACATGTTCTAGGACCTTGAATTGTATAATGACCTTCATTATATTTCAGATATTGACCTTTCCACCAGGTCATCTTTATCTCACCTCATTCTAAGCATTGCCCATTCACCAAGCAATCTTAGAATATTGTCTCTCCACTAGGCATTTCCAATCGGTCATTAAACAATTCAAGTCCACCACCAATTTCATGCAATCATGCATGTCACTACTTACTCACATCCAACTCACCAAGTGATTGTATATCAAGTACAAAACCAGTCATCAAACAACAATATTACTATAAAGTAGTCATGGTGTTCAGAGAAATAGTTGAAAGAGGAAAACAACTTCAAAATAATCTTTCAAAGGGTAAAGAAAGCGCAAACTTAAAGAATTAGAAGTAGTGTAAGAAAGACGAAGAAAAGAAACACCAAGAAACCAAAGAAAGATAATGAAAGTACCAACAAAACAAAGGATAGAAAAGAAGGATAAGGAAAGGTCCCTTACTGAAAGATAATGAAAATACCAACAAAACAAAGGATAGAAAAGAAGGATAAGGAAAGATCCCCTTACTGAAAGATAATGAAAATATCAACAAAACAAAGGATAGAAAAGAAGGATAAGGAAAGATCCCCTTACTGCAAGAAACTAAAGAAAGATAATGAAAGTACCAACAAAACAAAGGATAGAAAAGAAGGATAAGGAAAGGTCCCCTTACTGGTTTCTCGTAGCTTCCTATATTCTTCCTCTACTTACGTGCTCCTTCCTTAGTTGGAGAGATTTCTTCCTAAGGTGGAGAAAGTATAGAAAGGTTTTTTGTAGAGAAGATAGTTTGAGAGAATATAGGAGTATTCTTTGGGTTGTATCTTCATTTGAAACCTCTAAGCCCTATTTATAACCTTCCTAAGGCAGTCTTCTGACAATTTCGGCAAATTCTGATAATTTCGGCAAATACTGATAATGTCGGTCAACACGATCTTTCGGCTACTGATATGGCGGTTTGCTACGATAATGGCGGTTGCTTCTGATCTTGTCGGCCGACATTCTGGATTTGCTACAGTATTTTCAAAAATTCATAATTTTTTAATTATTTTTAAATTTCTTGAATGTTACAAAAAAAACCTCTCTTGAACTATATTTAAATTTTTGGGATGTTACAATAAATACCTACGTAAACACACAAAAATATAGGTTGACACAGACGCAAAATAACAAAAACATACAGTTGGACAAACACCATGGCAAATACATGCATAAACACATAAACACAGTTGAACAAATATACACAAATCTCAACCACTAACACAAGATGATTGAACAAAATACAACTACATAAATGATGTCATCCACAAACACAATTTAATAATCATACACAATATTTAAATAAATTAACAAGTATATAAACAAACACAGTTACAAACAGAAACACACAAAAATTGGGATAAATACATACATACACTCATATTTACATAAATACAAATACAGAATCAGACTAACAAACAAAATCACAAAACCGAAAACACAGTTGGATAGAGACATTAGCACAAAATAAGTCGTATTAACACAAATAAAGATATAATTCAAGTTGAACAAAATAGAGGAAAGACAGAGACATATAACAAGTTTAGTAATGAGCATAACGGCCCTATTGTTCCGATGGAGAGAAGAACCTATATTAGCTTTTCGGGAAATTTCCAAACAAACAATTTCAACACATAAATCTTTCAATTTCTTATTTTACTATGTTCAACTCTATGTATTCCTCTATCCGTAGAGTACATCGAATGTACAGAAATGGCTATAACAGAGTTTCTGTTATTCGTTGTAAAAACACACTTAAAGACATAAACAAACAAAACTCCCATAAACTCACTAGGAATTGGGTTCAAGCTTTCCCCAACCCCTTCATAACGATTTAATAAAAACTGGACATGCATCAAGATTAAACACATACATAATAACAATTAAAAGGTGAAACAATTGAGATTTTTTTCGGAGATTGGATTTATATAGACTTAATTAGATTGTCCAAAACAAAAATCATAAAAGAACATAAACAAATACATTTGCAAACTTTAATACCTCAACAAACATACAAAAATAAAGGTTGACATATATATAGAAAACTCACAAATTAAACTTGAAAAAAAAATACAATTAGACAAACACACAAACATAAATACTCGCATGCCACATATAAACACAAACAATTACATAGTTGTACAATCCACAAGCACACCCACATAGACATAAACACAAACACACACAAATACAACTAGACACCAACAAAACAATTCAACAATAACACATTTTTTACACATGTAAACACATTTACAGTTGGATAAATACATAAACAAACACATATAAACACACAGACAACAAGATTGAAAAGTATATACATAACAACAATAATACACATATACTAATAATGTAACAAGGATACAAAAAATTGAATAAAATAATAAAGTTAATAAAAAAATACAAACACATAAATACACGATGAGATAAATTCATAAATAAAATTAAAAAACAAAAACATAAACATAATTGAGCAAATATAATTAGACAAAAACAAATACAGTTCAAAAGATACACAAATACAGAATTAATTGTCTGTCCAAAACAAAACGTGTATAAACCCATAAACAAATGTTTGCATACATAAATACTTATGTAATCACACAAAAATATAGCTAGACACAAACAAACACAATTAGACACAAATAAAACTTGACAAAAACATACAGTTGCATAAATAAACAAATAAACACAGTTGAACAAACATACACTATAAAAAAATAAACACAGTTGAACAAACATACACTAATTAAACAAATAATAACACAAAAAATTTGTCATACAAAAATATTTTTCTTGTAAAATACACAAAAACACATCTAAAAACACAAATATATAAACACATTGATTAAATTCAATGAATACACGAAGTTGGGCAAACACAAACGCTACACATAAACATCAAAACAGTTATACATTTAGATACATTCACAAGCACACACTTAGAGACATAGAAAAACCAACACTCTCAAACACTTGTACGTATATCAACAATGATACGTATAATCAAATAATTAAATAAGCTTACACAATAATTAGATAAATAATAAAGGTAACGAACAAACATCAACGCATAAAGAACATAAACACAAACAGTTACATACTTAAATACCTACATAAACATACAAATTTAAATCGAAAAAAACATACAATTGGACAAACACACACAAACACAAATACCCACACGCCACATATAAACACAAACAATTACATATTTTTACATATCCACAAGCACACCAACAAAGACAGAAAAAACAAACACACAAATAGAGCTAGAGACCCACTGAAACAATTCAACAATAACACAATTTTATAGACATAAACACATACAGTTAGACAAATACACAAACACTAAGATATAAAAATATACACGCATAATAAAGTACACATATACAAATAATAGAACAAGCATACATACTAACTGGATAAATAATAAAGTTAATAAACAAGTACAAATATGTGATGGGATAAATTCATACAAAAAATTAGAAAATAAAAACATAAACATAATTGAACGAATATAATTAGACAAACACAAACACAGTTTAGACAAATACGGACTTAATTGGCTGGTCAAAACAATACGTATATAATCACAAACACAAATAGTTGCATACATAAATACCTACGTAAATACACAAAAATGTAAACACACAAAAATATAACTAAACGCAAACAAACACAGTTCGACACAAATAAAACTCAACAAAAACATACAGTTGGATAAATGTAAAGACAAACATGCATAAACACATTAACAGTTATACAAACTTACACAAATCCACAATTGATGACACATGCATGACTAAACAAAATACAAACACATCCACGATGACAATTGAATAATGATTCACAATATTTGAATAAATAAACAAATAGATAAACAAATAAAATTACGAACACAAACAAAACACATACATAAATACACCTTTAGTTAAATATCAATATAGAATTAGACTTATACGTATATTTAGTTAGAGAAAAAAAACATAAAACCAAAATAAGTCATACTAACACAAATACAGATACACTTCATTTGGACAATATAGACAAACCTACAGAGAAAAACACAAACATAACAAAGTTTTACACGTTAGCAAAATCAAATTACAAACTTTAAGTAACAAACAAAAACTCAATTAGTATACCTTGCACACACATAATAGAACAATTACAAACACTTGTTATTTAAAAAACACAGAATCACATACACACAGTTAAAAACCCATATAATTGAACAAACACACAATTAAACAAATAATAATACAAAAAGTTTTACATACAAAAATATTTTTCTTGTAAAATACACAAAAACACATGTAAACACACATATACAAGTACATTGATTAAATTCAATGAATACACACGCTACATATAAACACAAAAACAGTTACACATTTGGATACATTCACAAGCACACACATAGAGACATAGAAAAACCAACACTCACAAAAAACGGATAGACATCCATTGAAACAATTCAACAATAACACAATTATACAAATACAAACATAGATACTATTGGACAAACACACCAAAAAAGGCACACATGAACACACATATACAAACATATCTACAAACGTAAAGATACAAACAAAGATATTATCATACAAACACATAAAAAAACACATTCATAAACATAAAAATACAATGGTACGTATAATCAAATAATTAAACAAACTTGCAAAATAATTAGATTAACAATAAAGGTAACAAACAAACACCAATACATAAATTCATGTTGGGATGAATTCATACACAATATTAGACAAACACAAACATAACCATAATTGGACAAATATTATTTACCAAACACAAACACAATTTAAGAAGTATACAAATACCGACTTAATTAGATCGTTCAAAACAAAATTCATAAAAGAACATAAACACAAACATGTGCATACTTAAATACCTACACAAACATACAAAAATATAGTTAGACATACAAACACAGGTAGAAGCACACAAATTAAACTTGACAAAAGCATACAATTGGATAAACACAGACAAACACAAATGCCACACATAAATACACAAACACATATATATTTGGACACATTCAAATGGACACTCACAAAGACATACTCAAACAAACACACACAAACACAATTAGACACTTACTGAAACAATTCAACAATAAAATAATTTTACAAACATAAACATATAGTCTTAAACACAATCCAACACGCAAAACACAAACGCTAAATAATATTTAGACACAAACACAAGCACACTAAAAGAGACATAAATAAACAAACACAGAAACACAAATCTTTGCATACATAAATACCAACACAAACATACAAAAATATAGTTCGACATATACACAAAAATTAAGCTCCACAAATCCACACAGTTGAACAAACACATATAAAAACACAAAATTGGTTGAACAAAAATACATAAATCTACAAACTTTAGTATCACAACTAAGTACAAACATCCAAGATGGCATCCACAAACACAATTGAATAACTGCACACAATATTTGAATAAATAAACAAGTAAACAGAAAAACACACTTACAAACACAAACATACAAAAATCGGAATCAATGCGTACATAAATACACATTTAAACTAACACATACACTTAGTTAAACAAACATAATCACAAAACCAAAAACACATGTAAACACACAGATATACAAGTACATTGATTAAATTCAAAGAATACACAGTTGGACAAAGACATGCTACACATAAACACAAAAACAGTTACACATTTGGATACATCCACAAACACACATAGAAATATAGAAAAACCAACACTCACAGACACGGATAGACATCCATTGAAACAATTCAACAATAACACAATTATACAAATACAAACATAGATACCATTGGACAAACACACCAAAAAACGCACACATAAACACACAAATACAAAGATGACAATATTCAAACATATCTACAAACGTAAAAATACAAGAATGGATATTATCAGAAAAACACATCAAAAAACACATTCATAAACATACATATACAAAGATTAACAAATATACATACATATAAAAAATGGTACGTATAATCAAATAATTAAACAAGCTTGCACAATAATTAGATTAATAATAAAGATAAGAAACAAACACCAACACATAAATTCATGTTGGGATGAATTCATAAACAATATTAAACAAACACAAACACAAACATAATTGGACAAATTTTATTTACTAAATACAAATACAGTTTAAGAAGTATACAAATACCGTCTTAATTAGATTGTCCAAAACAAAATTCATAAAAGAATTTAAACACAAACAAGTACATACTTAAATACCTACACAAACATACTAAAATATAGTTAGACATACAAACACACAAAATAAACTCGACAAAAGCATACAATTAGACAAACACACCCAAACACATATAAACCCGCATGCCACATATAAATACACAAACACTTATATATTTGGACACATTCAAATGCACACTCACAAAGACATAAAGCAAACAAACACACACAAACACAATTAGACACTTACTGAAACAATTCAACAATAACACAATTTTACAATCATAAACATATAGTCATAGTTTGACAAATCCACCACACGCATGACACAGACACTTCAATATTTGAACACAAACACAAGAACACTCAAAGAGACATAGATAAACAAACACACAAACACAATTAGTAATACACTAAAACATTTCAAAAAAAAAACTAATAATACAAACACAAACACAAAAACACATTTCTAAACAAAGAAGAATAATTATACACATATCAACAATGATAGAAATAAACAAAAATAAAACAAACATACACAATAATTAAATAAATAATCATATAAACAAGCAAGCACTAACACATAAATACACGTATTCAAACACAAAATTAGACAAACACAGATATAAACATAATTGAACAAATATAATTAAACAAACAAAAACACAGTGTAAATATACATTACGGACTCGAAGACAAATACATAAAAACACAAATCTTTGCAAACATAAATACCAACACAAACATACAAAAATATATTTGGACACATACACAAAAATTAAGCTCCACAAAATTACACAGTTGGGCAAACACATAAAAACAAAAAATTAGTTGAACAAAAATACATAAATCTACAGTGGTTTGCATAAGTATCATTAAACAAAGTACAAAAATATCCAAGATGACATCCACAAACACAGTTGAATAACTACAAACAATATTTGAATAAATTAACAAGTAAATAGACAAACACAATTACAAACACAAACATACCCAAATCAGAATTAATGCGTAAATAAACATTTAGACTAACACTTACACTCAGTTAGACAAACATAATCATAAAGCCAAAAACACATGTAAACACACAGATATACAAGTACATTGATTAAATTCAATGAATACACACAGTTGAACAAAGACACGCCGCACATAAACACAAAAACAGTTACACATTTGGATACATCCACAAACACACACATAGAAATATAGAAAAACAAACACTCACAAACACGGATAGACATCCATTGAAACAATTCAACAATAATACAATTACACAAATACAAACATAGATACTATTGGACAAACACACCATAAAACGCACACATAAACACACAAATACAAAGATAACAATATTCAAACATATCTACAAACGTAAAAATACAAGCATGAATATTATCAGACAAACACATCAAAAAACAAATTCATAAACATACAAATACAAAGATTGACAAATATGCATACATATCAACAATGGTACGTATAATCAAATAATTAAACAAGCTTGCACAATAAAGGTAAGAAACAAACACAACACATAAATTCATGTTGGTATGATTTCATACACAATATTAGACAAACACAAACACAAACATAATTAGACAAATATTATTTAACAAACACAAAAACAGTTTAAGAAGTATACAAATACCGACTTAATTAGATTGTCCAAAACAAAATTCATAAAAGAACATAAACACAAACATGTGCATACTTAAATACCTACACAAACATACAAAAATATAGTTAGACAAACAAACACAGTTAGAAACACATAAATTAAACAAAAAAAACTATACAACTTGACAAACACACGCAAACACATATAAACCCACATGCCAAACCTAAATACATAAACACTTACATATTTCGACACATTCAAATGCACACTCATAAGATAAAAGAAAACAAACACACATAAACACAATTACACATTTGCTGAAACAATTCAACAATAACACAATTTTACAAACATAAACATATGACCAACGCTTGACACAAACGTTTCAATATTTGGACACAAACACAAACATATTCAAAGAGACAAAGATAAACAAACACACAAACACAATTAGTAATGCACTAAAACATTTTAAAAAAACAATTATACAAACACAAACACAAAAACACATATCTAAACAAAGAAGTACAAAGATGAATAATTATATACATATCAACAACGGTACAATTAAATAAAAATAAAACAAACATACACAACAATTAAATAAATAATTACATTAACAAACAACGATTTGTGTTTGTGTGTTTTTATATTTTTGTCTTTGAGTCCGTAATGTATCTTTAAACTGTATTTCTGTTTGTCTAATTACATTTGTTCAATTATCCTTATATATACAAAACTTAAGCTCTACAAAAGTACACAGTTCGACAAACACACATACATAAAAACATAAAAATTGTTGAACAAATATTCATAAATCTACAATGGTTTGTGCAAGTATCATTGAACAAAAGTACAAACATATCCAAGATGACATCCACAAATATAGTTGAATAACTACAAACAATATTTGAATAAATAAACAAATAAATAGACAAACACAATTACAAACACAAACATACACAAATCGAAATTAATGTGTACATAAATACACATTTAGACTAACACATATACTTAGTTAGACAAACATAATCATAAAGCCAAAAACACATGTAAGCACACAAATATACAAGTACATTGATTAAATTCAATGAATACACACAGTTGGACAAAGACATGCCACACATAAACACAAAAATTTACACATTTGGATACATCCATAAACATACACATAAAAATATAGAAAAACCAACACTCACAAACACGGATAGACATCCATTGAAACAATTCAGCAATAATACAATTACACAAATACAAACATAGATACTATTGGACAAACACACCAAAAAACGCACACAATAACACACAAATACAAAGATGACAATATACAAACATATCTACAAACGTAAAAATACAAGAATGGATATTATCAGTCAAACACATCAAAAAACACATTCATAAACATACAAATACAAAGATTGACAAATATGCATGCATATCAAAAATGGTACGTATAATTAAATAATTAAACAAGCTTGCACAATAAAGGTAAAAAACAAACACAACACATAAATTCATGTTGGGATGATTTCCTACACAATATTAGACAAACACAAACACAAACATAATTAGACAAATATTATTTAACAAACACAGTTTAAGAAGTATACAAATATCAACTTAATTAGATTGTCCAAAACAAAATTCGTAAAAGAACACGAACACAAACATGTGCATAATTAAATACCTATACAAATATACAAAAATATAGTTAGACAAACAAACACAGTTAGAAACACACATATATATAGTTAGACAAACAAAGAAAAAAATATACAACTGGACAAACACATATAAACTCACATGTCAAACATAAATACACAAACATTTACATATTGCGACACATTCAAATGCACACTCATAATGACAAAAGAAAACAAACACAATTAGACACTTGCTAAAACAATTCAACAATAACACAATTTTACAAACATTAACATATAGTATAAGTTGGACAAACCCACACGCATGACACAAACGTTTCAACATTTGGACACAAACACAAGCATACTCAAAGAGACAAAGATAAACAAACACACAAACACAATTAGTAATGCACTAAAACATTTTAAAAAAACAATTATACAAACACAAACATAAAAACACATATCTAAACAAAGAGGTACATGAATAATTATATACATATCAACAAGTACAAATAAACAAAAATAAAACAAACACACACAATAATTAACTAAATAATTACAATAACAAGCAACGATTTATGTTTGTGTGTTTTTATATTTTTGCCTTTAAGTCCGTAATGTATCTTTAAATTATGTTTCTGTTTGTCTAATTATATTTGTTCAATTATCCTTATATATACAAAAATTAAGCTTTACAAAAACACATAGTTCGACAAACACACATATATATAAACACAATAATTGTTGAACAAATATTCATAAATCTAGAATGGTTTGCGCAAGTATCATTGAACAAAAGTACAAACATATACAAGATGACATCCACAAACACAATTGAATAACTACAAACAATATTTGAATAAATAAACAAGTAAATAGACAAACACAATTATAAACACAAAATACCCAAATCGGAATTAATGCGTAAATAAACATTTAGACTAACACTTACACTCAGTTAGACAAACATAATCGTAAAGCCAAAAACACATGTAAACACACAGACATACAAGTACATTGATTAAATTCAATGAATACACACAGTTGGATAAAGACACGACACACATAAACATAAAAGCAATTATACATTTGGATACATCCACAAACACACACATAGAAATATAGAAAAACAAAGACTCACAAACACGGATAGACATTCATTGAAACAATTCAACAATAATATAATTACACAAATACAAACATATATACTATTAGACAAACACACCAAAAAACGCACACATAAACACACAAATACAAAGATAACAATATTCAAACATATCTACAAACGTAAAAATACAAGCATGAATATTATCAGACAAACACATCAAAAAACAAATTCATAAACATACAAATACAAAAATTGACAAATATGCATACATATCAACAAAGGTACGTATAATCAAATAATTAGATTAATAATAAAGGTAAGAAACAAACACCAATACATAAATTCATGTTGGGATGAATTCAAACACAGTATTAAACAAACACAAACACAATTAAACAAATTTTATTTACCAAACACAAACACAATTTAAGAAGTATAAAAATACCGCCTTAATTAGATTGTCCAAAACAAAATTCATAAAAGAACTTAAACACAAGTACATACTTAAATACCTACACAAACATACAAAAATATAGTTAGACATACAAACACACAAATTAAACTCTACAAAAGCAAACAATTGGACAAACACACCCAAATACATATAAACCCGCATGCCACATATAAATACACAAACAACACATTCAAATTTACACCCACAAAGACATAAAGCAAACAATTTTACAATCATAAACATATAATCATAGTTGAACAACCCCACAACACGCATGACACAGACGCTTCAATATTTGGACACAAATATTTGAACAACCCCACAACACGCATAAACACGGATAGACATCCATTGAAACAATTCAACAATAATACAATTACACAAATACAAACATAGATACTATTGGACAAACACACCAAAACACCCACACATAAACACACAAATACAAAGATGACAATATTCAAACATATCCGTAAAATTACAAGCATAATATTATCAGACAAACACAACAAAAAACACATTCATAAACATACAAATACAAAGATTGACAAATATGCACACATATCAACAATGGTACGTATAATCAAATAATTAAACAAGCTTGCACAATAAAGGTAAGAAACAAACACAACACATAAATTCATGTTGGGATGATTTCATACACAATACTAGACAAACAGAAACACAAATATAATTAGACAAATATTATTTAACAAACACAGTTTAAGAAGTATATAAATACCGACTTTCATAAAAGAACATAAACACAAACATGCGCATATTTAAATACCTATACAAATATACAAAAATAGTTAGACAAACAAACACAGTTCGAAACACACAAATTAAACAAAGAAAAAAATATACAATTGAACAAACACACGCAAATACATATAAACCCACATGCCAAACCTAAATACATAAACACTTACATATTTCGACACATTAAAATGCACACTAATAATGACAAAAGAAAACAAACACAGACAAACATAATTAGACACTTGCTGAAACAATTCAACAATAACACAATTTTATAAACATAAACATATAGTCAAAGTTAGACAAACGCACACGCATGACACAAACATTTCAAAATTTGGACACAAACACAAAGAGACAAAGATAAACAAACACACAAACACAATTAGTAATGCACTAAAACATTTAAAAAAACAATTATACAAACATAAACACAAAAACACATATCTAAACAAATAAGTACAGAGATGAATAATTATATACATATCAACAACGGTACAAATAAATAAAAATAAAACAAACATTCACAACAATTAAATAATTACATTAACAAGCAATTATTTGTGTTTCTGTGTTTTATAATTTTGTCTTTGAGTCCGTAATGTATCTTTAAACTGTGTTTCTATTTGTCTAATTATATTTGTTCAACTATCCTTATATACACAAAAATTAAGCTCTACAAAAGCACACTATTGGACAAACACACATACATAAAAACACAAATTGTTGAACAAATATTCATAAATCTACAATGGTTTGCGCAAGTATCATTGAACAAAAGTACAAACATATCCAAGATGACATCCACAAACACAGTTGAATAACTACAAACAATATCTGAATAATTAAACAAGTAAATAGACAAACACAATTACAAACACAAACATACACAGATCGAAATTAATACGTACATGAATACACATTTAGACTAACACATACATTTAGTTAGACAAACATAATCACAATGCCAAAAACACATGTAAACACACAAATTTACAAGTACATTGATTAAATTCAATGAATACACACAGTTAGACAAAGACACGACACACATAAACACAAAAACAGTTACACATTAGGATACATCCACAAGTACACATAAAAATATAGAAAAACCAACACTCACAAACACGGATAGACATCCATTGAAACAATTCATCAATAAGACAATTATACAAATAAAAACATAGATATTATTGGACAAACACACCAAAGAACGCACACATAAACACACAAACACAAAGATAACAATATTCAAACATATCTACAAACGTAAAAATACAAGCATGAATATTATCAGACAAACACATCAAAAAACACATTTATAAACATACAAATACAAAGATTGACAAATATGTGTACATATCAACAATAGTAGGTATAATCAAATAATTAAACAAGCTTCCACAATAATTAGATTAATAATAAAGGTAAGAAACACCAATACATAAATTCATGTTGGGATGAATTCATACACAATATTAAACAAACACAAACACAATTGAACAAATTTTATTTACCAAACACAATTTAAGAAATATACAAATACCACCTTAATTAAATTGTCCAAAACAAAATTCATAAAATAACTTAAACACAAACAAACAAGTACATACCTAAACAAACATACAAAAATATAATTAGCCATACAAACACACAAATTAAATTTTACAAAAGCATACAATTGGACAAACACACCCAAACACATATAAACCCGCATGAAACATATAAATACACAAACACTTATACATTTGGGCACATTCAAATGCACACTCACAAAGACATAAAGCAAACAAACACAAAACACAATTAGACACTTACTAAAACAATTCAACAATAACACAATTTTACAATTATAAACATATAGTCATAGTTGGACAAATCCATCACACGCATGACACATACGCTTCAATATTTGGACACAAACACAAGAACACTCAAGAGACATAGATAAATAAACACACAAACACAATTAGTAATGAACTAAAACATTTTAAGAAAAAAACAATAATACAAACACAAACACAAAAACACATTTCCAAGATGACATCCACAAACACAGTTGAATAACTACAAACAATATTTGAATAAATAAACAAGTTAATAGACAAACATAAATACAAACACAAACATACACAAATTATAATTAATGAGTACATAAATACACATTTAGACTAACACTTACATTCAGTTAGACAAACATAATCATAAAGCCAAAAACACATGTAAACACACAGATATACAAGTGCATTGATTAAATTCAATGAATACACACAGTTGGACAAAGACACGCCACACATAAACACAAAAACAATAACACATTTGGATACATCCACAAACACAAACACTCACAAACACGGATAGACATTCATTGAAACAATTCAACAATAATACAATTACACAAATACAAACATAGATACTATTGGACAAACACACCAAAAAACACACACATAAACACATAAATACAAAGATGACAATATTCGAACATATCTACAAACGTAAAAATACAAACATGAATATTATCAGACAAACACATCAAAAAACACATTCATAAACATACAAATACAAAAATTGACAAATATGCATACATATCAAAGTTGGACAAACCCACACGCTTGACACAAACGTTTCAATATTTGGACACAATCACAAACATACTCAAAGAGACAAAGATAAACAAACACACAAACACAATGCATTAAAACATTTAAAAAAAAATTATACAAACACAAACACAAAAACACATATCTAAACAAAGAAGTACGGAGATGAATTATTATATACATATCAACAACGGTACAAATAAATAAAAATAAAACAAACATACACAATAAATAAATAATTACATTAACAAGTAGCGTTCTGTTTGTGTGTTTTTATAATTTTGTTTTGAGTCCGTAATGTATCTTTAAACTGTGTTTTTGTTTGTCTAATTATATTTGTTCAATTATCCTTATATACACAAAAATTAAGCTCTACAAAAGCACACAGTTGGACAAACACACAATCACAGTTGAATAACTACAAACAATATTTGAATAATTACAAACAATATTTGAATAAATAAACAAGATTAATAACTGGATTAATAATAAAGGTAAGAAAAAAACACCAACACATAAACTCACTTGGGATGAATTCAAACAAAATATTAAACAAACACATACACAAGCATAATTAGACAAATATTATTTACCAAACACAAACACAGACTAAGAAGTATACAAATACCGCCTTAATTAGATTGTTCAAAACAAATTTCAAAAAATAACAAACACAAAAAAGTACATACTTAAATATTTACACAAACATACAAAAATATAGTTAGACATACAAACACAAATTAAACTCGATAAAAGCATATAATTGGACAAACACACCCAAAAACATATAAACCACATATAAATACACAAACACTTATATATTTGGACACATTCAAATGCACACTCACACAAGGCATAAAGCAAACAAACACACACAAACACAATTAGACACTTACTGAAACAATTCAACAATAACATAATTTTACAATTATAAACATATAATCATAGTTGGACAAACCCATCACACGCATGAGACATACGCTTCAATATTTGGACACAAACACAAGAACATTCACAGAGACATAAATAAACAAACACACAAACACAATTAATAATGCACTAAAATATTTTCCAAAACAAAAACTAATAATACAAACACAAACACAAAAACACATCTAAACGAAAAAGTACAAAGATGAATAATTACACATATAAAAAATAATACAAATAAACAAAAATAAAACAAACATACACAACAACTAAATAAATAATTATATAAACAAGCAAGAACTAACATATAAATACACATTCATACACAAAATTAGACAAACACAAATATAAACATAATTGAACAAATATAATTAGACAAACAGAAACACAATTTAAAGATACATTACGGACTCAAAGACAAGTACATAAAAAATAATAGTTGGACACACATAAAAATTAAGCTTCACAAAAGCACACAATTGGACAAACACACATATAAAAACACAAAATTGGTTGAACAAAAATACATAAATGTTCAATGGTTTACATAAGTATCATTGAACAAAATACAAACATATCTAAGATGGCATCCACAAACATAGTTGAATATCTACACATAATATTTGAATAAATAAACAAGTAAATAGACAAACACAATTATAAACACAAACATACACAGATCGGAATTAATATGTACATAAATACACATTTAGACTAACACATTAACTTAGTTAGACAAACATAATCATAAAGACAAAAATACATGTAAACACACATATAAGTACATTAATTAAAATTGCTGAATACACATACTTGGGCAAGTTGGACAAACACACGCTACATATAAACCAAAAAAGAGTTACACATTTGGATACATTCACAAACACACGCGTAGAAACATAGCAAAACCTACACTCACAAAAATGGATAGACATCCATTGAAAAAATTCAACAAAAACACAATTATACAAATACAAACATATATATTATTGGACAAACACACCAAAAAATGCACGCAAAAATAAACAAATACAAAGATGACAATATACAAATATATCTACAAACGTAAAGATACAAACATGGATATTATCGACAAAACACACGCCTGACACAAACAATTTAATATTTGGACACAAACACAAACACACAATTAGTAATACACTAAAACATTTTTAAAAAAAAACCAATTATACAAACACACACAAAAACACATATCTAAACAAAGAAATACAAAGATGAATAATTATACACGGTACAAATAAATAAAAAAAATAAACATACACATCAATTAAATAAATAATTATATTAACAAGCAAGCACTAACACATAAATACATGTTTTCATACACAAAATTAGACAAACAACATAATTAAACAAATATAATTAGACAAACAGAAACACAGTTTAAAGGACTCAAAGGCAAATACACAAACACAAATCATTACATACATAAATACCAACACAAACATACAAAAATTAATCTCCACAAAAGCTCATAGTTGGACAAACACACATACACAAAAGCACAAAAATTGTTGAACAAATATACATAAATCTACATTGGTTTGCACAAGTATCATTGAACAAAGCACAGAAATATCCAAGATGGTATCCACAAACACAGTTAAATAACTGCACACAATATATGAATAAATAAACAAGTAAACAGACAAACACAATTATAATTACAAACATATAAAAATCAAAATTAATGCGTACATAAATATACATTTAGACTAACACATATACTTAATTAGACAAACATAATTATAAAACCAAAAACACAGTTTGATAGATACACAAACATAAACCTAGTCGTAGTAACACAAATATAATTACACTTATTATTGGATAATATAGACAAATATACAGAGAAAGATACACAAACAAAGTCAAACACATACATGTTAGAAAAATCATATAATAGACTTTTAGAAACACAAAAGAACTCACTTATTATACTTCGTGCGCACATATGATAGAACAAAATTAAATATTCGTTATTTAGACAAACACAAAATCACATACATGGAACTAGATACATACATAATTGGACAAACACACAATTAAGCAAATAATAACACATAAAAAATGGACATATACCAATATTTTCCCTATCGACAAATACACAATTAAACAAATAATAACACATAAAAAATGAATATATACCAATATTTTTCCTGCAAAATACATAAAAGCACATTAGTCACACAAATATATAAATACATTGATACGGTAAAATGAATACAAACATAAACACAAACATACATAGTTGTCCAATAGTTTTTCATTTTTGTTTAATTAAAAATTCCTTATCAAAAAGTATAAAAAAAGTTGTCTAATAAAAATTAATAATTAAAATATTTAATGAATTAAGAAAAGTGTGATTGAAAATTATGTAAAAGAAAAATGCAATTGAAAATGTGAATATAAACCCTCCCAAAAAAAAATAATAAATAAAAAACAAAACAAATTAAACATACGAGAAGAAATCAAATCAAATAACTTCATTTATATCTTCTCCTAAGTTCTAAAATATTATAATGTTATATAAAATGTGACATTATGTTTATTTGATGTTATATTTTTCAATTTTTTAAAATTTTAATGCTTCGTAACATAAAAGTTTAAAATAAAATCAGCATTGACTTGTAACAAAATGATGATGTCATTTCAGAAAATGTAAGAAATTAATGTTTAATTTTTTAAAATTTCATTATATAAATCAATGAAAATCATAAAAAAAAATTAAAAAAAATAAAAATAAAAATAGTAAAATTACAATAAAAATGTAGAAGTAAAAAGTACAATAAAATTACAATAAAATTGTAAAATAAAATGTGTCATTCATATTTACCGTTATATATTTTAATTTTTGTAAGTTTTCATGCTTCTTTGTAACAAAAAAGTTTAAAATAAAAACTACGTAAGATGTCATTTCATAAAAAATTATAATAAATCAACGTTATTTTATTTTTTAAACTTTTTTTCATACAAATTAACGAAAACATTAATTCATAAAAATTAAAATAAATTGTATAATTACCCAAAAATTTAGATGTAAAATTTAAAATAATAACATAACTTTTATCTTCGATTACAAATTAATTATAAGAAAATATAAAAAATATTGTCTAATAAAAATTAGTTATAAAATATTTAATGAATAAAATATTTACCAACGTTAAAAAATTTAATTGAAAAATAAGTAAATGAAAAATAAAAATAAAAAACTGATATAAACCGTCCTATGAGTAAAAAACAAATCCAACGTATAAAACTCAAGTATAAATTTGAGAAATCAAATAAAATAATATTATTTATACCTACTCCTAAGATCTAAGAAAATATGATGCAAACTATATTTTTTATCTAAAATTTGTCATTAAGTATATTTACCATTATATATTTCAGTTTTTTTAAATTTTAATGCTTCTTTAATTTGTAACAAAAAATTTAAAAGAAAAACTACAAAATGACGATGTCATTTCGCAAAAAATGATAATAAATCAATATTTTTAAACTGTTTTCATATAAATTATCGAAAACAATAAAATTCACAAAAATCATAAAATTACTCAAAAAATTTACAAGTAAAATTTAAACGATAATCATAATTTTTTGTTTTCGTTTGATTACAAAATCATAAATCATAAAAATGTTGTATAACAAAATATTTAATGAATAAAATATGTACAAAAGTTGAAAAATGTGATTGAAAAATGTGTAAAAGAAAAATACAAATAAAAATGTAGATATACGTCCTCCCAAATAAATAATAAGTAAAAAACAAATCAAACATAAAAATATTAAATTAGAGAAATTAAATCAAACAATTTTATTTATACCTACTCCTAAGCTCTAAAAAAATATGATACAAACTAATAAATTTTATACATGTTATCTAAAATGTGTCATTAAGTATATTTAGCATCATATTTTTTAAACTTTTTGCATATAAATAGGCAAAAACATTAAAATTCAAAAAAATTAAAAAATAAAATTTGTAAAATTACCAAAAAATAGAAAAAATCTATATACTCACCGGATAAAGGGTGTGTTTCACCATCTGGTTAACAGGATGTCGTTCTCCCTCTTCACGCTTTAGTTCTGCTTCATAACACCTATAGGAAGAAAAAGTAAGACAGATCGTGACGAATTGATTGGTTGAATTTGACATTATCATTCAATTGACAGATAATATAAGACAAGGAGAAAGATGATAAAGAGAATGTCCATTGTGAATACTGAATGCAATTTAATATGTATAATGCTAATAAATCTGCGTTATTGTGACAACATCACCAACTGTTTCAATATTCTACAAGATGAGCAGTTTCAATATTCTACAAGATAGGAACCAAAACAATTACATACAAATTATAGAACCCTCTTTATATATGATATACAAAGTATGAAGATCAATTCATAAGTCACCTTTTTGCCTTGATAATTTCACAAACTTGACTACAAAACAATGAGGACTTCACAAAGGTGAAAGAAAATATGCCAACCATATAGCCTAGAAAGGTAAAGGTAAAATTGTGACTTGGTAATGTGGTGAGCACATCATAAATGCAGAAGAAGAAATAAAGTACACTGAAAACGTGCCACTGATTGATAACAAGATCATAGAAGTGCGTGAAATAGTTGAAAGGGGGGAACTATAAGAATACAAGCTAGCTATCACAACACTGTTTTAAGAATTGATAAACCATTATCGGATCCAAACAGCTTAAATATAAGAGATGAATGTGCTTCATGACATGGTATTGATGCCTCTTTCAACAAAAAGCACAATTCTTGACACTCCATTCCCTCAATCTAAACTCAAATCATGGTATTGACAGGACTGTGCTATCTCTACAGTTTAAGCTTAAAATGGTTCCACACATCGAATTGTGTTAGATATATCAAGAAAATCATTCATTGGCCTTCTCCCCCCACCCCCCCCCCCCACCCCCAACACAGTGAACTAAAGTATATGATTTAGAGTATACAATATATAATACATAATAAAAATATCTAAAAACCAAGTGCAATGAGTTAAAAAACCTAGAAATGGCATATTCTTACCACTAATATATTCATACAAGACTGTGTATGATGATCACTCTCTGCGGACTTATGTGTGATGATTTCTGAAAGAATAGCTTTTACATGCTCCTTGTTGAAAAGCAAATAGGAACACTTTATATAGAAGGTACTCAGAAATTCATAGAGCTGATGTTTTTCACCAAGTATTTTAAGCAAATCATCCTGGAGATAAAAAGTAGATAAACAAACAACATCCATAATTAGAAAAAGAAACATAAGAGTATTTAGTCTAAATCATAATGAGATATTACCGTTTGATTGTTCAAATACTACTCTCCTGAGTCCTAATAGACTTCTAAAGTTGAATAACTCCTTAAAATTACAGTGTTTACATCTATGCAGATCATCTAACTGGAAACTTCTTAAAAAAGTTCATACAAGTAACTGAAAATCCTATACTGAGACATGTGTAAAATGCATTAGCAACAAGTTCTGAAGCTTATAAATATATCCCACAGGAAATGGATTTGGGTATAAACTTTAAAGATTCAACATTCAATTCACATAGCTTCACCTCAAAGATCAATTCCCTAGCAGTTTGTAACTATGATTTCCCCAATCCGCATCTCCAAAACCATATGTATCAGTTTCAGACTGTATTACCCGGTATTCACGAGTTTGATGGAAGCTAGCATTTGGATCAACAATATCTGTGAAAATTTTCCAGATACTAGCATCTTGTAATTGATAAAAAATCTGGAAACTCTCTTCAGCCATTACTGGGTCAGCAAATGAACGTGACATTGCACGGAAGCAGAATGCGATCTTCTTTTGGACCTCAGGAGTGTCTTTTCCCAGCATTTAAAAGAAATCAATCCCTTTACCCTTCAAATTTCCTTTCAACGTCTATCTACTAACTTCCAAGGTAACCTACCTGACCAACCTGTCTCAGAGCTAGATACTTTTGCATCTCTTCGTGTAACCTGGTTCCGAAGTTGCACCATGATAACAGAAAATGTCAGATACAAGAAGGAGTACATGTCGTTACATTGGTCAAAAAAGCTTACCTTTATTTTTGCTCAAGTATCTTTTCAAGAGCCTTGACCTGAACTTCATCAATTCCAGAGAAGATCTCAACCCAACGTTTCACAATATCATTGATTTAAAACTCTGATGGAAACAGGGACCCACATAGAATAGATTCAATTGTATCTGATCTGCAGGATGAAGTGAACAAAAGTAATATCAGTAACTAGAACATTTTGCTGAAAAAAAAATAAACAATACCAAAAAGGAAAAAGAAATTAAATCTTGGTGGACTACTAAACAGTTTTCACTGCTAAGACATCCATCTCTGTCCATTTTAAAGTACATAGAAAAACAAAGCAATGGACAACTTGAAAGTCTGACCTAGTACGACAATTCTAAATGATGAAAGTCGATAGGCTATAAGGAGGGGTCAATTGAATTTCTTTATTAATTCTATTTTTAATCATGAATAGTTTAAAATCATCCTAATAATTTTCCTAATTACTAAGTGAAGAAAGTAATGGATTATTTTTTATGTTCCCAGCATATTAAATGCATTGTCTTGGTCACTTAAAACTTTATCCAGTATTAGGAGGATATGTTAAATTTCTTTCATTAATATTGCACAAAAGAGTTAGGATCTATACAACACAACATACTAACCTATATGGTATTGTGGTAAATATTGAGTTAAATGTTTTTGTCTATCCCCAATATAATTAATTAAATAAACTTCATCTTGAAAAATAGAAAGTCGTGGATAGTCATTTAGTCATTTAAAATTTTACAACTATTTCAATCTTAGTATTCTCTAAATAAAAATAGAGATTTTAAATTTGATGCACCGTCTTTTTACATTATTTTTCACAACAGACTAATATCATATTAGTACCTTATTTAATGAGTTTGACCATGTTAAGCATAACTTGAGAAGTTAAAGTCACTAATTATGTGGCAATACATCATTGATGCAAGTACAAACCTTTCTTATATTGATAGTGAATCAAAATTAAATTAAAGAATTTATTCATAAAGAAACATGTAACAAATTATCAATATAAACTTAGGCACATGGTATAATATTTGATTATTTAATCTGAGATCAAAACCTCAATCTCACATTAAAAAATATTCAGCATATAAGATAGTGTTATATTAAGTTTTAATATGCACCGGCTTTCTCAATAAATCTGAAAAGTTAAACTGAAGATTGTGTAGCTTCAGATGAACCTTGTAAATATTTCCTTAGTATTTTTTGTTTGGTGATCATATTCAGAGAAGCATTTTGTCACAATAGTGTATTCAAAATTACAAATAAAATTAATTTTAAGAAAATAACAGTTCAGTCCTTATTCTATTCTCAAATAACAGTGATGGTTTATTCTACCTATGTCTTAAAACATCAAACAACTTATGGAAAAGCAAAAACCCTTCCAAAAAAATGACTAGGATGCAGATAAGGACAAAGATATAATCAAATATCTTATGCAGCATCAGTGTTTCACCTTAAATCTTTGTCATAGAAACATCTAAGGATCTTCCCTGGAATCCAGTCATATTCACTTGGATTAACTGCCTTGGAACTATTCTTGCAAAAAAACTCGATATATCTCAGCCAATCTCTCCATGGTATACTTTTTAACAAGTAGCTGGAAATGTAAAACCAAACAAGGAATTGGGATGCAGTGAGTTAAAATTATCAGAGTTAAGAGAATGTTCGTAAAAGGGTAATTTAGATTTTAAAAGGTACACATACAGATTTATCATGAAGCTGCTCAGCAACAAGTTTCACAGTTTCAAGAGGGAAGGGACTGGATTTAGAGTATGACATGCCATATCGCAGTTCCTTTCTGACATTAAGACTATATTTATCTGAACGGAGAGTACATTTAAACTTAATAGTTGACATATTTTGTAAAATGAAATTAAGAAATTATTCACAGAAAGGACACTCCTGGGTTAGACCATGTAAGCATGACATGCAACTATTATACCAAAACAAACACCTAAGCAAGCCTGGAGATATACTACCTGCTAGGGGACGAGAGAGTAATATTTAAGTTTTATCTTGTACAAATGTTCTTTTTATTATTTCATAAAGTTGCATTAAAATATAACTTCCGGGTTTTCACATGTTCTGAAGCATTAAATCCAGTACAAATTTGCATAAATACAAGCAAACATCATCACATGTAATCAATCAGGAGAAGTATATGAAAGTCAATAGATGCATTATATCTTTCAAATTACATTACCTGTGTTAATCTCAGCTTTAGATACAATGGAATCTTCAGGGTTTGATAACTCAGAATCCTCTTTAGTATCCTCTTGACGAAAATTAATTTTTGATGCACCTTTTTGTCCGCGTTTTACATGCTTGCTAGGAGATTGCTTACCATTAACTATAAACAACAAAATCATACAAGTTATAATGATAGAACACTGGATAAAATCATAAATGTACAATATAATCTCATTTTTCCCACTGACATTTTATTTTGTCTTTTTACTTGCTTAACCAGTAGAACTTCTCTGCTTCTTCCCAGTAGACCTATAAAACAATCAAGAAAAACAACCCACAAAAGCAAGACAGCATATTCAGAATGGGGTACAAGACATTCAATTAAGCAAGAAGAAATAAAACAGAAAAACACACAATGCACTTTTAAGAATATGAACATTCAACTTCTTCAAAAATATTAAAGAAATTTTCATATTCAAATGTAATGAAACATATTCCTCCAAATACTAAACTAAACTAATTTGTAAAGGGAATACTTACACTTCACGGGAAGAGAGAGTTTTTGAGGGATTTGGTCTCTGGAAAAATCATAATATAAATATGAACGAAACTTCAAAGATATTCAATATCTTTTAGTGGAAACAGCAGAATAAAAGAACTGCTTCAAAGAAAGAAGGAAGAGTAATGGAAAATTAGAGACCTTATTAGGTTTGCCACCCTTGTCAATAAGCTCCCATCGCTCCTTTTCCAAACAGAGCACTTCAACATCCCCATCATTGTATAATATCTTCCACATGACATGCAACAGTACATTTGTGTCAGAATTGTAAGTAAGTAGGCCGAATAACTTTGCACTGATTCAGGTGTCAACTTACCACATGTTTCCTCTTTGAAGTGTCATAACACTTGACAGTGCCTTCATAAAATCTGCAGAACATCAATGCACCCATTGGAACTTTAATCAGAAATCCTAGGAATACTAGAAGAAATTCGGGATTTTCAAAATTTGTTTCTACAGTTTAAAGAAAGCGTACAAGAAGCACATTAGATGGTAGAAAGCCATACACAAATAATTAACCCAGAGCCAGCAAAAATTTAATGTAATTAATCAGAACAAATACAACATGAAAATCTAAGTGGCAAACTAAGAATAAAACAGTCAAAGGAAGCAGCGAAACCCATGAGTCATCTTTAGAGAATGTGATCAAAATGCTTATAACAACATGACTAAAAATATTTAAAAAATGAGGTTTTGTTTCTGTCTAACAAAAATGGAGCCACCCATTTACTGTTTTGCTTCTACAACTGATCTCTGAAAATTTAATATAAGCACTTACTCCTTATCCAAAGGTCACCAAACTTTAATTCTGCGACCAATTAGATCTTCTGCTTCACTTTCACCATCCTTTGTTGTACACTACTCAATGAGAACAACTACAAAATACCTTGGCCAATCCTCCTATACTTTTTCTTTTCAGCTTTTTAGCAGATCCCGCGGATGACTTGAGATTGCCACTTTTAGTCTTGCTAGTTGGCTTTGAATTATCAGGACTCTGCAAGAGGCAGAAAATAAGAAGTCTACAACACTGAAAATTCAACTTTAAGATCCTAATGTACAAATCTGTGTGACAGTAAGATTTTACCTTCATGTCATGCTCTTCAGATCTGTCGGAGTCATAGCTCTTGGAGGCCTTAACTTTTGCTTCTATTGAGGGCTCATTGCCTTTAACCTTTTTTCTTTGCTTAGTTTTGCTACCTGTATCAGGGGTAAATTTTGCACTCGACAGCAACTTCACTCCAGAGATGTCTTCAGAAACTCTTGGAGGAGCCTTTGGTGGAGTACTACTTGACCTTGATTTTCCATGGGCAAAGGACGACCGCTTACGTTTAGGCACTGGAACAAGGGTTACTTCTTCTGGTTTTCGTTTTTTAATTGTTGCACTCTCCAGATCCTTCTGCAACTTCTTATTCGATGAATTTTCAGGAACATTACTTGATTCAAAATTAGTGGATAATCCCAAGTTGTCTAAATTAATTTCTCTGACCATATTTAAGATGTCAATATCATTTTTGGCCTTTTTTGTTTCAGCTGGCACGACCTTTTTCTTTTTCACTCTTTTGCCCTTGGTTCCCCGGGATTTTATGTCCTTTATTATTTTTCCAAGAGGCATTTCGTTTTTGTCTTTTTCACTGTCCTTTAAAGCATCATCCCCAGCTAATTGAGATGGAGCCTGACATATGGAGGAAACATTATCACATGACCAAGATTTATGAAGCACTAAAGTCGCTTTTTAACTTCACAATTTGCATCAAACATACCATGTCTAATTCAAGTGATTCGAAGTGAGCCAAGGCACTTTTATCAGCCAACCAGGATTTCACTTCGCTTACCTGCCAAATGAAATAAATGACACTAATAACCATTTGAAATATCCAAGATCTTAAATATATGTTCAAATGCCTACGAAGATGACTACAAACTCAAGTTTTATGTATATAATAAAGCTTATGAAAACAACCCAATTCACATTCTACTGACCATATAATCACAACCATATAATCACAGGGAAATGTCTTCTAACTAATTATGCAAATGTCTATATCAGATCTCCAACATCACAAAAGTGTGATTAAATAAAAATATCAAGTACCTGTACCTTGTGTTGACCTAAAGTAACAACAAAATCTACAACTTTAAATTTAAAACACAGACATTCAAAATTATTAGCAACTACTTGAGGGGCATTTGTATAGCACGAGAAAGTAACACTTGGCAATTTAGCATACCAGAAGGGAAGTATACAATGTGACAAGAAATGAGAATACCATGGTGTCAGTTTCCTTCTCACACACTTTGTATAGCGTTGGAGGTAGAGAAACTGAAGGAGACAATCCTTGAAAATCAGGCAGATATAATTTCCTTCTCTTTGTTAATAGCTACTTCTGACTTGACACCATCATCTCTTAGAACTAGCAGTAATAGTATCAGGTGTAACTGCCTGGAAATTCAGGACAGGATAAAAATTCTGTAAGAATGAGAGTACCCCACATATCCCATATTTTGAAGCTGTACAAACTAAATCTATAGGTATCAGCCCAAGATACAAGCCACAATCATTTTCAGAAACATCATCAACAGTTAACAAAATCACTGGAGTACAATAAATTAGTAAAATAGATAAATTTGCATTACAGCCAAAAATAAAAAACTATGCAAACAGACCTTAAGTGCTTATGGCGTTCAAACAGGGAAAATAAACTATAAATAGACACCAGAACTTATGAAATCAAAAACCTTTACTGCGCACACACAAGTGTGGATTTTAAAATTATTCCAAGCTAAGATTATCTGAACTTTTTCCATAAACTGCACAAAGGCAAACTTTCAGCAAAAGCATGTGCCTTACTTTATTTTTAAATCTGCATACAACTATCAATAAGCATTTTACAAGTCTCGTTTGAACCAGTTTTAAAAGAATGTCTAAATGCACTTTTCAATTAGCTTATTTTGGATAAATAATCACTTGAGTTTTGCAGGTTCCCAAGAACGTTAAAAAAAAAAGTGATTATTTCTCAAAATAAAAATGTGCCAAAACATGGGCTAAATATGAATCTAGTATAGAGATGCCCTGCATGGGTAAGATAGTACCTGCACTCATCAATATTGGGGCAGCATATGTTAGCTAGCAAGGGCATGAACTAGGTATGGAAGGATGTATTCAGGGTACATAGTCAAGGAGTTTGCATCTGATTGCCCAGAAAGCTGCCTTGCTTGGTGATGCATGTGAATAATGTCATCCAGATTCTGCTTGTCCTGCATTAAAACAAGACGTCATAAAAACAAAAATATTGATGTCAAACCTGAAAAGTTTGCAATTGCCAAAAAGATTGAACCAATCAAAATATTACCTCTGCAAACTCCTCTGGCCAGGAATCCTTGGATCCAAATATGTTGAATATAAAGGCACATGCATATTTGGCATCTAAAAGGTTGGCTTTTATATACTGATGAACTTTGCCTAACAAAAACCTTCTTGGCATGAGGGAAGCTAATCTATCAGATCAGACCGAAAAGAAGACAGAGAAGCAGTTATTTCTACATTGGAATGAAAAGTTCAAAAACCAATTTTGGCCTAGAAAGGTACAAGTAAAGTTGTGACTAGGTAATGTGCTGAGCACATCATAAATGCAGAAGAAGAAATAAAGTACACTAAAGGAGGGACACACCTCTGTTGCTCTTAAAGTTAAGTGGAAAATATCAACAGGTATCTTATGATCCCAAAGCCTTGACAAACGCAGTACTGCCTTTGCAGAAGCAAGCCTCAAATGAGCCTTATCAACTGAGCTGCAAGATGGCATATATGAGTACAGAGTATCTAAACCCCAGAAACAATGTGAAATGAAAAAGAGAAAAACTGACAATTTTCAGATAAATTAATTAAAATGTATAGCTCCGTGAAGCTGATATACCTTGACTGTAGGTCCTTTGATATTTCACCATAAGAAAGCATGTTTCTCAGGATAGCCAGAAGACCGTCTATACCAGTACGAACATGAGCATCTTTGACTGGCAAGTAGCTTTTCACAATGGTTTTGATGCAATATATCTGCAGCAAAGAAAGAAAAAGAGAGACAGAGAGAAAAGGTCAAAATGGCAAACTTTGAAGCACTATCCAAAGTATCTAAAAATATAGAATAGAACATTTTCCTACTTTCAAAACACAAAGATCACTTTTATCATCCCAAGATATTCTTGAGTGGCCTTCTTTCTGAAACTGTGAAACAACCATTAAAATAGAAATTAACCACATCCATGCTTATCTTATAAAGGAGCCCATATTAGAATTTGAAAAGCTTACACTGTCACTTTTCATAATCTTGTTCATTATAAATTCCTCAATTTCACTCTCTAGTTTCAAATACAGGCATTGCAGTCTGTGCTATACACCCCAGAGACTGCAACACTGCAGGTAGATGTGTTTTCTTCTCCAGCATATCTACAAGTCTCTGCATATAAGGTGAGAACAATCAGACAAAAAAAAATTAGAAATACAGGGAAAATCACACCTACTTCCTTTGAGATCCAAATTACACTTCCTACTTGGTTGGAAAAGTAGACCTACTTCCCATGCATCATTTATTGTTCTTATACTTTGACACCTTTACATTTCAAGAAATCACACATACATCCCCCACTATTATGTACAGACCATACAGTCTACTTGAAAATAAAAAAGACAAAGCATGAGTGGTACATGTAATTTTTCAACCAATTGTTTATGTGTAATTAGCACTACCATCAAGGAAGATACAGTCATCCAGTAACAAATAAATTAAATATATGAAACCTTGTAAAGAACCGAAAGGGACTTGAGCCCATCATCCTTTGTTATTGCAGCTAGAGCATGCACAGCATACTTGGCCTGTCTCTGACTAACTTCTAAACATAGTCTCTCCAACATAAGGTCTACAGAACTGCCTGTAACAAGGAGCAGTAACAATATTGTAAAAGGAAATGGATATAACAGAGTTATCAAACTTAACAGTATACTCTCTCCATTATAAGGTCTACAGAATTACCTAAAATAAGAAGCAATGAGAATATTGTAAAAGAAAATGTATCTAAAAGAGTCATCAAATTAGAAGTGGCACCTTGATGTAACTGTGAGCTGTTCACGAATAGTACCACCAGCCTTTGCCAAAATATTCAAAAAACCCTCTTTAATCATATCATCATTATCCTTAAGTAAATTCACCAGCTCCTCTTCAGTGCCACTAAAAAGATAAGGCACAAATTTGATGTTGCCATTCTTCACATTGAACCCACTTCAGATAAAAATAGATGTTTATTGATACAAAATAAGCTGTCAATCCATGAACAACACAAGACATGTCGTACGCACCCATTCTTCTGTTTCCTCATCATTTTTCTTCTTTTCTCCTATTGTTTTCTCTCCTTCTCCCATCTCTTCTCTCATTTTCTTCTCTGTCCCTCCTATCATTCTCTTCTTTATTTCTCCTCTCTTCTTCCTCTCTATTCCTATCATTCTCTTCTTTATTTCTCCTCTCTTCTTCCTCTCTATTCCTACCAGACTCGCCACTAACCCATCTCTCACTCTCCCACTTCCTTCCAAACTTACCGAATTTCTCCTCCAAGTTAGTATTCAACCTACTCATCAACACATCCATCATCTTTAAAGTCTTTGGTGATAGGTCATTACCAACACTAGGAGTACTAGCCATTGCTGCAAGAAAAGGTTAGTACACAAGAAAATATAATAGGAAATAAAGGAACTCACCACTCTCTAAGTGTATCTACTCACACTCGTGTTTCACACTTAGTGGCTTTTTCTCTAATGAATCTCTCTTGCCTTTTTCCTCTCTATCTCTTGGTTCTCACTTAGGAATTATTCTCTAATCAATTATCAAGTCCTTATCAAACCAATGTGAAAGAGGAACAGCACCCAAGCTAGGCTTAAGAAGTCCAAGGAGACAAAAACTCAAAGACAAAACTAGGAGTCCAAGGAAGACAAGCAATAAAAAGCTCAAAAATGAAAGAATGGCTACTCAAATGTGGAGTAAACTTTGGTGAGACATTGGCACATATATGGACTACAATTTAGCATGTATTTGCAGGGAAAAACAAACCAAAACCGAGAGCAATACTATGTGCACCAAAACTGGACAACAACTAAGCAGAAACGTAGCGACCGAATTTAAACTATGTTCTATAAATATCTAGCCTTCTAAAAATTCAAACCAGTTGCAATACAAGGCTCACGTAGTAATAGCATTAACACAATCCAGCAAGTGCAGTACAAGTGCTAAAGTGAAAATTACACCCAAAGTCAAAAATACACACTCAAGTCCAAAGGCAACTTGCACTAGAAATTCAACTTGAATGATGTGTGCTCAAAACAAGGTCCAAGGTGTGTCTAATGATCAATTCCTTACACTTTTTAATCAAACTTTTGTTGTTTGGATTCCTTTCATTTTGTTTTTGTATGGTTCACATTCACTTGATACTCTTTTTGAACCAATATATTTTTCTTTTCACTACTATTTTTCTTTCTTTCGTTTTTCTCACTTGTTTCTTTTCTTTATTTTGATTTTGTATCTTTTGCACACACTATGTATGGCTGGACCGAAACCACAATATGAAGATGAGCAACATCCAAGTACAATTTCAAGTACCCAAAACGGAAACCCCAAAGGGTTACACAAATTGGACCAAAAGAGTGCTCTAGAAGCTAACCAATTGCATGTTCATGTGAATCTTACACTAGAAGTTTCTTCTAACACTTGAAACCCATATAAAACATGAAACCCAAATCAAAAATGGTGCAGCACATACATGTAAACTCACGGTTAAGAAGAGAAGATAACAAGGACTAAACAAAACTACAAGAAAACACCCCAAACAATGAAGCTTACAATGAAAGTTACTCTAGAACAATGAAACTTGTTATGGAAGCTAAAGCAACTATGGGTAAAACTTCAAGACAAGCATGCATAGCCATGGAAACCCACGGTTTGAAGAGGAAACAAAGAAGAAAAGCATGCTTAGACACAAACCAACAGAACAAAATTGAGACAACTCAAGGAAACAAAGACTAGGCTACTCAAAGAAGACATAGAACATGAAAAACTCAAGGGAAAACTAGGAAGTTTGGGAAAACCCATTACTAACCATTTGAAGAAAACCCATTGAAGAAGACAACAAACTCATGATACCACTTGATAGAGGCCTCCTTAGAGAAATCTCCAAGGAAACCTTGAAGTTCCCAATCTACCTTCTTCAACTATCTCCAAACAAGCTTCAATGGAACACATAAGAAATCAAAAGATAAAATGGAGGGGTGGGTGGTAAGGAATGAAGAGAAAGGTGCCATGGCATGGCCAATAAGCCTAGGAGGAACTGCCACAATGGAGATGAGGATCCATTGATAATATTCAAGAAACCTTCCTAAGGAAGACAAGAGACTTATCTCTCACAAAACTCAAAGTTTTATTCAATTGGTCAAATGTTCCTTACAATTTCGTTTTTGGCTATTTATAGGCTTAGGGAAACTTGAAGAGGAAGTTAAACCACATTAGAGTATTCTACAAGTCAATGAATAAGTGCCACAAGTTCAAAGGTTAAGTTCATGTCACTTTCAAAGTTAAAAAAGTTGAAAAATTACCCAAAAAATTAGAAGTAAAATTTAAAATAATATTATAATTTTTCATCTTCGTTCAATTACAAATTCATTATCAAAAAGTATAAAAAAATATTGTCTAATAATAATTAGTAATAAAATATTTAATGAATAAAATACTTACAAACGTTGAAAAATGTTAGTGAAAAATGTGATTGAAAAATGAGTAAATGAAAAATACAAATAAAAAAATTGAATATAAAACTCAAGTATAAATTAGAGAAATCAAATCAAATAATATTATTTAAACCTACTCCTAAGCACTAAGAAATTATGATGCAAACTAATAAACTTTTGACTAATTCCATTTCAATCCTTTATTAACTACAAAATTACACAATGACACCCTTAGACATTTTAAAGTCCCGTAACATTTTAAATTTTAATGTTTCGTTAATCTATAACAAAAAAGTTTAAAATAAGATCTACATCGACTCGTAACAAAATGACGTACGCAAAAAATGGTAATAAATCGATGTTGTTTTATTTTTTAAAATTTTTTCATACAAATTAACGAAAATATAAAATTTACAAAAATTAAAAAATAAAATGGTAAAATTACCCAAAAAGATATAGATGTAAAATTCACAAAATATGGTAATTTTTCATTTTTGTTTAATTACCATCTCCTTTACAAAATGTAAAAAAAAAAAACTGTTATATATTAATAATTAATAATAAAATATTTAATGAATAAAAAATGTACAAACGTGAAAAAGTAAGATTGAGAAATGTGTAAAAAAGTATATATAAAAATGTGAAGCTAATCTATCAGGCCGAAAAGAAGACAGAGAAGCAGTTATTTCTACATTGGAATCAAAAGTTCAAAAACCAATTTTGGCCTAGAAAGGTACAAGTAAAGTTGTGACTAGGTAATGTGCTGAGCACATCATAAATGCAGAAGAAGAAATAAAGTACACTAAAGGAGGGACACACCTCTGTTGCTCTTAAAGTTAAGTGGAAAATATCAACAGGTATCTTATGATCCCAAAGCCTTGACAAACGCAGTACTGCCTTTGCAGAACTCAAATGAGCCTTATCAACTGAGCTGCAAGATGGCATATATGAGTATAGAGTATCTAAACCCCAGAAACAATGTGAAATGAAAAAGAGAAACACTGACAATTTTCAGATAAATTAATTAAAATGTATAGCTCCGTGAAGCTGAAATACCTTGACTGTAGGTCCTTTTGATATTTCACCATAAGAAAGCATGTTTCGCAGGATAGCCAGAAGACCGTCTATACCAGTACGAACATGAGCATCTTTGACTGGCAAGTAGCTTTGATGCCATATATCTGCAGCAAAGAAAGAAAAAGAGAGAGAGAGAGAAAAGGTCAAAATGGCAAACTTTGAAGCACTATCCAAAGTATCTAAAAATATAGAATAGAACATTTTCCTACTTTCAAAACACAAAGATCACTTTTATCATCCCAAGATATTCTTGAGTGGCCTTCTTTCTGAAACCGTGAAACAACCATTAAAATAGAAATTAACAACATCCATGCTTATCTTATAAATGAGCCATATTAGAATTTGAAAAGCTTACACTATCACTTTTCAGAATCTTGTTCATTCTAAATTCCTCAATTTCACTCTCTCTAGTTTCAAATACAGGCATTGCAGTCTGTGCTATACACCCCAGAGACTGCAACACTGCTGGGAGATGTGTTTTCTTCTCCAGCATATCTACAAGTCTCTGCATATAAGGTAACCTACCTGACTAACCTGTCTCAGAGCTAGATACTTTTGCATCTCTTCCTGTAACCTGGTTCCAAAGTTGCACCTCGATAACTGAAAATGTCAGATACAAGAAGGAGTACATGTCGTTACATTGGTCAAAAAAGCTTACCTTTGTTTTTGCTCAAGTATCTTTTCAAGAGCTTTGACCTGAACTTCATCAATTCCAGAGAAGATCTCAACCCAACGTTTCACAATATCATTGATGGTAAACTCTGATGGAAACAGGGACCCACAGAGAATAGATTCAACTGTATCTGATCTGCAGGATGAAGTGAACAAAAGTAATATCAGTAACTAGAACATTTTGCTGAAAAAAAAAATAAACAATACCAAAAAGGAAAAAGAAATTAAATCTTGGTGAACTACTAAACAGTTTTCACTGCTAAGACATCCATCTCTGTCCATTTTAAAGTACACAGAAAAACAAAGCAATGGACAACTTGAAAGTCTGACCTAGTACGACAATTCTGAATGATGAAAGTGGGTAGGCTATAAGGAGGGGTCAATTGAATTTCTTTATTAATTCTATTTTTAATCATGAATAGTTTAAAATCATCCTAATAATTTTCCTAATTACTAAGTGAAGAAAGTAATGGATTATTTTTTATGTTCCCAGCATATTAAATGCATTGTCTTGGTCACTTAAAATTTTATCCAGCATTAGGAGGATATGTTAAATTTCTTTCATTAATATTGCACCAAAGAGTTAGGATCTATACAACACAACATACTAACCTATATGGTATTGTGGTAAATGTTGAGTTAAATGTTTTTGTCTATCCACAATATAATTAATTAAATAAACTTCATCTTGAAAAATAGAAAGTCGTGGATAGTCATTTAGTCATTTAAAATTTTACAACTATTTCAATCTTAGTATTCTCTAAATAAAAATAGAGATTTTAAATTTGATACACCGTCTTTTTACATTATTTTTCACAACAGACTAATATCATATTAGTACCTTATTTAATGAGTTTGACCATGTTAAGCATAACTTGAGAAGTTAAAGTCACTGATTATGTGGCAATACATCATTGATGCAAGTACAAACCTTTCTTATATTGATAGTGAATCAAAATTAAATTAAAGAATTTATTCATAAAGAAACATCTAACAAATTATCAATATAAACTTAGGTACATGGTATAATATTTGATTATTTAATCTGAGATCAAAACCTCAACCTCACATTAAAAAATATTCAGCATATAAGATAAGAATCTGTAATTAGTGGTGTTATATTAAGTTTTAATACGCACCGGCTTTGTCAATAAATCTGAAGAGTTAAACTGAAGATTGTGTAGCTTCAGATGAACCTTGTAAATATTTCCTTAGTATTTTTTGTTTGGTGATCATATTCAGAGAAGCATTTTGTCACAATAGTGTATTCAAAATTACAAATAAAATTAATTTTAAGAAAATAACAGTTCAGTCTTTATTCTATTCTCAAATAACAGTGATGGTTTATTCTACCTATGTCTTAAAACATCAAACAACTTATGGAAAAGCAAAAACCCTTGCAAAAAAATGACTAGGATGCAGATAAGGACAAAGATATAATCAAATATCTTATGCAGCATCAGTGTTTCACCTTAAATCTTTGTCATAGAAACATCTAAGGATCTTTCCTGGAATCCAGTCATATTCACTTGGATTAACTGCCTTGGAACTATTCTTGCAAAAAACTCGATATATCTCAGCCAATCTCTCCATGGTATACTTTTTAACAAGTAGCTGGAAATGTAAAACCAAACAAGGAATTGGGATGCAGTGAGTTAAAATTATCAGAGTTAAGAGAATGTTCGAAAAAGGGTAATTTAGATTTTAAAAGGTATACATACAGATTTATCATGAAGCTGCTCAGCAACAAGTTTCACAGTTTCAAGAGGGACTGCATTTAGAGTATGACAAGCCATATCGCAGATAACATCCACAACTTGCTTTCGAAAATTTACATCAAAATCCAGCAACCGGTCACAAAGAGCAGCTAAAAGGTTGTATAAAGATTAATTTAGCAGATATAAATAATAATAATAATAATAATAATAATAATAATAGAAGAAGAACCTGAGACTGAATATCATGTACATGCATCCAATGGACTCACAAATTATTTGAGGAGCTTCGGCCCTTAAAGGATTTTACAGTAGAAAACTCTTTACATGCTTGAGGGCAGATGTCCGAACCCCAAAATCACTATCAGTCAATCTCTTTAAAAACTCTGAAAATGTAGGCTGAAATGTTTCAGCAATGGAGGATCCAGGAAGAGTAATTATATTGCCAATCAAGTTCACTGCTTTCAAACGAGTTTCCAGCTGATCAGCCTGCAAATGTCCAATTACAAATGAGAACCCAGGCATCAAATTTGAATGGCAATCAGGAGTATAACAAGCTATGACACTTGCTAAATTTGATGGGGGAAAAAGTGACTCTTTGCGATGGTGATATTAAAAACTGTTTGGGGAGAAGGGTAGTAAATAGAAAGACAAAGTAAGAGTTTAGATTGTTAGAAATGTTAGTTACTTAGAGAGTTGGATTTGGGCGAGGTCTAACTCAACTCTAAAAGTTAGCTTATGAGGTAACTATTGCACAAGCCTTTATAAGCTCTGTTTTGGTCATATACATAGTTGGTGTGGAATCTCAGCACACCCCCTCACACCCAAGATTGGACATCTAAAGTGTAAAGATTATAGGACTGATATTTCTTTTTACATTGCATTCAGAAAGTTGCAGGACCAAGTAGGTTTTTCAACAGCTGAGACTGACCCAACATCAGATCTATGATAACTCAATCCCAAAAACTAATCCATTCCCTTTCTTTGTTTTCTGTCTTGTGTCTCAAATTCTAAAGTGCACTATTTCATAAAGCATAACATGATAACAAAAAATTTACATAATGAAACATCTTAATAATGGCATCAAGGTCTGTTTGATGGAAATAAATGATACTTTAGAAACTGTGTAGAGCATTAGAAAAACAACAAATCAGTATTTACCATTAGCTCTCCTGTGACATAAGGTAGAACTTCGGATAGGATCTGAGGAGAAAAGCAATAGAGATTATAGATAACTTCATGGTATTCAACTTGCTTTTCCATTGCCTTGCTGTCTCCTGACATTAATGATATCAAAAATTGTTTAATGATTGGTTCTAGTTTCTCCATGGATTGCTGTATGACATTCATGGAGAGCTTCCTTGCGGCCCCAGTAACATCCTGCAATCAGGAATATCCAGACAATCATGTTTCCTATATAATATTAGAGATAATACAAATGACAAGATTCATCCTCCAAGAGCATCAGCTATCTTCTTATAACAGGAAAACAATATAAGAAAAATAACTCACTGTTTGTCACGATCTAATGCAGACAGTACAATAGATAAAAGATCCTGATGGACATCCTCATTCTCTTCTAAAAGTACAGCCATTATAGTTTGCATGGATGACAGAACACTTTCTGGATGATCATCTCTGCGCATGAAATAAAGTACACAAGTACCATTCATTAATCCAAAGAAGATCTTTAATCAAGAAAAGTACCCAAGAAAAATTCACATTCAAAAAGTACTACACATGATTAACACTTCAAAGCTAACATCACAAAGAAGTATTACTCAATACATATGCTTGATAAATCAACATTAGACAATACAAAGAACGGGTAGAATAACGACAACATAGATAAAACAAAGTCAACAGATCAAGAGGCAATCAAGCTAAGTCCACAATTAAAAAACAAAAAATATAGTTGCAGGCACAGTGATATGCGAGCAACACATAAAATATTCCATAATTAAAAACAAAAAATGAATGTACAAGTCTAAGAATTTGAATTTGTGATCTAATTCAACCCTACAAAATCAACTTATAAGATGAAGACTTCCCAAGCTTTATAAATTCTACTTAAGCTATGTTTTTAGTCAGTGTGGGACTAAATGCCACCTCCCCCACCTCTTGAGGCTGCATTTAAAGCAGCTCTAGGCCACAACTATGGCAGGCTAGAGCTGCCTGCAAGCAGCTTTCCAACAACAAACGCAGGACAAAGAGCAAAAAATGGATATTAGTTTCAAATTTCAGAATTACAACAATTGCCTCTCCAAGTATACAAGTAAGCTTCTTTTTGTCTAATTATCTTTAGTTCCTTTTCTCTCTCTTTTTTTTTTTACACCAACAAAATTCAAGTTTGCAATCTTGGAGCCAAATAGCAGAAATTTTAAGCAATACAATATAACTCCATATCATGAGCCCAAACCTATAATTGAGGGAAAGGCTGTGATAAACTAACCTGGCAACTGCAAAAAAAGTACTGAACATTTTGTTCACCAGTTCATCACATTCAAGATCCAATATTACAACACGTGATCTATATTTTGCAAGAGTATCCAGTAACTCTCTGGTGAAAGGATGGACCACTTGTATCCCTCAAACCACTAAAAGTGCCCACAATCAACTGAAAGATGTCCTGCAAAAGTGATCTAACAATGATTAGGATGAAGAAGACTGTGTTCCCAACTAAATTTCTCTTCATGTTTGGCTAACAGTAAAAGGATAGAGGCTGCTTATAGTTGAAGTTATAAGTAATATGACAAATTAATGTATATCATCAGATAACCAGAGTAAATGAAAGCCACCTTTAGAACATCATCACTGTATGGAGCTTCAGGTGCAGTGATCCGAATTATCTCACAAACCCATGTTGCAACTAAAAGCTTGACATCACCATCCTGGTGCTTCAGGAATTCTGGCTTAACAATTGCACTAAAAAAGGGCTCCATTGACTCTAATGTTGAAGCTGACGGTGATTGATCCAAATCAGTAAGGCATGCTGCTGCTTGCTGCAGATGGGAGCAAATTTTGTTGAGGGGGGAGTACAGGGTAGAGGGAGGTTAGCAGTAGCCAATAAACTATTTTTTGCATTTAAAAAGAAAATAGTAACACTGTAGAACAGTAATATAGGTGTGTGTGCGTGTGTGTATATATTTCCCTGTTAGAAATGTTATAACTCACATTTGACCTCAAGCATTATACAATTATCAACTGGTTTTATTTGTCAAGTGTAGACTTGGTTTTCTGTTTATTGGTGATAGCACATTCATTTTGCAACAGGAAAATTTAAAACCCATAACAGAGAATGATATGTACTACTGAGAAGTCCATTCTTGGCAACACCTTACATTGTAAGGCTTATAGTAAGGTGGTGTAGAAAGAAAGAAATTTCTATAAAAACTTAAAATAAGTGTCACCTAGCAATGATCCAGCAGTTTCTAGCAAAGAACTGTCGCAAGACTGTATTGCATGTTCATATGACCAACCTAACCTAAACAGCAGTTTCTAATCCTTAATGAAGTCTTAGTATCTTTCTTAACTCTCTCTGTTCATGTTGTTGATTGCTTAATATGTTTCTTAACTTTCTCTTTCACATTGTTGATTGCTTTATCAACAAGGAACAAGGATTTTGAGACTAAACCACTATTACTAGTTACAACCCATATCATATGGTTACCAACTTACAGAAACAGAACACATACTGAGCCACCTCAGCCATGTACTACCTTAAAAGAATCCTCAGATTTTTCCAAGAGGATGAACAGTAACACACTATCACTTAAGAAACTAGAGATGTAAATGCCTTCCAGGAAAAAGACAGAATTTATTACCACATGTATCAAATTGTGCCATGGAATCAGCTAATATGCTTGGTACAGTATATGTTCACTAGTTATACTTTAAGAGTAATACTAGTAAGTGATAAGCCGGCCAATCATTCAGCACGTGTGATGCTGTATCTGTCTCTAATTCAACGCCCTGGCGAGTGTGGAAGGTATCCTACTTAATTTATCTCATAATCCAACCCTAGTAAACAACACTTTCAAACTCAAATACATTTGAAAGTGGAAAACAGTCCCTAATTCATCCATGCATCCCTACTTTCATTAATGCCATCACATTTATCCAACAAATTGCAGGACTCAATAAAGTAAGTGATTCACTCATTCAAAAACTAGAGAGTAAGGCAAAATAAAGCTGCTGCAGCTGCTAATTTCTTCCTATTTCACTTTCACTTGTATTTCTTTCCCCCCACTCTCTTTCAAAGTTACATACTCAGTTGCTCCATCCTTTTTCCAATTAGCTTTTTAACCATCCAAAAAAATATCCACAGTTTACTAAACCTAATTACAGCACAAGACAAAACAGACTTACAAACACAGTGAACACTAAACAGACCTAAACCACTTTCAAAACCATTCACAAATTAACCTAACCCGAAACACCTCCATAAACATGCTTCAAATTAACCAAAGCCTCACATCAAACGCACTAAATCTCCCAATAGTTCTTCTCAATAGCGAAAAACAACTACCACAACCCAAAATCCTCAATTACAAACCACCCACACAAAGAACCACAAAAACTCAAACCCAGTCCACACATTCAAGCTCAATTCACCTTTTCCAACAAACAAATCAGCTCAATTCATAAATATCGTCAAGCGCGTCAAAACGAATTGCGAAACGAAGCAACGAGAAATTCGAAAACACTAACCTTCAAGAGCTGGAGGAGAACTTCCGTTGAAGAGGGAAGAGATTGGAGCTTGGATCCCAGCTCCTGGAGCAGGAGGTGCGGCTTCTGAGCCACGGTAGTTTCAACGTGCGATTTCATTTGAGTGTAGAACGAGCTTAGGTAAAGAGCTGAGAGAAGTAGAGAGTGAGAAAAATAAGAAAAGAGTTTATTTGATTTTCGATTCTCTGTATCTAATTTTTTTTTATGTAAATTGTGATGTTTTTTTTTCTTTATTTTTTTCACTTTTTTTTTTATTTTGTTTTTAGTTATGTCTTCTAATTTTATATTTATTTTTAAAATTTATCTATTTGTGTGATATGTGTTTTATAATTTAATTCTTTTTTTTATTTATTGAGAGAGTAACTTAACTAAGCTAAATTTTTATTGATAGTGGATAGAGTTGCTACTTAAACTGTTTTTGATTTGTGTCAGTTAATCACTTTTTTGAATATGCATTTATCAAATCATGGAAACAGAATCATTATAATTATTATCAAAACTATTTTGTTTAAATTAGACAAAATATTCATTTTTGGTCAAATATGATCAATATTTTTTTTTCTTTTGCTTCAAAAAAACCTGAACACTTAGATTTTCTTTGTGTGTTCAAATTTTTGTGTATTTTATCTTTGTAGGAAATAACATTGTTGTGAAACGATTAATGATGCTAAATTTAAGCTCAATATGTGTTTGTGTTGGTTTAATTGATAATCTAAATAACTATTTTACAACTTTTAGTATTGACCATGATTTTTTAAAATAAAATTATATTAAAATTTGGTAGAATTCTAGAAGAATTTTGGATATTCAAATTCTTGAATTTTAGATGAAAGAAAAAAGATTACTTTACATGACCTTTGCTTTTCAACTTTAAAAGTTTAAAATAAATACCATTACAAGAGTTTTTAGTTTTTATACAAGTCCAGTTCATAGTTTTTATTCAAATAGAAATAAAATACACACTATACATTAATTCATATTTTATTATTAGCTTTATTGACCTAAATTCTTCGCCAGAGCTGCATGGACTTTTATATTCATTGGGTTATGATTTTACATGCATTTATTTATATATTAGGAATATTACGATTATTTTTATTTTTAAAAGTTTATTTGTTTGTTAAAATTTAATAGAATAGTATATGATATATAGATAAGATAAGAATATGGATAAACCTTAATTTTATTTAATATTTGGTACACATCTGGTAATGAACTTGATAATAATATGAAATAACGATGTCGACAATAATGATACGAGTGACAATGATAACAATGATAGTTATGGATTAATAGTGGTGGTTGTTGTGAAGATGGTGAATACAAAGATAGTGGTACTAATAATAGTAATAACAATAATAATAGTTACGGTGGCAACAATAACGATGAAGGTGGTGATAACAATGGTAGTGGTGACGAAAACAACAACAATAATGATGATACAATGGTAATGACAGAAATAGTGGAGTGATGATGACAAAGATGGTAGTAGTGGTGACGACAATGGTGATTATAATAGTGGTTTTAATGATGGTAATAACAATGATGATGACAACAATGATGTGAAGGTGGTGGCAATAGTTGATTGATGACAATGATAGTGGTTGTGAATATTATAATAACAATAACGACGATGGTAACAATATTAGTTCATATTATGACAAAGATGATGATGACAATGTCGATGATGGTGGTGATAGTGGTGGTTACTATGTAGTAGTAGAGGTAGTAGTGGTAACGACGACAATGACGATGATGAGGTTAATATCAATGATGATAAAAATAATAGTATGGCAATGGTGTCGATGTGGGTGGTAGTGGTGGGGGTTGATAACTCTCATTAGAGAGTTATCAGCGTATAGTTTTTATAAGGAAATTCCCATTAATTGATATTTATCAAACCAAAATAGTACTAAAGATCCTAAATGTTTTCTTTTTATCAATGGTGTCTTTTTGTTTATCTGTAGTATTACCTGCAGTAGTAGTTTCAGTTGGGGTAGCATCCCCGACAACAACAGCTCCAGCAGTGCCTGCTCTATAACGATATCTCCGACAATTGAAGCTCGTCCAGCGGCACCTCGGGAAGTAGCATCTCCAATAGTATTACCTGCAGTAGTAGTTCTTATCGGGGTAGCATCCCCGACAACGACAACTTCGACAGTGCCCTCTCTAGCAGCGATTATCTAGACAATATCATTTCTAGTAGTTTTCCCTGCAGTAGTAGTGTTTGTCGAGGTTGCATACCCGACAGCGACACCTCCAGCAGTGTCAGCTCTAACAGCGACATCTCCGACAGGTGTAACTCGTCTAGAGGTAGTTGATACACTAGCATCCCTAGTAGTATTACCTGCAATAGTAGTGTCTCTCGGGGTAGCATCCCTGACGTTGGCCCGACAGTTAAATTTGTGCAGCTCTAGCTTGGCGACGATATCTCAGACAAGTCTTTGCTCGTCCAACGACAGATCGAGCGGTAGCATCCCAAGTAGTATTACCGGTAGTAGTAGTTTCTGTCGTCGGGTAGGATCCCGGCGACGTGTGAGCTCTCGACAGCGGTTCCACTCTGACAGTGCGGCTCGTCCGGCGGCTCGAGGCGTGCATCTCCAGTAGTATTACCTACAGTAGTAGTGTCTGTCAGGGTAGAATCTAGACAACGATAGTTCCGGAGGTGTCGGCTCTAAAAGCGATATCTCTGACAGGTACAACTTGTCTAGTGGTACCGTGGGCAGTAACATCCCCAGTAGTATTACCTGTAGTAATAGTTTCTGTTGGGATAGCATCCTTGACAATGTCAGCCCGGATGTTGTTGACTTATTTTCTAGTCACACTTCGGCAAGTGTACCGGTCGTTTACAAGTTTAGAAAGATGAGAAAGGGTTGTCGAACCACAGAGACTGAATGATGAATTATCGAATACTTAACATGCTTTGCTATTAGGACGAACTGATGAATGAATCATTTGTGTAAAACTAAGCAACTATGTAAGAATAAGCAGGAAACTGTAAGACATATAAAGAAAGCAAGTAAATGTTTAAGTTTCTAAACAGAATAATGAAGAAGGTTAGGGAATAGGTTCATTCAATTCCTTCCCTCAAGTAACTATTTCCTATGTCAATTCAACAGAAATCATTCAATTGGAGATAGAATTCGTGATACCGTAGACTAATCCTATTCCTAGGTCTTTAGTCCCTTTAAATGACTAATATAACCCCTAATCCCTTAGGTGAAAACATAAGTGCATTCAAGAAGCGAAACAGATGAATTCCTAACATCTCATAACATACAAGTTCTATCCCTAGACTCATGCATAGCTATAGTGATACACTTCCTCTCCTAATTCAACTATCAACTTTCCAATTGCATAATTGAAATGAGATACAAACACTCAAGGAACAGTTCAATCCAGTCCAAACATTAATATCCTTATCTCTATTTGAACTTCATGAATTAAACCTCAAGAATTAGCAATAAGTAGGAAGAGATCAATCAATTAAAGAAATTACAATTGAATTAACATGAGAAAGTCATTACAGGAGTTACAGAATTGAAATCCCCAATCCCTAACCTAAAGATCTAGCCTAGCATGGAAATGAGAAAAGAAGAACGAGAAAAAGAATTCAAACACAAGAGAAGCTCCATAATTGCTTGGATCTTGCTTCCACAAGCTCACAATCTCAGAGAACCCTAGGTTTGATGGAGGAGGATGGAGAATGAAGGAGGAGAAGAGAGAAATTGCAAGAAGCGTGTAGAGGAAGGAACTAAAAAAACTAAATTATGAATTCTATATGTGAATTCGCGCCCAAAAGCCCTTTTATAGCTGATGAAATGCGCCCTCCATTTAAAAGAATCGCGCCTATGCGCATTTGTCCAGAGAGATGGGTTGTCCTGCGCCTCTATTTGCGCCTAGGCGCGCCCTTGCGCCTCCACTAGGTCCTCTATTCGCGCCTTGGCGCGTTTGGTCAGAGAAGAGGGGTTGAAACGCGCCCCATCACACGCCCCGCGCCTGCGCCTTGGATGCTCTCAAATGCGCCTAGGCGCGTTTAGACAGAGCAAGGTGAATTCGCGCCTCCATGGACCCTGATTTGCGCCTAGGCGCGTTTGACAGCACATGAATAGTGATTTCTTGATTTAAGCTTCAATTCCACTTCTTCTTGGTGGCTTGCACCCCAAGTCTTTCTCTTAGGTCCATGGGCTTTCCTTCATAAACTTGTTTCTCCTCTTCAATCAACCTACAATTAACAAGAAAGAGGATAAAATGACTTAAAAACACAAGAAACATTTATAAAACTAGCAAAACGAACTAACACTAAACAAACATGAAATTTTCATTGTTTTATTATCTAAATTATAACTAAACCTAGTGAAAATGGATGGAAATGGACTGAAAACACCTAGGAAAACATGTATAATCTAGCACTTATCAGATGTTCCTGCTCTAGGAGTGATATCTCCGATAGGTGCAGCTCGTCCAGCGGCAGCTCGGGCAGTAGCACCTACAATAGTAGTACCTGCAGTAGTAGTGTCTATCGGGTTAGCATCCTAGACCGCGATAATTCCGGAAGCGTCGGCTCTACTAGCGATATTTTTGATAGGTGCAGCTTGCCCAATGCTCCCCGGTAGTAGCATCCCCTCGTCAGATACTACTGCATAGTAATTTCGGTTGGGGTAAAAGATACTCGACAATGACAAATTTTCGACGATTGCTCGCTCTATAGCGATATCTCTGCCGCTTGCGCTTGTCCAAAGACACCTCGGGTAATAGCATCCCCGTAGTATTACCTACGTAGTAAGAATCGCTGGGGGTAGCATCCCCCGACAATGAAAGCTCCGGCGGTGCTTGCTCTAGCGGCGAAATCTCCGACAAGTGCGGCTCGTCTAGCGACATCTCGAGGCGTAGCATCCCTAGTAGTATTACCTACGGTAGTAGTTCCCGTCGGGCGGATGTCTTACTACGGTGTCGGCAGCTTCCCGTTCTAATAAGCGATATCTCCGACAGTCGGCTCGTCCAAATGCGACGCCAGGCGTGCTTCTCCAAAGAATATTACCCGCAATAGTAGTGTCGTTGGGGTAGCATCCCGGTTACGATAGTTCGGGAAGTGTCGCTCTTGTAGCGATATGTCCGATTGGGTGCAACTTGTCCAGTGGTTCCTTAGGCGCAGCATTCCTAGTAGTATTACTGCTATAGTAGTTTTACGTGGGGTAGCATCCCCGGAACAACCGATACTCCAAAGAATGCCCACTCTAGCAGCGATATCTATGACAGGTGCAGCTCGGGTAGTATCATGTCCTGTAGTTTTACATGCAGTAGTAGTTTTTGGCGAGGTTGCATACCCGACAGTGACAACTACGGCAGTGCCGACTCTGGCAGCTACATCTTCGACAGGTGCAGCTCGTCTAGCGGTAGCTTATGCACTAATATCCCCACTAGTATTACCTGCAGTAGTAGTTTCTGTCGGAGTATTATCCCTGACAGCTACAGTTCTGGTTGTGCCCGCTCCAGCAGCGATATCTCTAATTGGTGCAGCTCGTCCAATGGCAGATTAGGTAGTAGCATCCTTAGTAGTATTACCAGCAGTAATAGTTTCTATCGGGGTAGGATCCGTGACAGCGTCAGCTCCGGCAGTTCCCGCTCTAGCAGCGTTATCTCTAACAGGTGCAGCTCGTCTACCGACACCTCCGGTAGTAGCATCTCTAGTAGCATTACTTGCAGTAGTAGTTTCTGTCGGGGTAGCATCCCTCACAACGTCAGCCCCGGTAGTTCTCGCTCTAGCAGCGTTATCTCTAACAGGTGCAACTCGTCTAGTGGCACCTCGGGCAGTAGCATCTCCAATAGTATTACCTGCATTAGTAGATTTTGTTGGGGTAGCATTCCCGACAGCGATAGTTCCGGCAGTGTCGGCTCTACAGCGATATCTATGACTGGTTTTGCTGTCCATCGGCACCTCGGGCGGTAGCATCTCCAGTAGTATTACATGCAGTAGTAGTTTCTGTCGGGGTACCATCCCGGACAGCGACATCTGCGGTAGTTCTCGCTCTAGCAGGGATTTCTCCGATAGGTGCAGCTCGTCCAGCTGCACATCGGGTTGTAGCATCTCTAGTAGTATTAGATACAATAGTAGTTCTTGTCGGGGTAGCATCCCCGACAACGACAGCTCCGGCAGTGCCCGCTCTAGCAGCAATATCTATGATAGGTGTAGCTCGGGCAATATCATCTCTAGTAGTTTTACCTGCAGTAGTAGTGTTTGTCGAGGTTGCATACCGACAAATAAAACTCAAGAAGTTTGCTGTTCTAGCAAATGGCATCTCCGACAAAAATGCGGCTGGGGCCAGGCGGTAGCTCATGCACTAGCATCCCAACAACGACAGTTCTGGTTGTGCCCACTCTAGTAGCGATATCTCCGATAGGTGCAGCTCGTCCAACCCCGAGTATTACAGCAACAAGTAGAGTTTCTGGCTGGCAGATCCCTAATGTCGATCCCAGCTTCTACTCGGTGGCGATATTTATCACAGGTGCAGCTTGTCCACCGGCACATCGGGTAATAGCATCCCTAGTAGTATAAGCTGCAATAATAGTGTTTGTCAGGGTAGCATCCCGGACAACGAAAGCTCCGGCAGTGCTTGCTCTTAGCAAAGAAATCTTCGACAAACCCGCGGCTCGGCCAGGCCACACCTCAGCACAGCATCCCTAATAGTATTACTCCGAAGTAAAGCAGTTTACGTCGGATAGCATCCCCTTACAACGTCGGCCTTCAGCCTCCCGTAGCGCCGATATCTCCAACTGAGAAGTGCGGCTCGTCCGGTGGATGTAAAGAGCAATAGCATCTCCAATAGTATTACCTGCAATAGTTGTGTCTGTCGGGGTAGTATCCCACAGAACGATAGTTCCAGAAGTGTCGGCTCTAGTAGCGATATGTTTGATAGGTGCGGCAATCCGGCGGCACCTCGCGCGAATAACATTCCCGGTAGTATTACATCGTAGTAGTTTACGTAGGGGTAGCATCCCGAAACAGCGACATCTCTGGCCGAGTGCGCTCTAACGGCCCGATATCTGCGAAAGGTGCAACTCGTGGTGCCTTATGAGGCGATAGCATCTCTTGTAGTATTACCAGGCATTAGTAGGTCTGTTGGGAGTAGCATTCAAACATTGATAGTTCCGTGTCTTAGCTCTACCGGCGATATCATGGCAGTGCGGTGTCGTCGACACCTCTTTAGTAGCTTATCTCAAATATAATGCATACACTTAGTAGTTTTACGTTAGGAGTAGCATCCTGGTCTAGCGACATCTCACGGTAGTTCCGCTCTAGCGAGGATATCTCGATGAAGTCTGAAGCGTGCATTTGCACCTGGGTTCGCAACATGTCGAGTAGTATTACATCACCGATGTGAGAAGGTGCTTAATGGGGTAGCATCACGACAACTGACAACTCGTACCGATCGCGCTCTAGTAGTGATATCTATGACGGGTGCGGCTCCTGACGTGCTATCGTCTCCGGTAGCTTTACTGCCGAGTAGAGTGTTTGTTCGAGGTTTTATACCCGACAACTGACGACTCCCGGAGTGCCGTGCTCTAGTAATGATATCTCTCGATTGAGTGCAGTAGTCTGGGCCAGTAGCTTATGCACTCGCATCCCCGCAAGTATTACTTACGTAGTATAGTTTCGTTTGGATAGCATCCCCGACAATGACACTCGTCGTGGCCTCTCTCTTAAGAAAGTATATCTCCGATAGGTAGCATTGTTCAAGAAGAGATCTGCAAGAAGATTGTCTCAAGAAGTATTACTAGCAGTAAGTGCTTCTGGCAAGTATCCCGTGCAACGATAGTTCCGTAGGTTTCGGCCTAGTAGCGATATCTCCGATAGGTGCAAACTTTGTCCAAATGATAATCTGCGTAGTCATCCCCAGGTAGTATTACCCGCAAAGAGTAGTTTCTCTTGGGGTAGCATCCCTAACGGCCGTCGCCTAAATTTCCGCTCTAGCAAAGAATTTCTCCGACAGGTGCAGCTCATCCAACAACAACTCGTGCGGTAGCATCTCCAATAGTAATACCTGTAGTAATAATGTCTATTGGGGTAGCATCCTAGATAGCGATAGTTTCGGAAGTGTCGGCTTTAGTAGCGATATCTTTGACGGCGCGGCTTATCCGAGGCACCTCGGTTAGTAGCATCCCCCGTAGTATTACCCGCAAGAGTTGTGTCGATTGGGGTAGCATCCGCGACCAGGATGCCCGCTCATTTGCTCGCTTCTATGAAGATATCTCTTATAGTTGCATGTCGTCCAACGTCACCTCGGGGGAAGTAACATCTCTAGTAATATTACCTGCAATAGTAGTTCTTGTCGTGGTAGTATCCTTGACAACGACAGCTTCGACAGTGTCCGCTCTAGCTGCGATATCTATGACAGGTGCAGCTCGGGCAGTGGCATCTCTAGTAGTATTACCTACAGTAGTAGTGTTTATTAGTGTAGGATCCCAAACAATGATAGTTCCAGAAGTGTCGGCTCTAGTATCTATCACAGGTGCCAGTTGTCCACCGACACCTCGGGTAATAGCATCCTCAGTAGTATTACCCGCAGTAGTAGTTTTTGTGGGGTAGCATCCCCGATAACGAGCGACTTTCGGCAATGCTTGCTCATGCACCCGAAATCTCCGACAGTGCAACTTCCGACTAGCGCCACCTCGAAGCGTGGCATCCCTATTAGTATTACCCTGCGGTAGTAGTTTCGTTGGGATAGCATCCTCACAACGTCGCCTTCTAAGTTCCAGCTATGCCGTAATGATATCTCCCGACTTATGGAACTTCGTCGTGATAGCTCAGGCGTGTATCTCGATAGTATTAATTGCAATTGTTGTTTCGGTCGGGGTAGCATCCCACACATCGATAATTCCGGAAATGTCTGACAGGTGCAGCTTGTCCAACGGCATTCCTGCGCTTGCATTCCCGATAGTATTACCTCGTCGTAGTTATTTACGTAGGGGTAGCATACCTGGCAACGACATTTTCTAGAAGTGCCTACCCAGCGGCGATATCCGGTAACTTCGTCTGGCTGGCACCTCGGGGCAGAAGATCGCTCGGTAGTATTACCTCGCATTAGTAGATGTTGAGGTAGCACAGACAACGATAGTTTCCCGTAAGGTAGCATCCCCTGGCGATACGATGACCTACTTGCGGTCACCGCTCTACCAGCGATTTCTCCGACAAGTCGCGGCCTAAATCAATGGTAGTTCGATAAAGATCACCAATAAGACAACATGCAAAAGGTAGTAGTTTAAATACGGCAAGATTTTCGACAACGACGGCACAGCTGCGCCGTGCAATGCAAAGTGGTATCTCCGACAAAGTGCAACCGGTCCACGGTAGCTTCGGCCCAAGAGTATGTCCACACTACTGCGGTAGTAGTTTTCGTAGGGATCGCAATCTCGGCGGCACGGCGGCTTCCGGCGGTGCCCTTCCCAGCGATTGGTATCTCGATGTGTGCAACTGTCCAAATGGGGCAAAAATGGGCAAGAGCAACCCAGTAGTACTACTTGTAGTCGTGGTGTCCGTTGGGTAGCATCCCGACAACGATCACGGCTGCAGTGCCTCGCCCAGCAGCGGTATTTCGATTGGGCAGCTCGTCCATCAAGAATCGGCCAGAAAGCATCTCTCGGAGTGAGCACACCCCGCAAAGCAGTAGTTTCGCAGATGGTAGCATCCTCGACAGCGATAGTACGCCGTAGGTGCCCGCCTAGCAATGGTATCACATTGTGGTAGCAACTCGTCCAATGATTGCTCAGAGTAGCATCTAAAGTAGAACTACTCGCAAGAGTAGTTTCGTGAGGTAAGATCCCCGACAAGCAATCACGCCTTCGGTAGAAGGCCCGCCCAGCGCGGTATCACCACCGACAGTAAATGTCCAACGTAGCTTGGGCAAGACATTCTCAAGTGCAGTGCTCCCAAAGACAAGAGTTTCTATACGGGTAGCATTTACGATGTAGGAGACAGCTCCCAGAGAGTGCCCGCCTTAGCGATTGGTATCTCCGATATAAGGTACCATTGTCCACGGCAAATGGCAAGAGCATCTCCAAAGAAGACTACTCCAAAGAGTAGCTTCGTAGGGTAGCATCCCGACAAGGATATCCGGCAGTTGCTCGCTCTAGCTGATATCTCCGGGAAGGCCCGCTCTAGTAAGGGTATCTCGACAGTGGCCATCGACAACACCGTAGTTCGCACACAGAATGCGCTAATAAGATTACTCATGCTAGAGTTTCCGCACGGGTCAAGATCTCGATGTCGACAGCTCCTGGCGTGTCCGCTCTAAGAAGAGATCTCTCCGACAAGAGTACTGTCTACCCGGCCACTGCAAAAGAAGATTCCGGCAGATATTCACCGCAAAGAAGAGAGTTTCAGACGGTAGCATTTTCGACAAATACAACCTCGGTAGTTCTCGCTTTAGCAAGTGTATCTCCGAGTAGGTGCAAGTCGTCCACGGTAGCTCGATAAGAGGCATCTCCAATAGTACTACCTCGCAATAATGCGTTTCAGACGGTAAGACAAATTTCACGACAACGACAAATTCGACAAGGTCACCGCTACCGACGGTAGATTCTAGTTGCTCCGCTCTTACCAACTAAGCATCTCAAAGGTGCAGCTCTGTCCAGCAGAGCTCCTACTAATAACATCGCTCCGTAGTACTACATGTAAGCAGCATCTTCGACAAAGGATTGTGCCCCTGAGCACGTTCATCTTCTAAGTAGTTGATATCTCATACTTCAGGTAAACTGTCCAACGGTAGGCTCCTGGGCAAGAAGTATCTTTAAAAGTAGGAACTCACCCTGAAGAGAGGTGGCTCAGAAGTGGTAGCATAAATGACAAACCGGGCAAGGTCCGCCGTATCGACTACAGATTCTCTAACAATGCCCACTTTAGTGAGCTGGTATTCCACTTAAAAGGCGTGTGAGGCATGTCCAGCTAGCATCAAATTTCTACTAACAAGATCGTCGCAGAAGCATACATGCGCAAGTAGCTTCCCACGGTACGCATTTTCGACAAAGGATACATCTCCTAAGCATGGCCGCTCTAGCAAATGGCGTATCCGTGGATCTATAGTGTGCCTCGTCCAAATGCCAGAAGCCCGGGAAGGCAAAGCATCTCTAGCCCAATGGCAGGCTCCAGGAAGAAGCATCTCCAAAAGAAGTACTACCCAGAGTAAGAGAGAGCCTCGTACGGGTAGCATCCACAATAGCGACGCCTACCGCATAGCATTCGCTTTCAATGCTATCATATCTCCAAAGAAGTTGCCCGCCTCAATAGCCGTATCTTCCGACAGGTGCTAGCCATCCAACTGCCGCTTCGGCACACAGCACTCTCCAAATAGTAATGAATGTGCCGTACCAGAAGTTTCGTACGAGTAACATCCCCGATAGCGACAAAGCTCACAGCGTGCGCTCTAGCGTATGGTATCTCCGACGTGTAGCTGTCGAGCGTTAGCTCGGGAAAGTAGCATCTCCGATAGTACTACTACTACAATAGTAGTATCATCATGGTAAAGATCCCCGATGGCATGTTCAACAGTTGTTCGCTCTAGCGGCGATATCTCGGCGGCAGTGCGGCTCGTCCAACGGTTCCTCGGCGCGATAGTGATATGATCCTAACCCAAAATTAATAGAATACTCGACGTTTGAGAATTAGGGTTTGAAAATAGATGAAATTTGAGAACTATTTTATATAATAAAAAAACAAAATAACAAATAAAGATAGATATGAAAAGGAAGTCCACACAAACAAGAATGTTTGATAAGCCAAGGATGATCGCCACACAAGAATGAAGAATTCGATAAGATCGAGAATGCATGGAAGAACCTAGCGAGAGCTTAAGCCCACAAAAATATCAAATTGAATAATGATCCGCTCCGTTCTCAATTCACTATAAGTTTAATACTAATTAGGTTTACCTAATACGAAATGGGCCTATAAGTAAAACGGGTCTTGTACGAAATTATTTATTTTAAAGTCTATTACAAAATAAATGGGCCTTAGTCCACCGGGTGTGCTATACATGTTATCAACTTCCGCGCTTTGTTGGGCAACAATCTTACTTCGATCTCAGCACGTGGGCCACAGCCAGGTTGTAATGCTTAACGGAAGCCTTTCCGAATACGCCTAGTCATGGGTCCAATCATTTCAAGCGGATCAGTCTTGATTTCTCAAAAATCTGCCTGTCACCTCAAAAGAAGATCACCAGTATTACCTCGCATTAGTAAATTCTCGTTTAGGCAAGACAGACAATGATAGTCTCTCGTAAGGTAAGATCCTCGATGTAAATGGGACACTTCATTTCTGTGAAAGGCCCGCTCTACGATTTCTCCGATTAAGTGTAAATACCAATGCAGTAGGTTCGCCTATAATAACATCACCTAATAGTACAACATGC